>OX101727.1:21477999-21933261 GCA_944452665.1 Stenoptilia bipunctidactyla
CCCGCCAACCCGGCGACGGCCGCCCCGAAGAAGACGAGGAGGAGAAGGCGCCGCCGACCAGCCTCCGCCCAGTGCGTCGAGGCGGTCACGGCCCCTACCAAATATGACAAACGGCGTCGCGACTGCAGCTCCGCCCCAGGCGTAGAGCCAGTCGCGGCCCCGACCGGATACGACAACCCAGCCGGCGCCGCCAATCAGGCCGCGCCGACTGCACGGCGCCGCGAGCCAACCTCCGCCCCGCGCGTTGAGACGGCCGCGGCCCCCACCAAAACCGACGACCCCGCCAGCGCCGCCATAAAGGCCGCGCTGACGATCTTGAAGACGGCCTTACACGCCCTGCAGGTCTCCAAAGACCCAGAGCCCGCCCTGAAGAAGGGCATTCTACAGTTGGAGGCAGTAGCCGGCCATCTGACCCCCTAGCTTCCCGCGCAGATCGCCCGACGGCCGCCTGTCTTGCGATAGGCCGCCGGCGGGCTTGATCGCGGGGGAAGCTAGGCCACCACCGACGCCACGCCATCAAGGCCACCCAAAGACCGGCTCTATTTTTAGGGCTGCGTTGCTGCCTCCCGAAAGGGGCCATTGCCCCGAGCGGATTCCACCGTTCCCCCCTCGGGGGGGGCGAGTGACGACTTACGACTTTCACGGAACAGCCAGTCCAGTGGTAAATATAGAGGTCAGTGCCATCTCCAGTCGGCTAAATGAAACGGAGGAGAAAACGAAAAGCTCTAAATAGATGTCACTTCATACGCTTGACCCACATCAAACTGTCAAATGAACCTATTAAACATTGAGTTCTATCATTAAGTTCTATTGTAGTTCTATGCTTTAAAATAATGAGAGGTTTTCTGACAGCTCATTAAAAAAACAAATAAGTACAAAAATGGTGCAAAAGGATTCGATAGATGGCGCTTTACAAAAGGTGAAGTCTTGTCTTTCATATAGCCATTTATTCCACATTGCGTTTTTAAAAGTAAAATAAATTAACTGACGTCTGTATCAGAAATATAACTTATAAATAACCATGTTAGATACCACTTACCTACATTAACTATAGATTACCTACATTACTTATAAACTTAAGGGGCATTCTCGTCCATACTAATTTCTTTTATCAAATATGGGCGAACAGAGCGTTATTTTACTCTGGAATGCTTGTATTAACAATTATTTTTATATTTATTTATAGCAAAACGACTTATAAAATAAAAAAACTGACAAGAAATAGCTTAACTGAAGTATAAAATTTTGTTCAAATGTGTCAATGTATGAGTGGACGGTGACAGTGTAGTACCACAGAATAAGTAATAGTTGGTACAGAAGAATTACTCCGCAAGAAGATCTAAATAAATTCGAGTCTTGCTACGACGCGATACGGTGGAATTCAGCTCGCACAGCATTACGTACCTGCAAATTTATATACCTAGAAGTTTTGTCTCTTTCTATCGCATGCCTCTTATCTTTTCTTACGCTGTTAGGGTTGCTGCCTAGTGAAGAATAATTAATCTCCTTATTTGTAATTAAGTATCTACCGATGTAGGTATTACTGTTATTCTACCTTTGTAAAAAATATTGTTTAAACTTACCTACAGTACAAAATGAAAAAAAAGTGACGACGAATAATTAGTAATACTACATATGTTTTGTTTGCTAAATTGAACATAATCAAATCCAAACATAATCTAATTGAATATTTGTTTCTTTTTATGTCCATTTTTAAATACTATTTGCGACCTCGATCATAGAATAACTGTGAGTGCTATTAGGTAGGTAGGTATCTACAACGTCCCGATGGGCGCGCGCGTGATACACGACCCATTCGAGTTGCGCCGGCGGAGCGCTTCGCTGTAGGTAAATAACGGACGTACCGCGCGGAGTGAGCTGGTAGTACGTTAACTGAATGTTTTAGTGTGTGTGCGTTCATTGAAGCTACGTTGCGGGTTCGGCGTTTACCAAAAATGCGACGTTGCCGCTTAGGCCAGGCAACCTATTTATTTTGTCGTTCGGAACTTTGGATTTTATCGCACGAGATCTCCGCGCCCGCACCGCGCCCCGCTCCGAGCCGATTTCATTCAGTCGGAAGATTTGTTGTAGTTGTTTTAATTAGAAAATTGTAAAAATGTCTCCACCAACGTCTCAAAGAGACTATTTTAGGAGTTACAGAAGAAGAAAATTCTATTATAGAAATAAAATGTATCCCGTCAATGGCTCACAACAATAAAGATTTTCTATCTGCGGCTAAAGATTGCAACTTTCCCCTCATGTTGGACAATAATGGAAGCTAACAAATAAATAAAAATCACAACTACTACTATGAGGTTCACATAACATAATTTATTTATTTATTAATTTATGTACACACAGAGGCAAAGAGAGAAAAATATATATATACCTATTAATTTTTATTGCATTGTTCATAAAATACATTTTTCAATAAAAAATATTCTGATTACCTAGAGGTGCAAGGTTATAGTTGTAAAAAACCCGTTAACTACGGTTAGTTAACCAAATTCATGGTTAGCTACCGATAAAATGCAGTTATTAACGGTTAAATATCTGACAGTGACAACGAAAAAGGATAAAGTTTTTCTTTCTTTTCTTGTTAACCGACACCAAATAAGGAGGTTATCAATTCCACTCGTATGTATGTAATATTTTCAGAATTACCGAGTTTTCCTATATGTTAGTCTATATCAATGTCTGAACAAATGTGAAAAATTTCAATAGTGTATTTATGTTTGTGTTCGCATATCTCCGGAACTGCACGTCCGATTTGACTAATTCTTTTTTTATTGTACTAGGTATCGTTCAACTTAGGTTATAATATAAGTTTATCAAAATCGGTTCAATAGTTTTTGAGGTAGGGAATTTCAACCGACTTTTTTTTGCCAGTCGAAGCTGGCATCATCGCGCAACTTGCGATTCACATTTCAATCTGTTAGCGACATCTTACGGTGGTATTTAACCGTAACAAGCATAAAATGCGGTTAATTAACCGTTAATAACGAAAAATGCATATTTAACCGCGTGGTTAAAATCGTTATTAACCAGCTTCGCATCTATATGCAAGGTCAACTGCGAGTTTGTAAAATGATGAAATGTTACTTTGTTGGCTACATTTCCCCAAGTTTCGACATCTTAGTGTTGGAAATAGAACGGGATAAACGATTCATCCGGAACATGTTGCCAAAATTAGTAACATTTCACAAAAATTGCATATTGCCCGAGATATGACATACAGACCTGAATGATATGGTGCGTACAGATTGCTGAAATGGAACTTGTAATCTAACATTCTGCGCACTACACGTCCAAATACGCAACGTGCGCAGAATGTTACATTATTAGTTGCATAACAAGCAATCTGTCCGCACCATATCATTCAGGTCTGTATGTCATATGTAATAAGTATATTTATATATTTCTATTTGTCCATTATCGACCGCCTCCGTGGCGCACGACTAATTTTATAAATCAGCATGTATAAGTATTGATGACACCGCAGCATCTAGTAGGTGGTATGGATGAGTTACTCATTTTCTATTTGTTTTTAACAGTTGGTGACACAGTTCGTCCTTCACTATAGTGAAGCACTCAGATCAGTAGTGATCTTCTTCTCAACAGATCGACTTTCCGCAGTGGCGGTAGATTCAGTTATTATACCTGATAAAATCCGTTTTTATGTGTTTTATTTATTTAATTATTTTGAATAGTTAATTTGAGTAAATGGAAATAGCTACATAATTGTTCTTGATAAGCCCCTACTTACAAATTGAGATATCGTGGTGGTGTCTCAATGTCAATGCTGGTGCTCGGGTGCTGTGGTTCACTGTAAAGTATATGTCTACATAGGGCCTTCGCTGCGTGAAGCTGACGCACGCTCGGCGTGCTTGTTACATGTGGTCCTATACTTAGAGCAGCGCTGCGTCAGGCGGGTCACTTGGCGCACTCTATTGTATGGCGCAAAGTATCTGCCTGTGAAGGTCCCGTAATAATCGGCCCAGCCGTTTCGGAGATTAACCGTAACAGACAGACCGACAAACAGACAAAAATTTAAAAAAATGTTATATTGGTATATGTTTTATTTGTATAGATAAACAACTGGGAAAGGGTCCACACTATAGATGCGAAGGTTATTAACGATTTTAACCACGCGGTTAAATATGCATTTTTCTTTATTAGCGGTTAATGAACCGCATTTTATGCTTGTTACGGTTAAATACCACGGTGAGATGTCGCAAGCAGATTGAAATGAGAATCGCAAGTTGCGCGATGATGCTAGCTTCGACTGGCAAAAAAGTCAGTTGAAATTCCCTACCTCAAAAACTGTTGAACCGATTTTGATAAAACTTATATTATACCCTAAGTTGAACGATACCTAGTACAACAAAAAAAAGAATTAGTCAAATCGGACGTGTAGTTCCGGAGGTATGCGAACACAAACATAAAAACATACATACACTATTGAAATTTGGCCCATTTGTTCAGACGTTGATATATTTATTTATTTATTTATTTATTTAATCATAAGAAACAAACAGTCACACAAAATACTTAATATTACAAAAAATTTACAAATTTAGACCTTTAGTTTCCTAAATATTACAAATGAATTACCCATCACCATGCATACAAAAACAAAAAGAAAAAAAAAAAATAACATAAGTATCAAAAAACCCATACAAAAAAGATAACAAAATTTCACAAGTTCAATTTTCTTACTAGGGAAGCTTTAAACGAGGCCAGCGAGTGGCCTAAAAACAAATCAATATCCTTCAAATAACAGTTATAAAAGGTACATGTTCTTTTAACAAAGCTGTTTTGCGCATAACAAGTTCTGCTTTTTTCTACAAAAAATAAGTCTCTCTTAACACTTAGTCGCTCACATCTACGAGGCACTCGAAATAAGATATTTTGCAATAATGCGGGTGAATCAACAATGTTATTCAAGATCTTAAACATCATAATGGCATTAAAATAATTTCGTCTGGTTTCCAATGACATTAAGTTGTATCGCTTAGAAGAGGTTTCATAGTCAATGTAAGAATAACCTGTTCTGTAGGCAAGAGATTTAATAAACTTTTTTTGGATGATTTCAATTCTATCAATATGAGACCTAAAGAAGGGATGCCAGACAGTACAAGCAAATTCTAAATTAGGACGAACAAAACTATTGTATAAGACTTTGTAAGTCAAGGAGTGTTTAAAAGGCTTGCCTATCCTCAAAATAAATCCTAGTTGTTTATAAGCCTTATTAGTACTAAAGTCTATGTGAGGGATAAATGTAAGTTTGGAGTCCATGATGACCCCCAGGTCACGAATCTGTGTTACTCTAGAAATTTCTTTACCACAAAGATTATAATCATGCGTGATTGTATTTAGTTTTCGACTATAACTAATAACATGACATTTATCCAAATTTAAGTACATTTTATTGTCTTGGCAATACCTTTCAAACTTAAATAAATCACGTTGTAAAGCTTCGCAGTCCTCTACAGTTTTTATTATTCTAAAAATTTTTGTGTCGTCAGCATAAAGTAAGAGATTTGATCCCTGAACAAAATTATTAATGTCGTTAATGTATAAGTTGAACAATAAGGGTCCCAAGTGTGAACCTTGGGGAACTCCAGAACTTATGGTTTTATATTGTGATAAATAGCCGCTAAGAACAACTGCCTGGCTTCTATTGTTTATGTAGGATTTAATCCATCGGAACAAATCACCGTGTATTCCAAGGTTCCAAAGCTTAATCATTAAGGTATAGTGACAAATTTTATCAAAACATTTGGCAAAATCAGTGTAAATTGCGTCTAATTGGTGATTATTGTTCATTGCACTTAATATTAGTTCAGTGAAGATAAGGAGATTACTCTCCACACTGCGACCTGGATAGAAACCATGTTGGTTAGGATTTATAACAGTTCTAACACATTGAAAAATTTGATCTGTAACAATTTTTTCCATAATTTTACCGAATTGGCATAATTTGGATATGCCACGGTACTTCTCAATGTCTGGGCTAGCTGAACCTTTAGGAATAGGGGTAATCCATGCTGTTTTCCAAATAGTTGGGACTATTCCTTCCTTTAATGATTTATTATATAAAATCGTTAGAGGTAAAGCCAACGCGGAAGAACACTTACTTATAAGCAACGGATGTACTCCATCAGGGCCAGCCCCTTTATTTACATTGACAGACTTTAAATATTTCAGAACAACGCTTTGGGTTATTTCTATAGTGCTTATGTCAATTGGAGCATTCTGAGGGGGGTCTAAGAGTTCAGGTAATAAGTTTGAATCAGCCGGTTCAAAAACTAAGTGAAAATGTTCATTAAATAAATTACAAATTTCTTCCCCTTCAGTTGCAGCACAACCTTTATAGTACATAGTTTGAGGTAATTTGTTTGTCGATTTTATATTTTTAACAAAAGTCCAAAAATACCTAGAATTCATCTTAATGTTATGTTCAGAGAATTCAATGTAATTTTTATAGCATTCGTTTTCCAATAATTTTGCCCGTTTTCTAAGTATCTTAAAACTTTCATAATCTAATGGATTATTATAACTTTTCCATAGCCTATGGTACTTTCTTTTTTCAGCCAAAACCTTTTTTAAAGCCTTTGTGTACCATATAGGAGAAGAACAAGAAGATTTAACAGTACGAAAGGGTACATAAAGTGATATTAAGTTATTTAAGATATTATAAAAAACATCTATACCAGTATCCAACGATAAGGAACCCAGCGTATCACGCCAGTTAATTTTTAGTAATTCTTCGTTCAAATCCTCATAATTAGCTCCACAAAAATTATAAGTACTCGAAAACTTTGTTTTTATATATTGTATGTTTACAACTGATATTTCCAAAATAAGGGACCTATGATGTGAATCCTCCGCTAATAAAGGTGATTGACAACCTTCAACTCGACAATCCGTATTGCTTATTATTAAATCCAGTATACGATTGTTTACATTACGAACATTATTAAATTGTTTTGTGTCTGAAAAAGATAAAAAATCACTTAACAATTGACTACAGAAATCTCCATTAGTTATTAAGTCGGAATGATTTAACTCAGTGTCAACCCAATTTGCTTTAGAAATATTAAAATCACCGGTAATCAAAAATATATCATTGGGTCTTTCCGTCATTAAATCACTAGTGATATCCAAAAATGCACGAATTGCGTCACTGTGACCCGCCCCTTGCACAGTATACAAACATGCAATATTTAGGTACTTATTTTGTTCCAATAAAATAGAAACCCATACGCACTCAGAACCCGAAGCCGCGGGCGTCGGCCAGTCTCGCCGCAGTGATACATACTCGACGCGGACGGCGACGATGACCCCGCCGCCGCGCTGTTCGCCGCTCGCGCTAGCGCACCGGTCACATCGATAAACTACATACCTACTGTCAAAATACTCACGATCATAGAAGTCAGCTGTAAGCCAGCTTTCTGTGATACATATAAAATCATATTCAGACTGCGAAACCTCTGCAAAGAAATTAAGTGATTTAGTTCGAAGTCCCCGCACATTTTGATAATAACCATTAAATTGTTTAGAAGGCATATCTAAGTATGAATTTAAACAAATTAACAACTTTATATTGCGTCGTAGATATGAGCGATGTAGGTACCAATAGATTGAAAATATAAAACATATGGAAGTAGTTAACACTTAATAAAGGTATGCAATTATAGTAAACCAAGTAATGTTTGTAAACGAATAAGTAATAAGTTTGTAATATCTGTTTAACTATGATTTTTACGGGAACCAACAAGAAATAATATGTTATTATAAACAAGAACAAGAACACAAAATGAGCACGAAATATTACTTTATTAAAAGGTTTTATTATTTGGCAGTGGTAGGTATATATTATTGATAGGAAAAATGACTGACATGTAACATCATTACAATAATCATTTGGTTTATGAAAAAAGCAAGTTAACTTTACCGTTGAATTATAGTTTACTGTAATAAGTGTAGGAACTATATAACAAAATTGAAATTGTCACTTTAATTTTTTAAAATCACTCTCACTAGATATGTATGTAATATGGGATTTATCAGATTTACGCATCATTATTTTGCAATATAGACTAACATATACGAAAACTCAGATATTCTGAAAATATTACATACATGACATACGAGTATTACGAGTGGAATTGATAACCTCCTTTTTTATGTCAGTTAACAAGGAAAGAAAGAAAAACTTTATCCTTTTTCGTTGTCAGTGTCAGATATTTAACCGTTAATAACTGCATTTTATTGGTAGGTAGTTAACCATAAATTTGGTTAAATAACGGTTAGTAGCTAACGGGGTTTTTACAACTATAGTCCACACTGAACTTGGCTAGCATTTGAATTGAATTATAGTATAATTAAATTTATTATTGTGTGACATAATTAAAAAAATAAGAAGATGACATTTAATTTAATTTCTAATTATATTTTTTTTTCTCTGCACCTTATATTGTATAATGTTCCTGTGTTGTTAATAAAACCTTTGTTTTATTAATTTGATTACTTAGTTCTAATTTAATTTTACTATAATTTTTCTAATGTTTTATTACTGTTGTAAAATTGTGATCTACATTAGCTGTCGTTAGTGTGAATGTCGTCATTTTATTTTATTTGTTTTGCTATTCATGTGTATGCTTGATTATTGTTAAGTGTTAATTTTTATAAGTGGATTTTAATTATCTGAATTAATGAATATTATTATTATTATTAATTAAATTTAAAGCTACACGCCTTTCGGCGGAAAGACCCGAAAATTTGCCCAGTCGGTCGGGGATCAGGGCAAGAGGCACAGAAACCGGCGAACTATTTGGGCAGTATCCAGCAAAACCGCTTTTTGCATGCGTGCTGGAAGCGAACCACCGCCGATCGCAAAGAAAAACCCTTCGGTTTCCCCAAAGACGTCCCCGAAGCGCAGCCAATGCACGGAGGCATTACGGTCCACGTGTGGCTCGTGTAGAGCCTTGTAAAACCTTCCGTGCAGCTCTTTCTCTTTCCATACGGTCTCACAATCAGAAACTGCCTTATTACCTGTACACTTACTACCAGTACAGTATACTGCCTTATTATTATAAAGTTAATCTTTTATAAGATAATTCTTTGTTTCTTCGTTTTATAGTAAGTACTATAAGTAAGGAAGTTTAAAAGAATAATTTCGATGTAAGTAATGAGAGGTTTTCTGAGAGCTCATTAAAAAAATAAAACTGTACAAAATTGGTACAAAAGGCTTCGATAGATGGCGCTTTACAAAAGGCGAAGGCGAAGAATTTATTCCACACTGCGTTTTTAAAAGTAAAATATATTAATTGACGTCTGTATCAGAAATTGAACGTATAAATAACCATAGATGGTAGATACCACTACATTGTAGTATACAGACTTAACGCCTTCGGCTTTTAAAAGTGCCATCTATAGAGGTATTTTGAACAAATTTTTATGAGCTGTCAGAAAACCCCTCATTGAAATTAATTTTATCCATCGAAAAAGTATCAAATCATAAACGTACAATATTTAGCATTCGCAAATGTATCGAAAATGATTAGCTTCGCGCACGAGTGTCAACGAGTCAGGTTCGTCGGGTAAGCATAGTCGACAACCTGCCCACCGCGCGCTTCGTGTGTCAATGTGTGCGTGGGAACTTTGCTGCCACTAAGAAGTTGTTATTTATATCCAATATACGAATTTCGTGACTTACAACTCAGCTAAATCTTGCTTGAGACCATACAAATGTTACGTTATTACAGCTAAACGTATAATTTTTAAAGAATGTAAACATTATCATTTATTAAACAATATAAAACGTTAAATTTTCGCATCAACGCCGAGTGCTTAGCTGAAGTGAGAATCCACCTTAAGGCCTTCAACTTTTTAAAAGTGCCATCTATAGAGGTTCTTTGAACTTATCTTTATGAGCTGTCAGAAAACTCATCATTAGTTTTTCTGTATCAAAATGTGGAAAATGTGGACCGTAGTATGTACATTTCTACAAAAGTTCTTATCAAGTATATCCAAAACCAAAGCATGTGTATATCCTCGGAGAAACTAAGTTATCCATTTTCTACAAAACCTAGGACTTACTTTTTATTTTATTTTATAATTTTAGGAAAACTTACAGCTAGTTAGATGTTATAGCTTACATAATAATATATTGATGGCCATTTACAAAGTTTTCACATATAGGTCATTGATTAAAAATTAAATTATTAGCCGCTATTAATTTTTCTACATTATACAAGATGCAAAACATTATATGCATCCACACTTCTTCTATAGAATTGTGTTTAACTAACTATGAATTTATACGTTCGTATGTTAATTGTATAAGTATTTACAAAATCACACTTTAACCATACAAACTCTAGTGGAATAAGTAGGCAGTTTTCTACCCCTTTAAATACATAACCAAAAAGGACGATGCATAATTTTGGTACCTACCTCCAAAAGCCATGTAGGATACGCCATTGGGTAGGTTTTAGTAACCTGAATCAAAGTTATTATGGTGCCAAGTTCCGATCCTTAGTCCGTTCTTAGCCAAAATAATAGACGGGTCACCTATAGCATAGATAGTAAGTGACACCGCTGCCCTTTTTATCTGCTACACATCTAAATTAAGATTTTTTTTTTTAATTTTTCCTTCGGCGATTTACATTGGGTTGGTTATCAGCTAGGACTCTGAATCAAGACAGGCAGCATATCAATTCTTGTTCTAGAAGATGAACTCTTTTCAACGATATATCACACATATCTATTGAAGCGGGTATCAGATCTCATACAAAGTTGTGCATCGTCCTTTGGTGGAGGGTAAAGGTCGTACTGTAAATAGGTTCAAAATACAAACATTTTATATTTTACGAAAGAGCATTGGTAGAAACGGTAAGAATAATCATCGTCATCATCATCAGCCAGTAGACGTCCACTGCTGGACATAGGCCTCCCCCAAGTTTTTCCATGTCACTCGGTCCCGCACCGCCGTCATCTAGCGTTTACCGGCGACTTTGACCAGGTCGTCGGTCCATCCTGCGGCGGGCCTGCCTACGCTGCGTCTCCCAGTACGTGGCCACCACTCGAGAACTTTTCTGCTCCAACGGCCACCTGATCTGCGAGCTATGTGCCCTGCCCATTGCCACTTCAACTTTGTAATCCTTCTGGCTATATAGGTGACTTTGGTGCACCTGCGAATCTCCTCATTCTGATTCGATCCCGCAGGGAAACTCCGAGCACAGCCCTATCCATTTCCCACTGAGCAACTTTAAGCTTGTTTATAAGGTCCAAAGTTAGTGACCACGTCTCAGTGCCATATGTCAGCACTGGCAACACACACTGTTTAAAAACTTTGTCTTCAGACACTGCGGTATTTGCGATAAGAAGATTTTACGGAGCTTACCGAAAGCTAGCCAGTCGAGTAGGATTCGACGATTGACCTCGTTCTCAAAGCTGGACCTACCTAACTGCATTTTATGTCCTAGCTATAGATAATCGTCGAAAACTTCGAGCGTGGTGCCTCTTACTACCACAGGAGCAGGTGCAACATGGACGTTCGACATGATCTTCGTCGTATCCATGTTCATTTTAAAATCCACTCGCTGCGAGGCTTCACTGAGTCTTCTGTTAATAATAATTAATGTCTTGTTATAAAAATATGTCTAAAGGTTCCACATTAGTACCAGAGTCTTCAAGTGAGTCTATTTTCATACTTGAAAGCCGAACAATACTTATGTCGATGTAAGTATTTTTAGGTTATGAGTAAACAATAAATACAATAAAACAACAGTGCAATAATTGTACACTGCAATTTCGATACAAACGTATGAAGTGATATCTATCTAGAGCTTTTCGTTTTCTTCTCCATTGCAAGCTTCGTATTTTCTATAATAAGAACGAAGGGTTTGTTTGTTTGTTTAAACATGCTGTAACTAAGAAAAGTAGTGAAAAAAACCAACTAGATACAATCGTTATTATTCCAAATATTATTATTAGTAGCCCTAGGTGTTCCAAAATTAAGCAAAGACCTACCTTCTATGCTTAAGAAACTATTCATAAATTCATGATTCAGATCTACTTTAAGAACTAAAATCTGATAATTTGTCAACAGCATAAATTTTCTGATTGTAACGACACTGTGTTTTAGATATTGAATTATGTTCAAAAGCAAGATTACTTTATATCCTGCCATCTTTTCGTGTCAGTTTTCCTAATCAAAACAGTAATTATCGCAATTTGTAGCACCGTTTATAATCTGTCCAACAGCTGGCGTTTAAACAACGATGAAGTCTTGTATTTCGTTATAACGGGCACAGCCCTAGCTTTTCTCATTCCCTACTCATTCAATCACTGTCTGTTGATCGGTCCGTCATTCGTTTCATTCATTCATAGCTCTTCTTCTGCTTGAACGGCACGAGGTGAGCTTCGTTGCGGCGGAATTTTCATCAAATCTATGTAACAACTTAAAAATGGTTAATTCAAATATTCAAGCTGAGGTCCTATCACTGCTGCATCAATATCTTGTTACTGTGGACAAAGAAGTAGCGCAGGTTTTACTGAAGAAACATAAACTAGTAAGTACAACCACGTGTTCTAAAACACATTTACACGTGTATTTATTTCGTACAACTTTTATTTGAATTTTAATTATTTTAAGTGCAGTTTTGTTGACGGAATTACCTTATATATCTGTAGATTTGATTTACCTCTTTTTATGGTATATTTTCAATGTACCATTGTTTTAATTACTTTATAATGTACTGATATAGACTGGTATTTAATAATACGAGATTGTTCTGAAGCTGTCCAAATTACTCTTCGATAAATATTTTTGTCGGTGTTGATATGTGTATTTATCGAGGTTATTGTCATGTGGTGAATTCTACTGAATATGACCTTCAATATTGTGGGACACGATTGACATGGTTTTCTAATACATTTATTTTTATTGAGGAAGTCTAATTATTTTGTACCAACATCTTGCTATATAAGCATTCATTACAAGAACAAAATACCATGTTATTTCATTGTTACTGC
Organism: Stenoptilia bipunctidactyla; assembly: GCA_944452665.1. Taxonomy (NCBI): domain Eukaryota; kingdom Metazoa; phylum Arthropoda; class Insecta; order Lepidoptera; family Pterophoridae; genus Stenoptilia; species Stenoptilia bipunctidactyla. The sequence continues at coordinate 21,491,047 of OX101727.1, forward strand.
TAAAACTTATTTAATTACTTATTCTTTTTTCAGAAACCAAGAGCTAAGAATCTACCTACACTAATTGACATTTATAATCAATACAACAAAAATAAACCTACTACTAAAGCAGCTGAAAGGTAAATATTTAATAGTTAAGTCATTTCATCATCATCACAACTCTTTGTAAGTAGCCCACTGTAGGGCTATGAGTGTCTCCCCTGGGTGGTTAGGTCATTTAGTACTTTACAAATTAAAGTTATGAAATTATTGATATTTTAAACAAAAGATATTCTGGCAAGTTACCTGATGTTACCTGAAAAGTGAGAAAAACTTGTATTTAAATCAAACACAAAATATTTTATTTAACATAATAGTTATACAGAACTGCAGACATTATTCATATATTATTATTTTGTTTAGTTCCGAGGACTCAAGTGATGAAGAACCTCCTAAAAAAGTGGTCGCTCAAGTAAACGGCAAAGTTCCTGCAAAGCAACAGGTAAAGATTTTATAGAGAATGTTTTTTTTTTTATTTTAATAAGTAAAAATATGATGTTAAAACTGTTATGAAATTGATAATGATTTTAAGTTTTTAGTTTCGTCACTACCTCTGATCAAAAAGACTAGACAAAATCTTTATATCTATGTAGAATTAGATGTTAAAATAATTACTGTTTTAGGTACCCAAGAAACAGGATTCATCAGACGACAGTGAAAGTGATAGTGATGATAATGCCACATCTAAGCCCACCAAGCAACCAGTGAAACCACAGCTTGCCAATGGTGCTGCTAAGCCAAAAGCTGCAGCTAAGAAGCAGGAGTCTTCTGATGATAGCAGCAGTGAAGATGACAAGCCAGCAGCTAAACCACAGCCAAAACCAACCCCTAAAGCTACACCTGCAAAGAAAAAGGAATCATCATCTGATAGCAGTGATAGTGAAGATGAAAAACCAGCTGCAAAACCAACACCAAAACCAACACCAAAAGCCACACCAAAAGCAACACCGAAAACCACACCAGCCAAGAAACAAGAATCATCTTCTGAAGAAAGTGATAGTGAAGATGAGAAACCTAAACCTCCAACTAAGGTGGCAACCAAACCGGCCAATGCTAAACCTGTTGCCAAGAAACAAGAGTCTTCAGATGACAGTGATGAAAGTGAAGATGAAAAACCAAAACCAGCGCAAAAAGCATCTGTAGCTACAAAAACACCAGTTAAAGCTACACCTGCTAAAAAGCAAGAATCGTCATCAGAGAACAGCAGTGATGAAGATGAAAAGCCTGCAGTCAAAGCACCTGCTAAACCTACTCCAGCCAAAAAGGCACCAGTAGCTAAACCAGAATCATCCTCAGATGATGACAGCAGTGAAGAAGAGGCCCCTAAAACAAAACAGGCACCTGTTGCAAAACAGGCAAAACCTGCTCCTGCTACTAAAAAGGAATCATCAGATGATGACAGTGATGATAGCAGTGACGATGATAAAGCTAAATCTGTCAAAAAACCACAGACTACTCCTGTCAAACCTGTATCAAAAACACCAGCTAAAAAAGAATCTTCCTCTGAAGATAGTGATGATAGTAGTGAAGATGAAAAGCCTAAAGCAACTCCAGTTAAAACCCCAGCAAAGCAAGTAGTGAAACCAGCAGCTAAGAAAGCAGATTCCTCCAGTGATGATGATAGTAGTGAGGAGGAAGAATCAAAACCAGCCCAAAAAACACCAGCTAAGCAAACACCATCTAAAAAGGCTGAGGAGTCGTCAGATGATGACAGCAGCGATGATGATGATGCACCACCTGCTAAGAAGAATAAAGTAGCAGAAGAAAACTCTGAAGAGGTAATTGATCAATTAATATGTTCTTTTTTATATATAATATTTTCTTTTATTGACAACATGTCACAATGGTAACAGTTTTATATATTAAGATTATTTCACTTTACTATTTTTGTACCTTATATGTATAAAGAAATATTGTGTAGTAATTGTTGGTTTTATCTCCAAACAGGTTAAGGCTGGCAAAAAGCGAAAAGGCTCCTTTAGTGATTCTGGCCCTGCTAAAAAACCATACAACAACTTTGTAAAGGTGATTATAAAATTTAATTTCCTAGTAGCTCAATAAAATAGATTTTTAAAAGAAAAAAAATACTTGATATAAGTTAAAAAGAAAAGAAAAAGATAATGGATATAAATTGTAAAGATAATAATAAAATTGTGGAAATAGGTAGGATTAAAACCTTGCTCCTTCCGAAATGATAATGATACCACAAATTAAAAGTTTAACGATATTACAAATATCTAAGATATATTTAAAATCATATGTTTTATGCAAAAATAATAATTCAGATTAAATAATATTTCTCTAGGGTACAAACAATAACTCAACACCGAAAGAGAAAGAAAGTAAACCCACACCATTCAGGCGCGTTGTTAGTGAGGAAGTGCAAGTGGATGCTAGACTTAAGGATAACTCATTTGAGGCCAAGGTAAATGCCCTAAAATTTTATGAAGCCAAGGCAACCCTATGTAAAGCCGTCAAATAATATTTTTTATTTCAAATTATAAATAAAATGGCTTAGAATTATGGGCATTTACTTTAATTTCAAATACTTTTACATAGTGTTGTCTTGGGAGTTCATGAATTTCTCTTTACATCAGGAAGGGGAGGCACAAGAAGATGGAGATGAAGTAGACGGCAAGTCTAACTGGCAAGGTGGTCGCGGAGGGTTTAATAGAGGCAGGGGTGATAGAGGGGGTCGAGGTTTTGGAGGCCGAGGCTTCGGAGACCGAGGTGGTCGTGGAGGCTTCGGTGATAGAGGAGGCCGGGGTGGTTTCCGAGGCCGCGGTGGTTTCGGTGACAGAGGTGGTCGTGGTGGTTTTAATGACCGCGGTCGTGGGGGTCGCGGTGGCGGCTTCCGCGGAGGACGCGGCGGCCGTGGAGGCGGCGAGAGAGGCGACCGTCACTCATGGGGTGGAGACCGAGGGGGATTCAATAAACGAGGCGGTTTTAACGACAGAAAAAGCTTTGGAGACGGAGAGAACACACAAAATAAGAAAATAACTTTCGACTAAGCAGGTAATTCTTCATCTTAATCTTAAAAAAAATTGGGTCATTTTATATTTTTTTTGGTCATCTTTGATACAAAGTTAAATGATGACAGGGTTTTTTTCTCTAGCTACATCTTTATTTTGCTTACTTACATAATGTGGAACCATTTTTGATGACTGGTTAAATAGCAGACAATTCAAAAAATATTTTATAAGAAGTAAAATCAATTTGTTTTAGTGTTATTTTTATGCCAAAAAATAGCTATAATTGGTATGCAATATGCATATAGATATTCAAGTAATGTTTTGACTAGCTGTTAGTGTTACCAGAGACTAGTAAAGTAAATACAACTACAATCCCGAACAAAATTTCGTGCCTCGCTATTTGGTACCTACTAAGAAGATACAAGATGGCGTTAGTTGTTACGAATCATGAAATAAAATTGAAAATAAAAATACTACTGCTAAATGGTACAATATAAAAACTATAGGCGGCGCTATTTTGAATTTCAGTGAGCCAAAACAATCATAATTCGAAGCGTCGCACAGTGGGCTAAAAATGAGCTTTGGAACATTGCTTCTTTAGATTATGTATTTGATTTTGCATAAAAACCTGGAAATTATAAATGACATTGTATGAAACTTATATGAAAGACCTGATAAAATAATTTCTTAAAATATAAATTTAAGAATATTGGCCTGGGTGCAAAAGAAAAACATAAATTGTACCTTAAGGGACATAGGTTTCATTAACGTTTTTGTGGGTGATAGGCTGATTCTCTATCACTGCAACAGTCTCTCCATCATTATAATACATCTTAAGGATCCCCGTATAAGTGGCCCATTTGAGGTACCGAGGTCACTCGCAGTTTATAATACCTTTGATTCCAGTAAAAAGACTGCTATCCATGCCAAGAAAATGCCTACCATAAAAAAAATTAACTAAAACTGTCAAACTAACAGTTAGTATTTCTGTTCTTTATTTATTTATTGAAATTACGACCTTATTTGAATGGCTAACGGACTCGGATTACAAATTGGATAATTACGAGAGCAACTTGAAAATGTGATTTTTTGTTTGTTAAGATATCGTAACGATTTTCATGTCAAATGAAAGCTCTGGGTATAAAACCAATCTATCCATTTGAATCATATAAATCAGTTTACTGGATTAGGAGATAATTTAAGAATTAATTTGTATCGTGAAAATGTAAACAATCAGAACATTAAGGGTCTGTTTCACAATGTATGGATAAATTACCAAATAGCCATGTAACACATAAATTATTTGGAAGATAAAAGTTCCGAATAAGAAACTTCGCGTTTCACAATCATATTTTATCCGGCACACAATTATCCGAAACATAAAGGAGATTGCGGTGTCAATGTTCCACATGTTCCGTTTTTGTTTGTCTTTTTGTTACGAACAAATAAAGTTAATAAGTAGTAAGTATTAATTTTCTCTGAGTAGTTTGTGTATGTTGTTTTTGTGATTCGAGAGTGGTTAAAGCTTAAAACTTCAAAAAATGTCGACGCTAAAACGTGAAAGAAGCGTCAATTTCAGCCGGGAAGAAGTTGACCTTCTAACTTCGCTTGTTGCTGAACATAAAAATGTACCTGAACATAAAAAGAGTGACTCAGTCACCTGGCAGGAGAAAGAGCAGTGCTGGAAGACGCTGGAGGCGCTGTTTAATAGCACAAGTTGGCTAAACTTTCACAGTGCTAAATCTTTGAAAGCTAAGCTAAGCTAATAAAGAGGGCTACAAGAAAAAAGTCTGCCTTGATATTGTTAAAAAATCAATCAATTGTTGTCATTGAATAAACAAACATCATGGCTTCTTCAGTAAGTCTGAACCGTGTCCTAAAGTCCGTTTCGTCCAATGTCTTCATATAGTTAGTTCTATGCTGAAATACAGGATTCCTGCGCGGTGTTGTGATGCAATCAAAATATTCATCAAACTCATTTTCAAGAGTTTCAAAAACGTTCATCATATTATTAAAACACAACGTTTTCTTGTCTTACATCTGTCAAACACAAATCTCTTCCATAGATTATACACTTATGTTTCAGATAAATTGTGCTATTTGCCACTTCATTGGACTCATAACTTATGATGGACTTTATTTATTTATTTATTTATTTTAGGAAGACAATCAGTTAATTACAATAGTATAGAACACGGCGCTGACAAATAGCGCTATCTGACAGTGGTGAAACGCAACAATAGTGTTTATCCTACCAATAAGTAATAAATAGCTTATTTGGAACTTATGTAGAACTTATCTGTACATTGTGAAACAGACCCTTAAAGTTGTTGTTTTCTTAATTAAGCCTTCTCTCCTTTTATAAATTCTGTGCGCCACCAACGTCGCGGTCTTCTGAGTTTTTATTTTGAGTACAACGATTAGCTTTTGCTCATGACTCCGTACGCGCATATACATTCTATCTAGTATCCAAAGCGTAAGTTCTTAAGCAAACTTTATTTGGCCTAGATAAGGTGTGAATGTTGGAAATATTTCTTTATTTTTAATTGACCTACCCAGACACATTGACGATCCTTTTTTAGCAATTTTCACATCGGTGCGCTCAGTGAATATAGCACGGGATTTTGAGCTTTTCCCGTGACATGATTTTTTATATGGGGATTGTCACAGTCTATTTACTGTAATAGTCTAAGTTACTAAAAAAAAGTCATAAAACCTAAACCAAAATGAAAGCAAATTAATTATTTCTCTTTAAGAAAAAGTGAACCGCCTTCAAAAAACCAACCCGTAATTAATTTTTATATACGCCATCCTAGTCCTGTTCCTATTCTTTCCTATTACTATCCCGGATAGCAAATTTCTGCCAAAAATGTATTTATTGTATTTATTCAATATGTATGTTTATATATTTCTTAAGTATATCAGTTATCTAGTATCCATAACACAAGTTCTTTAAGAAACTTGATTTGGGCTAGATAATGTTGTGTGAGTGTCAGAAATATTTAATTTAATAATGTAATAAGAACATTAATAATTTACCTGGTAATTAATAATTCATAGTTCTAGAAGTCAGTGCCAAACCATTAAAGCAGGCTGCTGCCAAACAGAAAAAATTGTAAGACGAATGTATCAAACTAATGAAGTATGACAGAAATTTCATCCACTCGCAACGACGCGACGTGTGTGTGACCCTCAAGTGTGAGCTTTCGATTTTTTTTTCCGCCAAAGAAAGCTTACCACCCAAGTGACTTCACTCAAGTGACGACACTTGTCAGGGAAAAACGCCCTCCCCATTTCGATTTCCTACAAATATGAACAGTTTTATTTAATTTACAATTATACAAAACATTTGACTATGTACTTCTTATAAAGTGTCCTTTGTTGTCCTTAAAATTTGGTTAGGCACCGATTTCAAAAACTAAGAAAATACCTACCTAATTATTAGTAAATTATTAATGTTCTTATTACATTATTAATTCATATTTGGCAGAAATTTGCTATCCGGGATAGTAGGGAAGGAACAGGCAGGATGGCGTGTATAAAATAATATTTAATCATTTTTAGTGGGTTTTTTCTTCAAAAGAAATAATTAATTTGCTTTCGTTTTGGTTTAGGTTTTATGACTTTTTTTTTACATTTAGTTAGGCTCTACATTTATAGATATCACGATGTTTAGATATTAGTGATAAGTTTTGGGCTTGTACTGGTATCAGTAATTACCCATAATGTTTTGGTACTGTAACACCATGACTTTGACCTACCTACTGTTATACGTTGTGTCTATGGGCCTAGGTAGAAAAACAAAGGACGTTTTAAGATGGAGTCGTGCAAGGGAGAACGAAACTCACAACAAAAATAAAACGACGACTTGATACAGCAAGAGATCGTCCGGTCTAGTTATCGTCAGCATCCTGCTTTGCTGCAGAAACTGAAAAAGTGAGATATACTTATAAAAACTTCGTGTGACTCGTCAGATAATAACTAGCCCAAAACTTATCACCAAAAAATCTATCACGATATCTATAAATATGGAAACTAATTATGAAAAAAGTAATAGCTATCCCAAAAACATAAAGTAAGTAAATTAATGAAAAACAGATAAAACTGTAAAATCGGACAAACATACTTACAGGTCAAACTATGAACCTCCTTTTTTTGAAGTTGTTTAAAAATAAATATCTCCACCATTCGAAATACGTAGGACCAACGCTGCGTTACGCGGGCTATTTATTTCATACTATACTGCCCCGTCGCGTGTTTGGTGGAACCATGACCGCGTAACGTGGTATTTGGCCAATATGGATTATGTATATTAATAAATATTATAGTTTTGGCCATTTGTTCCAACGGTGATTTTGCAACCAACTGCAGCATCAAAAAGTATCTGGGGAGAAAAGCTAAAAAATTACTTGTAGGTTTTTCTGTTAGTCTTTATTCATAAAAACTATTTATTTTATTTTTTTCAGTTTGGAGCAAGAGGGTCCTGGGGCGAACGAGCGAATCTTGATTTGAAACATACTCGCGGCAAGTCATTCAAACATGAAAAAACAAAGAAAAAACGTGGCTCATATCGCGGCGGTGCTATTGATACGGGCGTTCATTCTATTAAGTTTGATGACTAAGAGACTAAAATTTTGAGACAATTCATATGATAATGAATGTAACAGTAATGAGTTCAAATAATTTAACATGTTTGTTAAGTACTTTTTTCCATTATACTTTCTGATTAAGTAAACCCCTGTGACTATTGAAATAAATTTAAATATTATTTAAGATAAAACCTCATATTTACGCCTTGTGGTATTGATGCATTTGTATTCTTATTAATCAAATTAACTCGGACTTCTGTTGTTTGATGTTTACAAAGTGTGTTGAGTCTTTGCTAGTGTTGTTAAATACATTTTGTTCTTTTTGGTACTGAACCAGTATCATAATTATTAGGTGTTGTTCACCTAAAATTTTGTTATATATTTTATGTGACGCCTTATCATTTTGTAAATAGGTAGTAATTTGTAGTCTTTTAATTGCTAAGCAGAATGGACATTGTTTTATTTTGTAATATAGTTATCTAATTCCTGCTTTCTTAATTTTAAGAATATAGTTATGAAGGAGAGTTATTGTTAGGGTGATGTTTAGATAAGTAAGCCCGCCTCTAAATAAAATAATTTAAGTCTTACAATTCTTTTTTTATACTTGATCTCCCCATATATTGTATGAGAATTTCGCTGTTTGGTTTACCTACTAAAAAATTATGTTGGTGCTATTCTTTAGCTCGCACGCAATACTCTGATCGGTTCTATTCAAGTAACATTATACTCATAGTAGAGAAGTACTACTACACTTGTATTTATACCTAGCGGGACCGCCGTAGCTAGAAATACTTTACACTTTAGTAGTATAGACTCCAATCGTGAGGTTGCGGGTTCGACTCCAGCACGAAACAAAAAATGTTCCGTGTCTGGGTGGTCATTTATTATATCAATCTGTTCTAAGAGCAAAATTACCAACACATTTAGATATATCTGCGGGCCTATTACGGTTCTTTCATGACATCATGAACAAGATTTCTATCTTCGAATACATACAGTGTGTCCGGTCACGACCTAGCGATAATTTAAGTTTACAAAATATATTCAAACAGCCCTAACTCTCGAGTTATGCAATTAAGAACAATAATTTGTAAGTAATATCCTTAGTATTAGGACAGTATTAAAAAAAATAGTATCAATGTGCTAGTTTTTGAAATATGTTAAGAAAAATAAAAAAAAACAGTCAATTTTTTTCACTTAAATTAGCATTGTAAATGTTTTAAAATATTCTGTAGGTAAAATTTTCAATAGCGTTTATTTTAATTTGATAGTTGCTTTAAAATTTTTTTACATCTGTAGGACCTCTCTGTCCAGAGAAATCGGCATCTTTCAGCAGAGGTATATACAAGAGTAAAAAAAAATTTATGACGGCCATTCCGACAGGGGGTTAGACCCCCATATATGGGTGTTTTTATCGATTAAATTAGGTATATTTTGTAACCTTAAATAATCGCTATGTCGTGACCGGACAAACTGTATACCTACATACAATTGCTATTCATTGCATGCAAGAGGCATATCATTTTGCAATGACAGTTTCAATGATATCATCTATGACTTAAAAAACGTCAATTGAAAAAGGTGAGATCGCACCCACCTAGGTAATATGTTTCTTTCTTGATATCATTTTTGTTTTTCAGTTTCGAATGCTTTCGTAAATCAATACTAACTATATTATATATTGGGATTAGTATAATATAGTAAGTATTGATTAATGATTATGATTTAGGGATTAGAACTTAGCTCAGAGATTTCGCCGGGTTGTAATACCAAATGAAGATCACATGATATGTTTTACGTCAAAGTATTCACCACATGTTTTTCCGTTTCGTGTACTTTCATAAATCAATACCATACTCTTATATATTGGGATAATAGCATTCAGTCTAATGGCAAGAGCTTAGCTAAGAGATTTCGCCGAGAAGTAATACCGAATAATGATCGCGGGACATGTTTTATGTCAAAACTATATTATGATATCGCATGGTTTTGAGATCCATAATAGGCCCACTGATGTAGCCCTAATTATTTAGTACTTCCTGTTTTAAGTAGGTAATAAAAAAGCTAGGTTGACTTAAAACACCTAGTTCTCGAAAAAAACGGCGGAACAAATTTTGGTTTATATTAGTGATGGGCCGAATGTGGATTGAACCGAATTCTAACTTCGGCCGAACATTCGGTACATGACAACGCCGAATTCGAACTTCGGCAGATTTTGTCTTCTCCTGGAAGTTCTGTTTACTCTGAACGATTGTTTTCTGAGGCTGGTAATTTGTATGAAAAAAAGAGAAACCGTCTTTTGCCAGAAAAAGCAGAGGCGCTAGTGTTCATGCATCATAATTTGCCTAAAGTTAATTTCCAATACTAAGACTGCTACTCATAGTAACAACTAATAAGACTACTTTTTCAACGTTTTCAATTTAACCTACCTATAGATATACCTACTCGCTCTTACGATTATTTTTCGTGTTCCTGTTACAGTTTATATTAATGTAATTGATAGCAAACCTCTTTGTATTCGTCAAATATGAACCATAATGAATTGACTATGAGTGACATCTTCTTATATGTGTCATTGAATAAAAATGTCGAAGAGAATAGTCGTGTTTATTTATTTTTTGCTAATATTATTTGATTCGTCCTAACTATCTATCTAACAAATAGTGTAGTTAACTTAAAACCACAGCGTACTCCGCTATATACAACATCAGGTTATGGGCCCAGCAAAGATGGATCAAATAGGAAAAATTCAAATTGGTCTATTAGAAGGAAAATCAAATTGGGATACTTGGAAATATAAAGCCCTGTGCCTACTTCGCACCGTACCGAAGGCGTTAGAAGTAGTAGAGGGAACGTTCCTTCGACCCACGTCCCCGGCCAACGAAGCTGGAGAACACGCAGTCATCACGTATAACACGAAGTTAGAACAGTATGTGAAGGCTGATGTAACTGCCATTCTTTTGTTAACGACCAATATGAATGAAGAGACTCTCAGGAAGGTCATGCGATTTACCGGAGCTAGAGAGGTATGGCTTGAATTAAATAGACTTTTTGATGGAACTAATGAAGACAAAGCTTACAATTTATGTATGAACTTTTTCGGCTTCAAGAAAGATTCCGCTGACGATATAGCCACTCATATGTCAAAATTGAAAAATATTTGGACGCAATTAAATCTAGAACTTCACAAAGAGAACAACAAGGAATTACCAGACTTAATGCTGATCTGTAAAATCCTAGACACACTTGACGAATCTTATTTTGCGTTTCGCAGCAGCTGGCTACTATTACCAAAAGTGAATCGGAACATCGAAAGTCTAACCAGCCACTTATGTGCATTCGAACAAGCCAAGCTACGTAATAACGACGTATTACAACAGCAAGAACCCCTTGTTACGAATTCTACCACCTCTTCTAACGAGAAAAATAAGGACAAGAAGATTAAATGCAATTACTGTAATGCTATCGGTCACCGTGTGAGAAATTGCCAGAAATGGATACGCGATGGCAAGCCTCCGAAATCCAGTAATCCGAAAACGACAACGCCTTGTTCCTCTAAATCTGCACAAATGGTCTTGATGTCAATAGAAAGCACTGAAGTTTATAAAACCGAAATAGACACAGATAGTTGGTTTGTGGATAACGGCGCCACTAGTCACGTCACGAATCGGGCTGACATATACCAAACCTTTAAACATTTTGATGACAATCGTACGGTTACAACTGCTAATGGAAATTCCGTCCAAGCTAAAGGTACAGGTACCGTAATTTTGGAAACAAACATAAAAGGAAAACGACAACGCGTTACCTTGACAGACGTCTGGTATGTCCCAAGCATACAGAAAAATTTGTTTTCAGTTCTCGCAATGCATGACAAACTTTTGAACAGTTCTTTCGTATCTACGACAAAAGAATGTACCGTCTTTGTCAAAGGAGAAGCAACACTGATTGGAAGACGTCATCATCGTGGTGGTCTCTACAGACTCGACGTTATAAACGTACCACCTGCTAAACCACACGAAGTCTACGCAACGACGGCAACCATGCAGCTGTATCATGAAAGAATGGCACACCAAAACAAGAGACATGTAAAATCGGTTGTCAAACACGAGCTTGGATTGGACCTTCCTCTTGATAAAGATACCTGCGAAGGCTGCATATATGGAAAAGCCCACAGACTTAAATTCGGAACGAGGACTCGAGCAAGTATGCCAGGAGAACTTGTTCATTCTGATGTTTGCGGACCCTTTCAAGAAAGTAATTCAAAATTCAAGTACTACGTTGTGTTCAAAGATGATTATACAAGCTATCGTATGGTATACTTCCTACGGCACAAGTCTGAAGTAAAAGAAAAGCTCATATTGATGCTCGCACAGGCTAAGACTGTTGGACACACCATAAAATGTATTCTCAGCGACAACGGTGGAGAATTCGACAACCAGTCCATCCGGAAAATTTTTGACTCCAATGGAATTCAACAACGTCTCGTCTCACCGTACACTCCGGAACAAAACGGCGTAAGTGAAAGGGAGAATAGAACTTTAGTCGAAACCGCTAGATCTATGATGTACGCACACGAAGTAATGCCTCAAATCCTCTGGGCAGAACTTATTAACACGGCTGCTTACATACTAAATAGAACTGGGCAAACTAACGTGAAAGATAAGTCTCCGTACGAATTGTGGTATGGCAAGAAACCTATAATAAAACACCTCCGTATTATAGGGTGTCCTGCTTATGTCCACATCCCTAAGCAGAAACGGAAGAAAATGGACAAAAAAGCCCTCAAAGGAAGACTGGTTGGATATGACGAAGATTGCTACCGCATATGGGTTACCGATGGTAAAAAGCACACGCTCGTTCGCTCACGAGATGTAACTTTTAATGAACAGCCACTTCCAAGTTCTGAACATGAGGAACCACACAATAGTATGAGTACGAAAACATACACTTTCAAACTGCCGCTGGAACACGCCAACGACAAACAGGAAAGAATTTCATTAAAATTACCCCAGCAAGAGACTTCAGAACCCGAGGGAGCCAATGAGAATAGCCACGAACAAATTATCGAGGGAGATGTTCCGGACCAAGTCCTCGAAGAAGAATTTATTCGTGTACCTGATCAAGATGGAGAATTCCACGATGCCGATGAGCCGCCACCGCCTAGACACAATTTGCGTAATCGAAGCCAAATAGAACGTCCTAAACGATTTGACGATTATGTTTGTGTCACCGAGACATTTCCGACGAATTTTACGGATGCGATGAACCGAGGCGATAGCGAAAAATGGCAAAAGGCTATGGAAGCTGAATTGAAAGCACTGAAAGACCTGAATGTTTGGACGCCCTGCACATTGCCAAAAGGAAGAAAAGCACTTCCATGTAAATGGGTCCTACGTATCAAAAGGCACCCAGATGGCACTGTTGATAAGTATAAGGCTCGTCTTGTCGTAAAAGGTTTCAGACAGAGAAAAGGACAAGATTACGACCAAACATTTAGTCCTGTTGCCCGTCTCGCTACCATCAGAGCTCTTTTAAGCGTTACCGCACAGGAGAATCTGCACCTTGTACAGTTTGATGTTTGTACTGCGTTTCTTAACGGTACACTGAAAGAAGAAATCTATGTACAGCAACCAGAAGGATATTCTGACGGTACAACAAAAGTCTGTAAACTTAATCGAAGCCTGTATGGATTGAAACAAGCTCCGAGGTGCTGGAACGCCTGTTTTCAAGATATACTACTAGACATGGACTTCAAACAGAGTGAATCCGACTGTTGTCTATATACGAAGAACGTGAATGGCAAGAAGCTACTCATCACGCTATATGTCGATGATGGATCAGTAGCAGCCACTGATGAAGAACTGGCTTACGCTTTCCTGAAAGATCTGAAGAAAAGACTACAGATTACTTCGAAACCTGCGACTCACTATCTAGGTTTGCAGATATTCAGAGAGAAAGATGGTTCAGTATTCATCACCCAGGAAGCTTACTCAAAGAAAATATTGGAGCGTTTCGGAATGGCCAACTGCAACCCTGTAAGCACCCCTATTGAGAAAGATGGCTCAGAACCAGGGAAAGTTGCAAATAAGGACGAAGAAAACTTTCCATACCGTGAAGCTGTAGGCGCTTTAGCATACCTCATGGTAGGCACCCGTCCAGATATTGCTTTTGCAGTGGGAGTCGCCTCTCGAAAACTAGAATCTCCTTCCAAAGAGGATTGGCTTCGAGTAAAACGAATAATGCGTTATATCAAAGGAACGACGGCCTATGGCATAAAATATAAAGCACAGCATTTACCCGGCGTACTGGAAGGTTTCAGTGACGCTGATCACGGTGGAGATAAAGACACCGGACGATCGACAACAGGAGTAGTCTGCCTCTACTCTGGTGGAATAATTTCATGGCTGAGTCAGCGACAAGCATCAGTTGCTATATCAACAACCGAAGCCGAGCTTGTAGCAGCTAGTGAAGCCGCTAGAGAACTGGTTTGGCTAAAGAGAATGTTACAAGATCTAACTGAGCTCAAGGAAGTGCCTACTCTAAGTGTAGACAATGAAGCTGCAGTTCGTCTGGCTCATAATCCGGAATTTCACAAGCGGACAAAACACATTCGTATTCGTCACTTTTATGTGAGAGAATTGGTGTCTGAAAATGCCATTGAAGTTAACAGAATTGGTACAGCAAATCAAGTTGCTGACATTCTCACCAAAGCACTGCCACGTGTACAGTTCACTCAACTGAGTCAAGCAATGGGACTTGTGTATTTGTCGAATAAGGGAAAGTGTTACAGTTTATATTAATGTAATTGATAGCAAACCTCTTTGTATTCGTCAAATATGAACCATAATGAATTGACTATGAGTGACATCTTCTTATATGTGTCATTGAATAAAAATGTCGAAGAGAATAGTCGTGTTTATTTATTTTTTGCTAATATTATTTGATTCGTCCTAACTATCTATCTAACAAATAGTGTAGTTAACTTAAAACCACAGCGTACTCCGCTATATACAACATCAGTTCCTTATGTTAATAAATAAAAATAACAGTACAAATGATTGATTTAATTACATGTTATGAGTACCTAACATGATTGATTATGATTAAAAATAAATAATTTTCTTTTCATACCTAATTCTGAGTTTTGTTTCATTAAAATAATATAATTCCATTGACTCTGAGTACTCAAGCAATAATAAAGTTTGTGACCACCAGACTAAACCTAAAATTAAATAAATTATTTAATTAAACATATTTATTATCGATGCTCATTCTCTCTCGTGATATGTAAGTATGCTGGTCCAGCTACTACTACGACGATGATGTAACAAATTTCGGCCGAAGTTCGGTATTATGAACCGAATTTCGGCTGAATGACGAAATTCGGTTAAACCTGCCGAATTTCGGTTAAACCGAATGTGAAACGAACTTCGGCCCATCCCTAGTTTATATGTATGTTGCCTATAGAAGAGTTGCCTGGTAGAAATCGCTTTGAAGAGATAAGGGCGCCTAAAGAGATAAGGGCGATAAACATTGCAGAGACCTGAAATTTAGGAAAAACAAACATTGAATTTGTAGAAAAATTGTAAAAATATAGAAAAGAATCCTGCATTTGTATTTTAGCAGCTGTAAGGTTATAACACCATGGCTGCGTCATCGAACAGGTAAAAAGTACGTTATCGTCGATATCTCGCTGGAAAAGCATCGCAGAGGTCTGAAGTTTTTTGTAAAACGTTGATTTGAATTTGTAGAAAGTAGTAAAAATATAACAAAAAAATCATAGGTTACAAAAATAGTGAAATTTTTCCAAGTTTTTCGGCTAAGCTTAAGGATTTCTTGGACTATTTTGCATCACTTCTTAACATTAATTTTTAAATACTAGTAAATATTATAATCTTTTAAATAAGACCATTTTTGTGTAAGAAGTCCATCCCCTCCCAACCCCACTATTTAAATATTAAGTACCTACTTAGGTAATAAAATAACTTCATATCTTTATAAAAAATACATATATCTAAAATATGAAATGAATTCAATTATCTAATAAATAAATGAAGATTTCGCAAATAATTACTAATTCCTTTGCCATTCGCCTTATTAATTTTGCCAAGATTATTACGGTTTGTATGACATGTTAAAAAAAAAAATTATAACATATTTGCTCGCAAAGTGGTTGTAATTACACCAATTTCGATATCGTAATGTATCTCATTACGTACTTGTGCGATAATGTAATGTAAAACGCACGAGTTTTTTTTTAATAAAGTTTTAAGATACTCCGTCTAAAAATGAACGATACTTTTAAAATTCTTAGTAAAGAGGTTTTATGTCAAGAAAGTGGTCAATATTTTATGAATAAAATTAACTTTAGGAAATAAAATATAACAAATAAACATTTAATTATTTAATTTAATTAATTTTGACAATAAATTACAACCATTTATCTGTAACAAAAACACAAAATATTAATTTACTTTATTAGTAATACTGGCTGTTTTTGTACCTTTGCCTAAAAAAAACGTTGATGCGCGTGCATCGCTTATCTGTGGACAAGTAAAAATAATTCCGCGCGCTTTTCTTTTCGCTCTATTGTTTTTATTTATTTTAATTTTCAAGTTACCGCACTTATATCATAATGTACTATTATTATCAAAGTAAAGTTCAACACATTAGGGAAACTGAGGACACTTGATACTCCTGGGAGACTTGGTACATCGAAATATTTAAAGTACCGGATGTTATTGAACTATTTTGACTGGTAGCACTGATGCTAGTAGTCGAGCCCAAATCAAGGGGAAAAAAATACAGCTATCAAACCGCCATTTTTGACGTGACGAGCATTGTTTTGTTTTCGGCCGGTACAAGATCTTTTTTTGAATTGGAAATTGCCTTGTTTTGCGTAAATTAAAGTGAAATTTATTTGTTTTTCTTAGTTAATAAGTTTAATAACTTAGTTGGCTGTATTGTTTGTTGATTATCGGCTCAAGATTGTAATGAGGTAAGATACTTTCAGATACTTTTTTGATTTGTGTGGTAGTGAGGACACTTGGTACACAACAACTTGTTACATTTGATCCCCGGATCAAGTCTCCCATATAATATAATTTGTTCAAGT
This sequence comes from Stenoptilia bipunctidactyla, assembly GCA_944452665.1. Taxonomy (NCBI): domain Eukaryota; kingdom Metazoa; phylum Arthropoda; class Insecta; order Lepidoptera; family Pterophoridae; genus Stenoptilia; species Stenoptilia bipunctidactyla. The sequence goes on from OX101727.1 coordinate 21,507,765, forward strand.
TCTAAATAATAATTCTTTTTGCAGAATTATTCAAAAATGCCTCGGGTTTACAAAACTACATGAAAACTACATGAGTATCAATATAGGTATTGCGGCGAAGCCAAAATTCAATTACATTGGCAGTTGATATAAATGTATAACTTTTTAAAACTTTGTATTTGTTACAATTTGATTTTATTTTACAATTTTGTGTTCCTTAAAAGCTCTTTAGTGTCAAATATCAAAACTTGAAGACTTCGCATAATTTTGAGACTGATTAAATAAGTTAAGCTTATTACAAATATCTCATTTTTAATAAATGATTACTTAAGCGGATACTGTTTGAGTCTAATTTTCTTCGGAAGTTTAACCAAAACCTAAACTACCTGCATAGTTTTTCGCAGCAATATTGATTTTCCAGCTTAGATCATGTTGTCTGTCTGTAGGTATTTATGAACATGTAATTTTATTGTGACGAATCAACTGTCCCATGGCATAAGGGATACTTGATCTGCCCTGATCAAGTCTCCTGACAGGCCGAATCAAGTCTCCCATATAGTGGGGACACATGGTACAAACCCCTTTTTTTGAATAAAATTAAATATTAACTTATTTTATAACCTATATGTTTTGACTCCCAGGTATATTATACCTAGATAAATTTTTAATACTTTAGTTAAAAAACATCTGAAATTCTCCAAAAATTTAAGATTTTAGGAGGCAAAATGAAAAGGGGGGATCAACTGTCCTCAGTTTCCCTATAGATTTCGCTTGGTGGTAGGATCCCTTCTGGGTCCGCCTGGCTAGCGACCACCCTTTATATCATAGAGTAACTTATATACTGGTATAGAGTCGTCACTAACAAATTTGGTACTAGCGCGATCTAGCGGAAAACAACCGTACCTCGACAAACAAAACCCAGCTGCGCCCCTCTAGCTTGTATTCTCAAGAAGTGTAATTTTAAACAATAACCTAAGACTTTGGAATAGCTAGATTCATAAAATTACGGGTTAATCAGGTTTGGATATGATGAATTCAGCAGTTCAATCAAAGTCTATGTAGTTGAAGTAAATAAAAAACAATTAGGTAAGCAGTTGCGTGATTTATTAGATTTTCTTTTTCGGTGTCCATGTAACGTGCGTAAGTCCAACGTGTTATGCGAAGAATTCAGAGTCCGGGAGCTTGCCAAAGTTGTAGAAAATTTATGAAACACAATCCAGAGCACATTCACGAGTCACGGGAGGAAACGGAATGAAAAAATTCATTCTTTACTCATGTCAGTCTCTCAATCATTTTCGTTTTGACATTTTGTGCATCAACATAGTAGAGCTGTCAATGTTTTGACAACTAGAATTATATTATACAGTATTACAAAAAACTTCAAGATTTTCCTAACTTTAAATCATTGCATAAAATCTATTTCATGTCACTATCCACTGTAGAGTAAATAATGTATTGGGTATTTTTTGCAGTCATAAAAAGACATTTTCATATGCTTGGAACGCACCCAATTAGTTACTCTAACTGCGTAGAACGCACCCAATTAGAAAAATCTACGATTTTTTGTATTTATGCTTCAATTTAAATATTAAATATATCATCTTATATAGCGGATAAAATTACATTAATTTTGTATCAACTACTTAAAGCACAATATATTTTTTCAGGAGCCGTTGAGCAAAAGTGACATCTATTGGTTTAAAATGGAAATAATCTTTACCGTGTTGAGAATAATGCCATCTATCGGAAAGCATCAATACTTTTACCACAAGAGCGAATTCTAAGGAAAGGGAAATAATACTAAGTGAAAAAACACTGCTTTATATAAAGTCTGCCGCCAAATGTTACCGCTCCGGCGGTAATGTGTTCCGGCAATATTGTATAAAGAGCCAGTTCCATCCTAAACCCGTGTGCTTCCATCTTCGACCTCATCGTCACTTACCATCAGGTGAGATTGAGGTCAAACGCGGGTTTAGTCAATTATAAAAAAAAAAAAAAGATGTCAACAGGAACAGTGCTATGGCACAATATTTAAATAACCATACACAGAATATTAACAAAATTACCTATGACTAAGCAATCACGGTTGGAAGTCCAAAATGGCCAAAACCGGGTCGTCTGCCCTAAGTCTTGAATATTTGTGAGAACCTCATTATAAAAACGTATGCGCATTGACCCATAAATGAGTCAGTTAGACTTTATGAAGCTTATACTTATTTCTAGTATTAACAATATGTAAGTCACATTTTCTATGGAACATGTATAAGTTCTTTTTTACAAACGTAAGATTGACAAAGATATATTAGACGCTAACGTAAGAATGTTTATTTCTTTAAACTTAGTTGTTTTGATTGTTTTGCAATCGATAGTTGAACACTAAAATCATCTAAGTATAATATAGTCGACGCGATGTCTTATTATCTACTTATTGCTTTACTTTCGATATACTGCTGTTCAATAACGAATAGACTAAGTACTTATCCATGGACTTATCCATAATTTTGTACTATCAATTGGTAGCTATTGGATAAACAGCGTGTATTTATTCGTAGTAAAATAAAGTCAATGATTTGGATTTGTTGAATATAACACATTAGGTATTATGCCTGCATCCTGAATGCAATAAGCTGGAAAGTTGCTTCTAGATAGTTATAATTCGGCACACAAATTGGCCGTTATGTGCGTCAAATAAAAGTATCCGTCAGAATGGTGGATTTATGACTTCCAAATAAATCATAAATCATTTCAATTAATGCACGTTTTGATTCCAGTGCGGAATAGCTTGAACTAGAGGCTGTGACGTCACGACAACCCAAATTGAAGCCGTGCATCTTTGCTTACAGCAGCTCTACTATAATATAATATTCTGTATATCTGTGTCCAATCTAACTTTCCATGTCAACCAATTTTTGAATGTGCCCACCGATGATACTCCTCTGTGATACCCACCGGTCATCATATTTTATGTCAAGTTGTCAGTGTCAGACTGACATTTTTTATATCTATAAAAATAAACAATGAACTTGGTTTCCTGTTAATTTTCTGGAGTATAATGTTCCCAGCTCAAAATGAATAGAGTAGTAAGGCGTGTTATATTTTTACCAAACTGTAGAACGTTTAAAAACTTCGGACATAAAAGGGTGCCGATACCAACTGTCACTACTTTATGGCATGGTTTTTTAACTTTTACATTTATAGGATTTGGAATAGAGTGGAAAAGGTAAACATATATTTGAACAAGATCCTTCATTAAGCAAAAAATGATAAAATGGGAAAAAGCCCAACAGCCTCAAATAAAGTATTTATCTTAAAATTATCTTAAATATATCTTATAAGTAACAGAAAAACCCATAATATGACATTGTTTTATTAAAAGTCAGCGTAATATCTTAATTTACTAACATTCTCCAGTGATTTTTTATGTCTGTTTGTCATTGAATGTGTTTATTTTATGTCAACTGTGTGTCCTAAAATAAGCTTTTATATAAGCTTGTATAATGGAGAACACACAGTGAAACTAGTGGGTATCCTTATGTATATCCAGACCTGAGCCAGTTTAGACAAGTCTTTAACTGGGACTCAAACCTTTGTCCTCACACTTAAGCTAAATAGTTATTAATGCACCATGGAGGCCATCTTGATTGGTGATTTTTACACTAAGCCCAGTGAGCTTTCTAAGGCTTAAAGTAAGAGTCATACCATTTTGTGTATCATTCTTGATTTAATATTTATATTTTTAGGATCATCCGATTTTATAGTGGGGAAGAGGAGCCTGAGCCTATGGAACCATGGGCAGTCAGAAGTGCGAGACGACAAGCACAAAATGAAGGTGAAACTGAAGGTGAATCAACATCCGCGAAGATTAGTTAAAGTTTAACTGAAAATTATTACACAAAACTCATCTGCCTGATATATTTAATTGATTATTTTTAATGAAACAAGACAATTGATGTAACAGAATAACATCAGAAATATATTGCAAAGAGCTTTTTTCTTTAATAGTTGAGTGACATTGATAACTCTTTATGCAATCAATAGTAGAAAATGTAAATTATTAACATTACCTTTTTTTCCTTACTTTTACTGTAAAATAATCTTCATGTGGTACCTAGTCATTTTCAGAAACTGTAATATATTGTTAATATACATTATGCTGTGTATATAGAATAGAATAATAAAGATTTTTTTTATATTAGGAATTGTTTCATTCAATGGAGCTACCTTACAAACATTATGCTAATCTGAATTTTGAATATAAAAGACATGCACTAGTTTAACTCTGGTAATTATAAAGAAGCCCATTCATTTGTTTGGTAGGACGTTGAAAATTTTTATACACATTGAGGAAGATTGATTTAAATAAAGTTGTAGGCGTGGTAAGTCATTGATTACCAATCTATCCCCATAGTTTTATTGGTGACCCCGCCCCCAAAACTCAGGCTGCGACCGCGCCAGCTGCAGCGCACACAAACCTTACGTAACTTGTATCTAGAAATGCTCGTATTCTGAAATGTTTATAAAAAATCTGCTAATCTTTCTTCACTTTTCATAAAGGAAGAAGGATTTTGCTAGTCTTTCTAAAGGGACAATTCTCCTGAAATCGTAATTTTTATTGAGATTTAAAAAATGAAATAATTTATGTTCTAAAGGGTATTTTTCCAAGTACCATGATGGCAATATGTAAACATTGCAGAGGCAACTTGCTTCTTTACTCCTAAAAATTGATTTATTGAGACGTTAAATTGTTTTTCTTTCTGAAAACAACTTCTTCAATTTTATAACTACACTAAGTAAGCCCACATTTTGTAAATTTTGGCATGTTTCATATCTTCTTAATTTTGGTTTTAAAAGTGCATTAACAAATATGGGCGTTAAAAGCAATGAAGTGACATTTCCCAAGACGGTGGTTAGTTCCAATTTTTGCCATGCGCCAAAAGATCCTTGTCGGACTATAAGCATTGCGAATATTTTGATATTGAGACGGCAGTAACAGCAAGGATAGATAGCTCAGAAAAACTCGGATAGATTTTACTTCTTTTTTTTATAAGTATTATAAGGATAGGACGTTTGTCTTCCATGCCACCTGATGGAAAGTGCGCATGAAGACTATGGTAGTACAATGCAGGCATAATACCTAATGTGTTATATTCAACAAATCCAAATCATTGACTTTATTTTACTACGAATAAATACACGTCGGACTATAAGCATTGCGAATATTTTGATATTGAGACGGCAGTAACAGCAAGGATAGATAGCTCAGAAAAACTCGGATAGATTTTACTTCTTTTTTTATATTATAGGTAAGGAAAGGACGTTTGTCTTCCATGCCACCTGATGGAAAGTGCGCATGAAGACTATGGTAGTACACGTTTATCGACGAGAAACCTATTCACTCGACACTTAAAAGTTCCAGAGCCGTAGTGGTCAGGAAAAACAAACGCAGGCAGATTGTTCCTCACCTTGGCAATCCGTACCAAAAAGGAACTATCGAAGCGTTTTGTTCGACTTCTTGGTAAATCCACTATGTAGGGATAATCCGGTGAAAAAAAGGAGTGGGTTCAAATGGTCAAAAAGAACACTCGCACACTCACCAAAATGTAGCCGATAAAAACTGTCACACAAGCAAACTTACGAAGATGCTCTAGCGTCTGCAAGTTTTTGTTCGTAAGGTTGTCGTTATTGATAAGTTTTCGGGCTCTTCGGTCAACAGAGTCTAGCGCTTCGAGTTGGTATTTGGCAGAACTATCCTAAAGGTGACTACAGTACTCCATGCACGACCTCACTTGGGCTGTGTATAGGTTGAGCAGCCGTTGCTGTAGTTCCGCCTGACCTTCGAGATCAAATCTCTGGTAGGTTATTGATACCGGCCGTCAGACATTAAATTCAAGGCAAAACGGTTATTACGAAACTAAACTATTTCGAATACTCTACTCTACAACATACAATGTATGTATGTATGTAATTGTACCTATTTGGAATTTGTCATTATCCAAATAGGTACAATTACGACAAATCATTATTGTTATCAAATTATACAAAATTATCCATTTAAATCCAAACGTAAAACAAGACCTTAATTTTTTCTCAATATAACCATATTGAGCTTCCATATTTATTATGGAAGCTTTTTTTATTTATTATGAGCTTACATATTTTATATTTTGCTTCCAGGCTGGACTGGGAGCGAAAGAAAAACATAGAATGTGCCAGCTGCTTCTCTTCCCGGGCATACTGTAAAAGTCAGTTAAGGGACAGAGGTTTTAAAGGCATTTTTGCGGTCGATAGGCTGATCCCCTGTCACTACAATAGTCTCTCTCCATCTTTATAGTACCTCCAAATTTGTCAAACGTGACATCAGATGGTCTTGTAACCTCTGGTGTTCTGCCTACCCCATAAATAAGGGATACAGGCGTGACGTTATGTATGTATGTATAACCATAATATTAAACTTGTCTAACAAACGACTACTTATCACATTTCTTTAGAAATGCACTATTTGAACATAATTAACCTGAAGTAAATACGAGATCTATCGTAATTACGTAATAATTTAACAATAATAAACCCCTATCAAACTTTGACCATTAATACCTAAGAATATAAGAATATAATGAATGAATGAAAATTAATAAGAATATAATGGTTGTTCCGGTCAATAAAAAGCGTTTGGAGAGATTTAGATGTAGTATTATTAAAAATATGCCCCATATAGCCCACTCCAACAATGTAAATTTACAATACAGTAATTTAAGTAGTATAATAAATAAACAACATGAGAGTGTATTTATTCCGAAAAAAGTCCCTCCAAACAATTGTCAATCCTTCAGTGATTGGGCTACCACAGGTATACATATAAGTAGAAAGCACCTATATGATCTCTATCATGAGAAATCATATAACAAAAGTGAAAGTTTTTGCAACTACGTTAGAATTTACTCAAAATTATTTAAAAGAGTATGTGCCGCAGCCAAATCTATATATCTAAGTAATAAGATAAAACTAGTTCTAATAAGACTAAAACAACATGGAACATAATAAATAAGGAAACTGGAAAAGTTATGGATCGCAATACTGAGTTTAAACTTGTAATTGACAATAAAACCATTAATGTAGGTAGATGAAAATGTTGCGACAGCATTCGAAAATTGTTTTGCTGACATTCCAGTTTCAACTACTAAATTGTTAAATTCTTCACCTGTGGTGGCTGAATCATTGCTGAAAAATCATGTAAGTGAGTGCAAGGAGTCTTTCAAGTTCCAACCCATAGACACCGGGGACATTTTTAAAACATTTAAGACAATTGATGTTAAAAAGACAACTGATTTGTGGGGAATATCTGTTGAAATCTTAAGTTCTATCATAGATGTAATAGCTCCTTGCCTTGTTGAAATATTTAACAACTGTATTATAAGTGGGGAGTTTCCTGATTTAATGAAGCATAGTAAGGTTATTCCTTTATTTAAATCGGGTAGCTCTACGGACCCTACTAATTATAGACCAATTTCGATTTTACCAACATGTAGCAAAATTTATGAAAAAATTATTCTCAACCAGCTATTAGTTCACTTCACAAAAAACAATTTACTTCATAACAAACAATTTGGATTCACAAGGGGTCGTTCGACAACTGATGCTGGTGTTGAACTGTTTGAAGTAATAGCTGGTGCCTGGGAGGGGTCACAGGATGCTCTAGGTGTATTTTGTGACCTATCCAAGGCATTTGACTGTGTTCAGCATGACACTCTCATCAGGAAACTCCACCATAGACGATACAGTTAATATGAGATAGATGGGCAACTTGATTTTATTGGCAAAATAGAATAATACCTCAAACAATAGATGGCGCTTGTAACTAAATTTAATTCCAAAAATAGCCGCTAGACGGCCTTAGTTGATAAGACTCCATTATAAAAAAAAAATTAAGGTAAAAATATCTTATCCTGTTTATCACATTTAATCTAACATTTTATAGAATTTTATTATGATAACTGCTTTAAAAAAATACAGAATAAGGTATTTATAGTAACTAAGTGGTCAAAAATAAAAATAAAAACGAGAATCTTTGTTTTGTAAGGTTCTTTATTGTTTTTTTTTCTTTGCGTGGAATATTCAAAAGCCTCTTTCTTCGATCCATCTTCCTCATCAAATTTTGTCAATTGTCCATTTATTATTCGGTTCAACCCATTACAGCAACTGTGAATCAACATTTTCATTGACATTTTTTATGAAATCGACCAAATTAACCTTATGACTTACAGCAAATCATACTTAAATCACTTTAGTCTTTATAAACTTTTGTTGCTGAAGACTTTTAAGTTGTTAGTAAGTCACACAATTAACTTCACGGCCAAATTCACAGCGAATTTGTTAAAATAATCTAAGTCTTAAATAAAATGGCGGAGAAAACACAAAACGAATCAGACGCACACGCACACGATCATTCATAGACTATTATGATCTATGACTAGTCTGTCAAAGTCAACATCTTTTTCAGTTCCTGGCGAGATATTAATAAATCGGCTATCCCAGCGCTACCTAGTTAATAACAGGAGAAATAACTTACCGAAAAGTTGTAGTCCGTTATATCCTAGATGGTGCAGAATTCAATTTCATTGACACTAGAGTTGCATAGGCCTGAACTCCACCACTACGGCATCAAAGGCACTGACCTCAAACTTTTGAATTCTTACCTGAGTGATAGAATCCAGAAGGTTGAGGTTAACCGGAAAAGGTCAGCTGGGTCAGTTGTGAGAATGGGAGTGCCTCAAGGTTCAATTCTGGGCCCATTTTTATTTTTAGTCTATATAAATGATCTACCCTATATGGTAGGCAATAATCACGATATTGTATTGTTTGCTGATGACACATCATTAATTTTTAAAATGATAAGGCAGAAAACCAACTACGACGATGTAAACAATGCTCTCTCTAATGTAGTACAGTGGTTTAATGTAAATAATCTAGCTTTCAATGATAAAAAAACTAAATGTATAAAATTCTCCGCACCAAATGTAAAACAAGTTGAGTCTGATCTGAGAAATCTGAGAATCTCTAAGAGAAAAGTTTAAAGAGATTGGTATCTTGACCTTTGCATCACAATATATTTATGAAAACATAATGTATATTTATAAGAATAGTAGTAAATTTAAAACCATGAAAGATAAGCATGATAAAAATTATTCTGTAATGACAAGGAACGACCATAAATTAGCGTTTCCCAAATTAAGGCTGGCTAAAAGCACCAAATCATTTATGGGAATGTCAATACGTATTTATAATAAAATACCACAGTCAATTCAATCTCTAACGTTTAATAAATTTAAAAGAACTATCAAAGAAACATTATGCAAAAAAGGCTACTATAAACTCAAAGATTATTTAGATGACAAAAGAGCGTGGGATTGATGTCTCCACAGGTTATTTCCAAATATTAAACATTAATCACTATGTAAGCAGCTTGGCTGCGACATGATATTGACAAGCACGAATAGCTGTCTTCTGTTTGTTCATGTCATAGCAGAGCTGTATTTCTGCCAAATTGTACCTATAATAAGCACTTTTTACAAAAGAGTGCCGAGAGTTTTTTTTCCGCCGGCTTTTTTCCTCTCGGTCTACCTAGGGTTCTACTTTCATTTCGTTTTTTAAAGCCGAAGAAGAAGTAGTAGTAGACATCACCAAGACATTGGTGGATAATGGGCGATCATTATTTTTATAAGCTGAGAGACGCACACTTCTCGACGGAGGCCTTCCCCTGGATTCTTCATGTCGTCCGGACCCGCGCCGCCCTCATCCAGCATTTGACGTTCGTAAAGTGTATAAAATTACCTACTACGAATAAAAAAGTTTTCATTTTCATAAAAATTATATATAACCACACAAATACGTCACTAACAATCAAAAACTATCAATACAGACATCAATTTACCATAGAATTACATAAAATAGTCGAAAACCAAATAATCAATACATCGTTTATTAGTCATTTCAGAGAAAATGACTAATAAACGATGGTTCTTTAAAATTGGACTCTATAATCCGGGATCGCTCAGCAAAACTCATGATGAGTTGATCATGGCAGTGGCACACCATTCCTTGGATATTTTAACAGTTAACGAAACTTGGCTGCGACACAATGAGCAAGAGAAGGCACCATCTCTACCCGGATACACACTGCGTAGTACTCCAAGGTCTGCAGAGTTATGCCGTAAACGTGGTGGAGGTGTGGCTTTTTACGTCAAGAAAGGAATTAAATTTACGGTCTGTGATCATCCGATTTGTTTGCCTGTCGAACAAATGTGGTTAAAATTTAACATTAACGGAAATAAAATAATATTGGGAACAGGTTACCGACCAGCTTGGGTCAACGTTGACTTATTTTTAAATGCCTTAACCGATTCAATCAGTGCTCTTGGTCATTATGATAATTTAATAGTCCTTGGGGATTTCAATATTGATATGCTGGACACAAAAAATGTTAATGTTCTCAAAATTGGTGAGTTCATAAATATATTTCTACTTAAGCAAATAGTTACCACGCCCACACATTTCACAGACCACAGTCATTCACTTATTGATATTGTTTGCACCGACGCGCAAGTCCGAAGTGTTGTTACAGACGTGATAGGCTCTAAGTTGACAAATCACGCGTTGGTTGTCAGTGAGTTTGCGTTTAAAAAACCTAAACCTTCTCCAAAAACTTTTTGTTATAGACCTCTTAAACAGATTAATTCTGTAAATTTCAAGTCTGATATTCAATTGATTCCTTGGATTCAGGTCAGTAGTTCAACTAACGTTACAGAAATGGTCACTTTGTTTAATACTTTTCTTCTTATATTAATAGACGCACATGCACCTTCTAAGATCATTAAAACAAAAAGTAACTCCTATCCTTGGATAACAAGCAACATAAAATTGATGATGAATCTTAGAAATACAGCACACAAAAGATACCTAAATACAAGGACTGAAGTTCACAAAGCCTACTACCTTCAGTTAAAGAAACTTGTTAGCTCGGCTCTCCTTCAAGAGAAGCGTTGTTATTTTAAGTATAAAATTAACAGAAATCTCAGAAATCCCAAGGCTTTATGGAAAAATCTGAAATTAAACGTTCTTCCCGATATTGACAGAAATATTCCGGATGATCTTTGTTCAGTGGAGGATATAAATAAAAGTTTTCTTAACTTACCAGGCACGAATACAGTGAAACTAAGTGTGATAGCATATTTTGAATCAAGCAGTTTTGGTTCATCTACTTTTAGCCTAAATTGCGTCACAGAAGAGATGGTTTTAAAAATGATTAACTCACTGAAATCGAATGCAATAGGTAGTGATTTGATTTCCTTGGACATGCTGCTTCTTACGTTACCTGATACTCTAGGGACAATTACAGCCATTGTAAATAAGTCAATAGTTACAAGCACATTTCCAGAAACATGGAAAACTGCAATTGTGCATCCCCTTCCTAAAATCTCAAGCCCTACAACACATAAAGACCTTCGGCCGATTAGTTATTTACCTTGCCTTTCTAAGGTGGTAGAAAAAGCCGTGTATTTGCAACTACTTAACTATTTGGAAAACAACAACATCCTTCCAGAGGTCCAGTCAGGATTCCGTAAGGGTAGAAGCACCACTACTGCACTCATGGACGTAACTAACTATATTCTTGAAGCACAAGATGCTGGTTTAGGAACCATTTTGGTGCTATTGGATTTTTCACGTGCTTTTGACACTATAAATATATCACTTTTACTTGCCAAGCTGACATTCTATGGTTTTGATGCACCTACAACCAAATGGTTTCATAGTTACCTAACTAATCGCTATCAGTATGTCCAAATAGAGAATAGTGATGGCACAACTTCTTCGTCTTCCGTGTCACCAGTTAGTCGTGGCGTGCCGCAAGGCTCGATTCTGGGTCCTTTGCTTTTTATAATTTACAGTGCTGATATTCTTTCCACTATCAAAAATTGCAAATGTCACTTGTATGCTGACGACGTCCAGCTCTACTTATCTTGCCAGTCAGACAACATTGACGGAACTATAAAGAAAATCAATGAGGATTTAGACCGGATTTCAATTTGGTCAAATGAAAACTGTCTCATGCTCAATCCAGCTAAGTCAAAATATATGATTTTGGGTTCTAAGCAACAGGTATCTCGAATATTTCTTCAATATCCCCAGATAATGATAGACGGTGAGTTAGTATGTCACACAAACTCTGTTCGAAACCTGGGTGTGTTATTTGACCCCGAGCTCAGGTTTGAAAAGCATGTACAGGAGGTAGTAAGGAATTGCTTTTATCGTCTGAAAATATTATATAAAGTGCGACAATACCTGTCTACGCCGATTCGCGTAAATCTAGTTGAAAGTTTGGTACTGTCAAAGCTTAATTATGCTGACACTCTGTACGGACCAAGGCTTTTAGGAAAAACTAAGCTTCTCATACAGCGCGTACAAAATGCCTGCGTACGTTTTTGTGTAGATATCCCACCTAAAAGCCACATCTCGCCTTACATTAACCAAAACAATACTTTGAATATGAATTCTAGACGTAATTTTCATTTCGCCAATTTACTTTTTGGTATTGTCAAAAGCCGCAAGCCAGCATACCTTTATGAAAAATTGTCTTGGTCATCTAGAACTAGATTGGTGCGCCTTGATATACCACAGCACAGAACTACTGCATTCAGGGGATCCTTTAAATATACCGCTGCCAAAATTTGGAATACTATTCCACCACCTCTAAGAATTTTTTCTGAAATATCCGTCTCGCTGTTTAGGCATAGAATTAGAAAATTAGTTCTTGAATATCAATTGAGTGGTATAATTCTATAATAGGTATTAATTTCATTATTATTATTGTATATTTTATTTCTATGTGTTTTGTTTTGTTTTAAATGTCAAAGAAAAGATTAAAGAAATATGGTAGTGTAATTTAGTAAATGTATCTGTCATAGCATAGTTTGCTCGCCCTCCGGCACTCTGTGATGGCAACAGCTGAAAATCAGCGTCTCAGTCTACTCTAGACTGTGACATAATGCTGAGCTGTGGCCTTTTCGGCAATTAGTATTTAAGGTTGAAAAACTGTATTTTTGTATATTCCGTAGCAATATTTTTGTACCCTTTTTTTTGCCGAATAAATGTTTTTCATTTCATTTCATTTCATCCATACCTACTACATCGTAAATTGTTTCGAGAACAAACAAGATAATTATTAACTAATTCCATACCTACCTACTTCTATTATTTCAACTCAGTGTCCTAAAAGAAAGTTCTAGATTCTCAAAACAATATTCAAAAGAACGTTATTTACTGCTTAAACATTATACCTTAAAATATACTTCATCATCCACAGCCTGTAGACGTCCACTGCTGGACATAGGCCTCCCCCAAGGTCTTCCACGTCGCTCGGTACCGCGCCGCCCTCATCCAGCGTTTACCGGCGACTTTGACCAGGTCGTCGGTCCATCGTGCGGGGGGCCTGCCTACGCTGCGTCTCCCAGTACGTGGCCGCCACTCGAGAACTTTTCTGCCCCATCGGCCATCTGTTCTGCGAGCTATGTGCCCTGCCCATTGCCACTTCAGCTCTGCAATCCTTCTGGCTATGTCGGTGACTTTGGTTCGCCTACGAATCTCCCCATTCCTGATTCGATCCCGCAGGGAAACTCCAAGCATAGCCCTTTCCATTGCCCGCTGCGCGACTCTAAGCTTATTTATAAGGCCCATAGTTAGCGATCACGTCTCAGTGCCGTATGTCATCACTGGCAACACACACTGGTCAAAAACCTTTGTCTTCAGGCACTGCGGTATTTGTGACGAGAAGATTTTACGGAGCTTCCCGAACGCTGCCCAGCCGAGTTGGATTCGACGATTGACCTCTTTCTCAAAGTTGGACCTACCTAACTGGATTTTATGTCCTAGGTATAGATACTCGTCAACAACTTCGAGCGTGGTGCCTCCAACTACCACAGGAGTAGGTGCAACATGGACGTTCGACATAATCTTCGTCTTATCCATGTTCATTTTAAGGCCCACTCGCTGCGAGGCTCCACTGAGGTCATCGAGCATTTTACTCAGGTCCTGCAGGGTCTCAGCCATGACTACGATGTCATCCGCGAATCGAATGTGAGTGATGTACTCGCCGTTGATATTGATGCCGAGCCCATCCCAGTCCAGAAGCTTGAAGACATCTTCCAACGCTGCGGTGAACAGCTTAGGCGATATAACGTCGCCTTGCCTGACGCCCCGCTGCAGTTGGATAGGCTTCGAATTCTGATCCTGAAGACGGACTGACATAGTGGCGTTTTTGTACAAAAACTTCAACGCTTCGATGTATCGATAGTCAATTTGGCACCGCTGCAAAGACTGCAGTACAGCCCAGGTCTCGATCGAATCGAAGGCTTTCTCATAGTCCACAAACGCCAAGCAAAGTGGCTGGTTATACTCCTCCGTCTTTTCTATAACCTGCCGCAGCGTATGGATGTGGTCTATGGTGCTAAAGCCTTTTCGGAAACCGGCTTGTTCGGGAGGCTGGAAGACGTCAAACCTGCGTGCGAGACGGTTCGTAATGACTCTTGAAAACAGCTTGTATACATGGCTCAACAAAGTAATGGGTCTGAAGTTCTTCAAAAGGGTTTAATCACCTTTTTTGTAGAACAAGACCACTATGCCTTGGAGCCACGCTTTGGGCGTTTTGCCCTCGAGGATGATGGAATTGAACAGCTTCTGAAGGGTCTTAAGCACAGGTTTGCCACCAGCTTTCAGAAGCTCGGCTGTAATTCCATCATCACCCGGCGCCTTGTTGTTTTTAAGCTGTTTAAGGGCCATACTAATCTCGTACAGGCTGACGTCTGGGATATCTTCGGTATAGTGTCGGGTTAATTTGGCTCGTGGGTCTTCTGCCATGTCTTGAACAGGTGCCCGTGTTGTCGTGTATAACTGCCCATAGAACTTCTCAATTTCCCTCAAAAGTTCGGGTTTAGACGAAACAACCCTGCCGTCGTCCGTTTTCAACTTCGTCAGTTGGTTCTGGCCTATAGACAAATCTCTCGCGAAGACCTTAGAGCCCTTGTTTTGCTCGATAGCCGTTTCAATACGGTCTGTATTAAACCGGCGTAGGTCGCGTTTTAGGGACTTGGAGATTTGTCTATTTAGCCGCCGATACTGAGAAGCATCTTCCGGGGACTGCAGGATCATTGTGCGTCTTTCTTCCATGAGTTTGAGGGTAGAGTCTGAGATTTTTCCAGTTCTTTTTGCACGGCGGGTTTAAAAGAACTTAGACCCAGCCGTGGAGACAGTTTCCACAAACCTGTTATTGAAATCGTCCATATCGACGCACTCGCCGAGGCATTCAAAGCGGTTCTGCAATTCGAGCTGAAAGCTTTCGGGGTTTTGGATCTGGATGGGTGCAGGACGAAGTACAGACTTTATCAGTCGAGATCGCTCCAGTTTTGGATTCAGACTCAATGTGCCTCTTACTATGCGGTGATCGCTACCGATTTTCACGGCATTGATCACAGAGACATCATTGAAAATCTGTTTTCTCGTTGACATGATAAAGTCTATCTCGTTTTTGGTGTGACCATCGGGGCTTATCCAAGTCCATTTGCGGTGTTCCGGTTTCTTGAAGAAAGAGTTCATCATAAAGAGGCCCTCCTTCTCCAAGAAGTCGGCCAGCATCTGGCCTCGGACGTTCCGGACTCCGACTCCAAATTGCCCCACTTTCTGCTCATCGCCGCTTTGTTTGCCTAATTTTGCGTTAAAATCCCCCATGACCACGTTGAAATGAGTTTTGGAGCTGTGTATGGCTTTGGAGATGTCCTCATACATAGCCTCCACCTCATCATCGGAGTGTGTCGAGGTCGGAGCATAGACCTGTATGACCTTCAACGAATACCATTTGGTAATTCTGAGTATCAGGTACGCTACCCTATTCGACACGCTCTCGATTTTTGTAACATTGGTCACGAGGGTTTTGTGGACGAGAAACCCGACACCACCTTGGGACAGTTGGTCGCCCTCCCGGAAGTAGAGAAGATTGCCGGATTTCAGGATTATCGATTCCTCTCTCTGTCTACGGACTTCAGATAACCCCAGGATATCCCAATGCAATCCACTCAATACTTCCTCCAGCTCAATAATCTTTTCGTCTGTCCGCAGTGTCCTCACATTGTATGTCGCCAGGGCCAAGGGTCGTCGTCGGTAGCCTGGTCGAACCCGGGGATTCTTAGCACCCCCTGTCCCGCCGTTTCCTCGACCGCTACCTTGATCGAGACTAGCGGGACCGCCGGGCACTAGGGGCCGGGGCCTTTGTTTGTGGTTCATATTTTGGGGGGGAAATGCCGTAATCGCCACGCTTGGCAGGCGGGTTGGCGATCGCAGTGTGGTGTTAATATACACAAAAGGACGCTGCTGCCCGTCCTCTGGTTTATCCCTTAGTCGACTCTTACGACACCCACGGGAAGAGATGGGGTAGCGCTATTCTTAAGGCGACGCCACACGCCAAATATACTTACCTATACCTAAACCTGTACGTTCATACAACATTAGGTTCTGGAAATTTCTACAATCTCAAACTTCTCAAGTTTTAAAAAGAACATTCTAGTTTACCTACAAAACATTATACCAACGATTCATCTTAAGTAATATACTCGCAGTTTCTACATGCTATTCAATGAAACAGAAATATGTTCTCTCTCTTGCTCTCACACGGCGTCAGAGCGCAACTAATACCTTCATACATACAATCAAACTTTCTGGAATTCTTATAAGAAATGGAAATATTATCTCTCTCTCGCTCTAGCACAGCGTTAGAGCGCAACTAACTCTAATGAAGATAGAGGATTCAAACTTACAATCAAACTTTTCAAGTAATCTTATTAGAAACATTGTAGGTACGTCTTACGAAACTTTAAACTATGGTGCGTCGCTGACAAAATATGAAATAATATTGTGTACTAGACGTTCTAAAATATAGGTGAATAAATACATTATTAGTAATACAAACGATACTTTGTGATAGAAGTTTTAACGGCAGCCCAAGACGCATAGCAGCCAACCTAACAGGTGGAGGTAAATTTTTGTGAACGCACTATATGTAAGACAACCGATCCTGCCACCAACATACATCAGCTGTTACCATAAAGTCATACTATCGCTTACTAATTGTTTTTTTTTCTTTCCTTTTTTTAAGCTCCAACACATTTTTTTTACTAATCTATGGCATACCTACAATAATGTGTACTTAAAAAAATAAATAAATACTGTATTTTCTAAAATAGTAACCTAATTCAATAGGCTGGGGAATATTATTTGATAACAACTTTGACACCACATTAGATAAACTGCAGCGATATATACAAAAATATTGTGCGTACTGTTATAAACCTATTTTACTCCTATGTAATGCTTAGTAAGCAACCCTTTTATTGTACACACATCTTTACGTAATAATGCTAATTTAGCTTTCTAGAGTCATCCTTATACCTTTGTAATTAATAATTGTCAGTAGCAGTTTGTCCATTAAACCTGTAACATCTTGGTGAAATTAAATTATAATCAGCAGTGAATAAAAGTGTTTTTTTAAAAAGGACCCACAGGCTGCCATCCTAACAAATTTGGTGTCAGAAGTGGTATTTTTTCGGGAAAAACTCTAGTTCCGAAAAAATTGTGTTAATCGCGAGTGATTTTCGAATCTAAAATTTTCTTAATTTTCTTTTAACATGTAGCGGATATTCTATTTATATGAACTATTTAATATATTTTATTTACTACATTATTTATTTCAATATAATATATCATTACTTACCGTATAATTATATATTATATTGTATAATTACATAATCTAGAATATCTATTTACGCTACTTTGTATTAGTAATTATAATTTGTTACAATCATATAATTATTTATTTAAATACTTTCTATGTAATTAAATATTACTTATTTATTATACCTTTCGTATCTAATATATTTACTTATTTATATTATCCTATTAATAAGTATCTAAGTAAATTACACGCAAACTAATATGTATTATATTCGTGCAATGGAAACGTAGCCGCGCAGCAAAGCCGGGAACAAAGAAACTCGGACTGCGCATGCGCAGCCCGAGTCGACGCGTCCTGAGACCTCTGCGCCGGCGCCGCTGCCCGCTGAGCCAGTCAGCCGTCAGCATTTGCCCGCGAAGCTCGCGTCGCTGGCTAAGCCGAGATTGTGCTCCGAAAGTCGTTTCCGTGTCTTAATTGTTTTACCTGTGCCGTATAATTGTTTCGCGTGATCTTTGACTATCCTCTCTGTGCTCCTTCTATTATATAGTAAACTCTTTCTTTTGTATTAGTGTAAAATAACTTCTGTGTCTTTGTGCTAATAAACTGTTGCTTGTTATCGTACTTGGAGTTGATTTATTCTACACAACCCTGCACAAGTAAGGACATTAAATTACCATAACTGGTGACCTCTACGAACACTAACACGATGAGTGATAGCAGCGAATCCATGAAAACGGAGAGATCGCAGGACGCCACGAACGTCACCGTACGGCAGGCTCGAAGAATGCGCGTTTCCACTGAACGCGAATGCAGCGACGCGCGGAAGCTGAACATCAAAATTCCGCCCTTCTCACCTGAAGATCCGGAATTGTGGTTTGCCTTGTTGGAAGGTCAGTTCAGTGCACACAATATTATTGACGACGCCCTGAAATTTACGCATGTCACTAACAACTTAGATATGCAATACGCAAAGGCTGTTAAAGACCTAATAATAAATCCTCCAACCACAAATCGCTTTGAGAAAATAAAGTGTGAATTAATAAAGCGACTGTCAGCTTCCCACGAGAAGAAAGTGAAGCAGCTTCTCACACATGAGGAACTTGGTGACAGGAAGCCATCGCAATTTTTGCGACACCTGCAAGACCTGGCTGGACCCTCTGTGCCCGACGAATTCCTGCGCTCAATTTGGAGTAATCGCTTGCCGCACAACATCCAGACTGTGCTGGCATCCCAGCCCACGCACTCCTTGGAACAGCTGGCAGACCTGGCAGACAGGATACAAGAGCTGACTTCGCCCTACAACGTCGCAGCAGCATCGTCCAGCAGAAGCCTCGCATCGCAGCAGTCTGACGAAATCGCCGAGCTTAAGAAGATGGTGCAGCACCTCACCCTCAAACTCGAGGAACATACCCGCGGTGCCTGCTGCTCCGTCGACCGCTCCAGGTCGCACTACCGTCGACGCTCAACATCGCGCCAGAGGAGCCGGTCCAACTCCAGCTACAGGAATAACCCCCTGTGCTTCTACCACGCCAAGTACGGGGCCAAAGCTCGCTGGTGCCGGAAACCCTGCGATTTCTCCAAGCAGGGAAACGCCGACGGCGGTCGGTAACGGCGACAAACGACTGCCCTTCTTCCTCAGGTCGCCTGTTCGTCACGGACCGCAGCACGCAGACCCAGTTCCTGGTGGACACCGGCAGCGACCTGTGCGTCTACCCCCGTGCTGCACTCCGAGAGCACCGTGCCAAGACGAACTACCAACTGACTGCAGCCAACGGGACCACGATTGACACCTACGGTTTTATTAATCTTAATATTAATTTAGGCTTAAGACGTAGTTTTTGCTGGCGATTCATGGTTGCTGATGTTACAAAAGCCATTATAGGCGTTGACTTTCTTAGCCATTTTAATATAATTGTAGATTGCCGCAACCAGCGCTTAATTGATGGTACGACCACGCTTTGCTCAAGTGCTTCTATCGTGAACTCTAACATAGCTTCTATAAAGATCTTATCCGGCGACTCGAGCTTTCACAAAATTCTGGAACAATACCCTAACATTACACGCCCTTCAGGCAAACTAACGGTTCCAAAGCACGACACTGTCCACTACATCAGAACCACCCCAGGCCCTCCTGTTTCTTGCACGCCTCGGAGACTAGCGCCCGACAAATTAAAAATTGCTAAGGCTGAATTTGAGCTTATGCTTAGTAATGGCACTGCACGTCCTTCCCAAAGCCCGTGGGCATCCCCACTCCATTTAGCTCCAAAGAAGGACAATAGCTGGCGCCCTTGTGGCGATTATCGCATGCTGAACGCACGAACCATCCCGGACCGTTACCCGATAAGGCACATCCAGGATTTTTCCCACAGCATCTTCGGCTGCAAGGTTTTCTCCACTATAGACCTGGTGAAGGCCTACAATTTGCTGCCCGTTTTCGAGGAAGACATTCCGAAAACGGCCATTACCACACCCTTCGGACTGTTCGAGTTCCCAGTGATGACGTTTGGACTCCGAAACGCAGGCCAAACCTTCCAAAGGTTTGTAGATGAGATGACGAGAGGTCTCGACTTCGTTTACCCTTACATTGACGATTTTTTGGTTTTCTCAGCAGACGAGGCGCAGCACGAGGAACACCTGCATCAACTTTTCGCCCGCATGGCAAAGTATGACGTACTCGTCAACACTTCGAAATGCGTTTTCGGCGTGAACGAAGTCGACTTCCTCGGGTATCGCATCTCACCCACAGGTACCAAACCTTTACCATCTAAGGTTCAAGCCATACAGGAATACCCCACCCCCACTACCGTCAGACAGTTAAGACGTTTCCTGGGGATGGTTAATTTTTACCGGCGCTTTGTACCCAACGCCGCTAAAATCCAGGCCCCTTAAATTCCTTGCTGGTAGGTTCCCTAAAAGCCACCCATCCAGTCAGCCTGACTGGTGAAACTCTGCTGGCTTTCGAACAATGCAAAGCTAGCCTTTGCGATGCTGCATTACTCGCACACCCAGACTCTAATGCTGAACTCGCTCTGGTAACAGACGCGTCCGATTTGGCACTGGGTGCAGTTTTGCAGCAACGTATCCATGGGGACTGGCAACCGCTTGCGTTCTTCTAGCGCAAGCTGAACTCCGCACAGCTTAAATACTCCCCATATGACCGTGAACTCCTAGCCATCTACGAAAGCATTAAACACTTTCGTCATATGCTAGAGGCTAGGCACTTCATTGTTTTCACGGATTATAAACCGCTTTGTTTCGCCTTCAGCGAAAGAAAGGCCAACTGCTCACCACGACAGCACCGTCACCTGGACTACATCTCGCAGTTCACGACCGACATTAGGCATATTGCAGTGAAAGACAACGTTGTCGCTGACCCTCTGTCGCGTGTCAATGAACTGCAGATGCCAGTTGACTTAGACCTGCTGGCTTCGTCACAAGCTTCCGACCCGGAGCTTACCCGTCTTCTGGCAGAGGAATCATCGCTCCGCCTTAAAAAGATGATTGCTCCCAACTCTCACACAGAGCTTTATTGTGACGTAAGTACTACTTCGCCCAGGCCTTTCATCCCCAAACCTATGCGTAGGCAGGTTTTTGACAGCCTGCATAGCCTTAGCCACCCTGGCGCGAACGCAACGGCCAAGTTAGTTGCCGAACGTTTCGTCTGGCCTGGTGTGCGCAAGGACTGCCGCGAATGATCTCGCCACTGTCTCGCATGTCAACGGGCCAAGGTGCATCGACATGTGTCGTCGCCTTTAGGCACCTTTGACCTCCCTCGCGCCCGTTTTGCATTCATACATACGGACATAGTAGGTCCTTTGCCCATTTCACAGGGCTATCGCTACTGCCTGACTTCGGTGGATCGTTTCACCCGCTGGCCGGAAGTTACTCCGATGGCAGACATCACTGCCGAAACGGTTGGAAAGGCGCTAATATCCTGGATATCCAGATTTGGATGTCCAACGGATATTGTCACCGATCGCGGTCGACAGTTCGAATCGTCACTTTTCCAGTACCTTGGAAAAGTGATCGGATTTAAACACCGTCGCACGACCGCGTATCACCCAGCCTGTAACGGCCTGGTGGAACGATTCCACCGACAACTAAAGGCAGCAATAATGTGCCATGCTGACTCAGACTGGGTAAGTTCATTACCCCTAGTCTTGTTAGGCATTAGAAGCGCATTTAAAGACGATCTGCAATCATCTTCCGCAGAACTGGTGTATGGCGAGCCACTTCGCTTACCTGGTGAATTCTTTCATACTACCGATCCTGAGTCTACTGACATATCCGACTTCACCACCTGCCTACACCAACACACACGCAGACTGCAACCCGCGCCAGCCGCGCGACATAACAAGGGAAAAATATTTATTTACAAGGAGCTTAACTCCTCAACCCATGTCTTCCTAAGGGACGATTTCCTGCGTGGTTCGTTACAGCCACCTTACTCTAGACCGTACAAAGTCCTGGAACGTGGTAACAAAACCTTTAAAATCCTGGTCAAAGGGAAAAGCGTTACAGTATCGATAGACCGTCTCAAACCAGCCTACATACTGACCGACCCAAATCCGACGTCCACATCTACGTCCACGCCTACTTCCATCACGTCCACGCCCACGTCCACACCAACTTCCACTCCCGCAACCTATCCTGCTCCCGATTCCCATTCGAGATCCGTTCCTGATCCTGTCCCTGGTGCGCAAAAAGCCTCAGCTCAGGAGGATAAAAGAACTCGCGCGGGGCGCAAGGTTCGATTCCCGGATTATTATCGTCCGTAGTGACGGCCTCTGGGGGGGAGTGATGTAGCGGATATTCTATTTATATGAACTATTTAATATATTTTATTTACTACATTATTTATTTCAATATAATATATCATTACTTACCGTATAATTATATATTATATTGTATAATTACATAATCTAGAATATCTATTTACGCTATTTTGTATTAGTAATTATAATTTGTTACAATCATATAATTATTTATTGAAATACTTTCTATGTAATTAAATATTACTTATTTATTATACCTTTCGTATCTAATATATTTACTTATTTATATTATCCTATTAATAAGTATCTAAGTAAATTACACGCAAACTAATATGTATTATATTCGTGCAATGGAAACGTAGCCGCGCAGCAAAGCCGGGAACAAAGAAACTCGGACTGCGCATGCGCAGCCCGAGTCGACGCGTCCTGAGACCTCTGCGCCGGCGCCGCTGCCCGCTGAGACCAGTCAGCCGTCAGCATTTGCCCGCGAAGCTCGCGTCGCTGGCTAAGCCGAGATTGCGCTCCGAAAGTCGTTTCCGTGTCTTAATTGTTTTACCTGTGCCGTATAATTGTTTCGCGTGATCTTTGACTATCCTCTCTGTGCTCCTTCTATTATATAGTAAACTCTTTCTTTTGTATTAGTGTAAAATAACTTCTGTGTCTTTGTGCTAATAAACTGTTGCTTGTTATCGTACTTGGAGTTGATTTATTCTACACAACCCTGCACAAGTAAGGACATTAAATTACTATAAACACATAGATTTTTCGCTTGGTGGTAGGATCCCTTCTGGGTCCGCCTGGCTAGCGACCACCCTTTATATAAAGTCTGCCGCCAAATGTTACCGCTCCGGCGGTAATGTGTTCCGGCAATATTGTATAAAGAGCCAGTTCCTTCCTAAACCCGTGTGCTTTCATCTTCGACCTCATCGTCACTTACTATCAGGTGAGATTGAGGTCAAACGCGGGTTTAGTCACTTATAAAAAAAAAAATAGATAATTTGGCTCTGTGGTATAAAGTCCTGTTGAGTGTCATAGTGGTCGACGATAAGACTTGGCTAACGACTTAGTCCAAGCCCGCACTACTGCTCCCTGATCGACGATAAGTCTCCGATATTAAGCGTGAGCCCGCATCATCACGTTCCTGCTGGTTTGATCGACAGTAAGCCTCCACTCTCGAGTATGAGCCTGCATCAGGCTTTTCATCAGACCTTCTGCTGCTCATTTCCATCACAAAGATTCCCAATCTCGTCCAAAATCGATATCCAACACGTCCACATTGATTGGTTTGAGGATGGTATCGAGGATTATAAAATATATGTGGAACATCGTAACTGGACAACAAATCTCGGAATTCTTTCGAAGTAAATTGTGTCCCATTGTCAGTGTACAAGATCCGACATACTCCATGCACTAAAAAGACGTACTTTTCAAGACATTTCACTACAGCTTTAGAGGTAGCAGTACGTAGTGGAAATAGGAGTACATACTTACTAAAGTAATCGGACACCACTAGAATATATTGATTCCTCGAATAGGACGGTGGAAAAGGTCCGAGGAAATCACACGAAATAGCTTCCCAAGGTCTGGTTATTTGGCGTGGATTACCCATGTACCCAGGACGAGTAAGATTGGTAGGTTTGTAACACCTGCAAGTTTCGCAATTATCAACATAGCTTTTAACATCTTTAAACAAGGAAGGCCAATAATAAAATGAACTAATTTTCTTATGAGTCTTTGCAACACCGAGATGTGCTGAAGAGGGATTATCGTGGTATTTAATAAGTATTTCGCTTCGGAGTTCAGAGGGAACCACCAACCTCCAGTCACATCTACTTGTGTGTTTATATTTATTTTTAGACAAACGATATAATTTATTATCTACTATGTGGAAATTTGGAAATTTTTGTGGACTTTTCAAACAATTTTTATATAAATTTACATACCAAGAGTCCGAGACATTTTCTTTTTCTAATTGTACAGAATTAATTTTAACGCGGGATAAGCAGTCAGGGATAATATGTTCTTTACCCTTTCTATGCAGAATCTCAAAGTTAAATTGACTCAGACGGCAAGCCCATCTGTTTAATCGACCTGAAGGGTTCTTAAGACTATGGAACCATTTAAGCGAAGCATGGTCCGTAACAATAAAACATTTAGTTCCCTCCACATAAGACCTATATTGTTCAAGTGAATAAATGACAGCTAATAGTTCGCGTTCAGTGGCAGAGTAATTTACCTCCTGCGCACTCAAAAAGCTACAATACGCAATGGGATGATCCACGTTATCAATCTTCTGAGTCAAGACACCACCTAAGTATAGCAAATGATGATGCATCCGCATGAATATAAAATGGTTAAAAAGTCAGGACACCTTAATATTGGGGCGGATATAAGAGAAGTTTTTAATGATTGAAAAGCTAGTTCCGCTTCATCAGACCACGAGAATTTAACGTTTTTACTAGTTAAACGAGACAGAGGTCTCGCTACTTTAGAAAAATCCTTTATGAACCTACGATACCATCCAGCCATTCCCAAGAAACGTTTAACCTCTTTGGCATCCTTGGGAGAGGGGAAATTTAGGATCACTTCGACCTTGGAAGGATCTGTTCTTAAACCATATTGATCAACTACGTACCCTAAGTATTTAAGTTCGTTCCTACAAAAGAGAGACTTTTCCATGTTGATGGTTAGCTTAGCTTCCTCTAGTTTTTTATAGACACGCTCCAGGATAGATACGTGTTCCTCCACAGTGGAAGTACACACAATAATATCATCTACGTAACAAAACACCTTATTATCGAACTCAGCCGCAAATAAGCTATCCATCAACCTCTGCATCGTAGCTGAAGCTCCGACCAAACCAAAACACATGACTTTATAATGAAAGAGTCCCCTTCCGGGTACGGTAAAAGCCGTCTTCTCTTTAGAAGTCTGAGTTAATGGTATTTGATGGTAGGCAGCACTAAGATCGAGAGAAGTAAGGTACTTAGCATTTCTCAGGTTATCTAGTATATAATTAATATATGGAAGAGGGTAAGCATCAGACCGGGACACCGAATTCAGTTTACGACTGTCTAAGCAAAGACGTAGTTTATTGTTCGCCTTAGGAACCATCGTTACAGGTGAATTCCACGGAGAAAAAGAAGGTTCCACTATATCCATCGCTAACATGTTATCTAGTTCCTCTTCCAGAAATTTAAGTTTTTCCGGACTAAGCCGGTAATATTTTTGCTTAATAGGTTTGGCATTACCAGTATCGATGTCATGGCTAATTAAATGCGTACGACCTAAACCTACTTTAGAAGTGTTAATATTTTCAAATAGAGTCTTAACATAATCTATTTGAGAAAGCTGAATCTTCGTTAAAGAATTTAAATCTTTTAAACCATTTTCTGGAACCAAGTCTAAACTGTCAATATGTAAATTATGTTGATGATCAGGAATACAATTTAAAATATCAGGAGCTAAATTGAAGGCTTTCAAAAAATCAAGGCCAAAATGTATGGGTAATTTTATTTCTGGTTGAACGTAAAATTTTATAATCTTTACTGAATTTGAATATTCTATAGGGATTTGCATATAATTCCAACAAATTAATTCAGTTCCATTGGCAATAGATAAGATTCTAGGTTTGTCAAATTTTAAAACAGGAATTTTAAGTTTTTTAAATAAATTGAAAGCACCAAAACCAAGTATGGAGCAACTAGCTCCGCAATCTAGTAGGCCAGACACCTTAACGCCGAAAACCTGCACAGTTATAAAAGGTCTAAAGTAATTTCCAGGTTTAAAGTGAACCGTGACCTCTCCCAGTGAAACCTTCTGAGAGACCACACGGCTTAGTTTTTTGACTTATTTCAATTTTTGCATTCCGGGGTTTTAAGTTTAACTCCCCTCAAACAAAATACGAACGCATGTGTGCGTAAACGCTGTTCACCGACAGTAGCGGTCGAGGCCTGTTGCTATACGGACGTGTCGCTCGTTTTGCCATTTATTTACGCGAAAATTGTTTATTGTTTATTGTGTATTGTGTTATTGTAGTTCGATTCCAAAGTTCATTGTTTTTTTTATTCAAAAATTCATTGTCTACTCTACTCTCCATAAACATATATCTTTCTTGTAAATATAAAAGATTTTAAAGTTAAATACTTACTTAGTTTAAAATAGTTAAACTGAAATCATTTTAATTAGGTACCTATGTAAATATGGGAAATAAAATTAAACTCGTCAAGAGAACAAAAAAACGTTCTTATAAATCAAACGCTATATATATGAACGATGTTAAAAGGTTTTTTACATCGCATTTTAGTGTTACTAAATTCATTTTCAAAATCTATGAATTTTGTAAACGTAAAATGTAAACGGTTTTTCAATCACTGTCTGTATAGAAGCAGGCCTGGCTCACTCCGCGCGGTACATCCGTTATTTACCTACAGCGAAGCGCTCCGCCGGCGTATTTCGAATGGGTCGTGTGTCACGCGAGCGCCCGTCGGGACGTAGTAGATACCTACCTACCTAATAGCACTCACAGTAATTCTATGATCGAGGTCGCAAAAAGTATTTAAAAATGGACATAAAAAGAAACAAATATTCAATTAGATTATGTTTAGATTTGATTATGTTCAATTTAGCAAACAAAACATAGGTAGTATTACTAATTATTCGTCGTAACTTTTTTTTCATTTTGTACTTTAGGTAAGTTGAAACAGTATTTTTTACAAAGGTAGAATAACAGTAATACCTACATCGGTAGATACTTAATTACAAATAAGGAGATTAATAATTAATCTCCTTATTTAATAATTATTATTCTTCACTAGGCAGCAACCCTAACAGCGTAAGAAAAGATAAGAGGCATGCGATAGAAAGAGAGAAAACTTCTAGGTATATAAATTTGCAGGTACGCAATGCTGTGCGAGCTGAATTCCACCGTATCGCGTCGTAGCAAGACTCGAATTTATTTAGATCTTCTTGCGGAGTAATTCTTCTGTACCAACTATTACTTATTCTGTGATAGAAGTCAGGCAGCTTGTATGTACTTACATTGAGTTAAAAGTATAGAGATGCCATATACCAAGCAAAAAATGTGTCATAGTTTGATAATGAGGGGAGTGAGGTACGCAGAGGGAGTGTAACATTCATGAACAGAAATTTCGCTGCAGCGCTTAAATTAAAGTAAATATACAATAAAACAAACACAAGGCGATTTGTCATTATCTAAACTAATAAAAACATTGAGCGCTAGAATTATTAAGGATTGCAATTTTCTCGCGACCAAAATGTCGTAAGCGCCGCAGATTTCAAAGCCGCTTACGCGTTTCGTTCAAAGAATTGTGCACTCATTATAACAATTGTGTACACTATAGATTAAAATTTTTACCGCAGAAGTGACACACTGTTGATAATTTTTAAACCCTAGTCGAATACACACTTTATTAAAAAAATATATCAATAACATTATATTTCTGTGTATTATTTGTATCTAAATGTTCGATATAATTTTGCAGTTTACATCGTCTTAATATTGATATAGTGCTGGAAATATCTTACAATAATATATTACAAGTTTCATTGATATTTTTTAATGGTCTACAACAATTAATAATAATAAAATTATAACTTAAAACCGTTATGATTAAAAATATGTGAGTATAGTGCACCAACATATTTTTCTATTTACATTAAAAAGTCAAAAAATACGAAGGCTTGTACAGTAAAATAAAAACTCAAAAGGTTTTCTTATATGATTTTAATTGTTGAAATTAATTATTGAGTTGATATTTTATTTACTATCTGATTAATTATTCTTTGGCGGCCGGGCTCTTCCTTGCTCAACAAAATCGAGAAATGCTTTTGGTAATAATTATCGGCGTGATCTCCATCAACCGTTAGTTCTATAGAGTCGTCGCTAGACGGCGTTCACGTCGATTGTGTCAATGTGTGCATGCGTAACTAAAGGTCAGCTAGCTCTTGTAATCCCCTTAAATAAAATCTTAGTTTCTTTTGAAATAAGATAATCCAAATTAAGTTCAATAGAACCTAAAGATTCGCAGAACGAATCATTATCACTTAAACCTTTTATTTTTATAATATCAGGCCCTAATCTAATTTTAAATATAATAATTTAATTTTAAAAATTTTATAGCTCAAATTATTTCTAGCGCTCAATGTTTTATTAGTTTAGATAATGACAAATCGCCTTGTGTTTGTTTTATTGTATATTTACTTTAATTTAAGCGCTGCAGCGAAATTTCTGTTCATGAATGTTACACTCCCTCTGCGTACCTCACTCCCCTCATTATCAAACTATGACACATTTTTTGCTTGGTATATGGCATCTCTATACTTTTAACTCAATGTAAGTACATACAAGCTGCCTGACTTCTATCACAGAATAAGTAATAGTTGGTACAGAAGAATTACTCCGCAAGAAGATCTAAATAAATTCGAGTCTTGCTACGACGCGATACGGTGGAATTCAGCTCGCACAGCATTGCGTACCTGCAAATTTATATACCTAGAAGTTTTCTCTCTTTCTATCGCATGCCTCTTATCTTTTCTTACGCTGTTAGGGTTGCTGCCTAGTGAAGAATAATAATTATTAAATAAGGAGATTAATTATTAATCTCCTTATTTGTAATTAAGTATCTACCGATGTAGGTATTACTGTTATTCTACCTTTGTAAAAAATACTGTTTCAACTTACCTAAAGTACAAAATGAAAAAAAAGTTACGACGAATAATTAGTAATACTACCTATGTTTTGTTTGCTAAATTGAACATAATCAAATCTAAACATAATCTAATTGAATATTTGTTTCTTTTTATGTCCATTTTTAAATACTTTTTGCGACCTCGATCATAGAATTACTGTGAGTGCTATTAGGTAGGTAGGTATCTACTACGTCCCGACGGGCGCTCGCGTGACACACGACCCATTCGAAATACGCCGGCGGAGCGCTTCGCTGTAGGTAAATAACGGATGTACCGCGCGGAGTGAGCCAGGCCTGCTTCTATACAGACAGTGATCGAAAAACCGTTTACATTTTACGTTTACAAAATTCATAGATTTTGAAAATGAATTTAGTAACACTAAAATGCGATGTAAAAAACCTTTTAACATCGTTCATATATATAGCGTTTGATTTATAAGAACGTTTTTTTGTTCTCTTGACGAGTTTAATTTTATTTCCCATATTTACATAGGTACCTAATTAAAATGATTTCAGTTTAACTATTTTAAACTAAGTAAGTATTTAACTTTAAAATCTTTTATATTTACAAGAAAGATATATGTTTATGGAGAGTAGAGTAGACAATGAATTTTTGAATAAAAAAAACAATGAACTTTGGAATCGAACTACAATAACACAATACACAATAAACAATAAACAATTTTCGCGTAAATAAATGGCAAAACGAGCGACACGTCCGTATAGCAACAGGCCTCGACCGCTACTGTCGGTGAACAGCGTTTACGCACACATGCGTTCGTATTTTGTTTGAGGGGAGTTAAACTTAAAACCCCGGAATGCAAAAATTGAAATAAGTCAAAAAACTAAGCCGTGTGGTCTCTCAGAAGGTTTCACTGGGAGAGGCCACGGTTCACTTTAAACCTGGAAATTACTTTAGACCTTTTATAACTGTGCAGGTTTTCGGCGTTAAGGTGTCTGGCCTACTAGATTGCGGAGCTAGTTGCTCCATACTTGGTTTTGGTGCTTTCAATTTATTTAAAAAACTTAAAATTCCTGTTTTAAAATTTGACAAACCTAGAATCTTATCTATTGCCAATGGAACTGAATTAATTTGTTGGAATTATATGCAAATCCCTATAGAATATTCAAATTCAGTAAAGATTATAAAATTTTACGTTCAACCAGAAATAAAATTACCCATACATTTTGGCCTTGATTTTTTGAAAGCCTTCAATTTAGCTCCTGATATTTTAAATTGTATTCCTGATCATCAACATAATTTACATATTGACAGTTTAGACTTGGTTCCAGAAAATGGTTTAAAAGATTTAAATTCTTTAACGAAGATTCAGCTTTCTCAAATAGATTATGTTAAGACTCTATTTGAAAATATTAACACTTCTAAAGTAGGTTTAGGTCGTACGCATTTAATTAGCCATGACATCGATACTGGTAATGCCAAACCTATTAAGCAAAAATATTACCGGCTTAGTCCGGAAAAACTTAAATTTCTGGAAGAGGAACTAGATAACATGTTAGCGATGGATATAGTGGAACCTTCTTTTTCTCCGTGGAATTCACCTGTAACGATGGTTCCTAAGGCGAACAATAAACTACGTCTTTGCTTAGACAGTCGTAAACTGAATTCGGTGTCCCGGTCTGATGCTTACCCTCTTCCATATATTAATTATATACTAGATAACCTGAGAAATGCTAAGTACCTTACTTCTCTCGATCTTAGTGCTGCCTACCATCAAATACCATTAACTCAGACTTCTAAAGAGAAGACGGCTTTTACCGTACCCGGAAGGGGACTCTTTCATTATAAAGTCATGTGTTTTGGTTTGGTCGGAGCTTCAGCTACGATGCAGAGGTTGATGGATAGCTTATTTGCGGCTGAGTTCGATAATAAGGTGTTTTGTTACGTAGATGATATTATTGTGTGTACTTCCACTGTGGAGGAACACGTATCTATCCTGGAGCGTGTCTATAAAAAACTAGAGGAAGCTAAGCTAACCATCAACATGGAAAAGTCTCTCTTTTGTAGGAACGAACTTAAATACTTAGGGTACGTAGTTGATCAATATGGTTTAAGAACAGATCCTTCCAAGGTCGAAGTGATCCTAAATTTCCCCTCTCCCAAGGATGCCAAAGAGGTTAAACGTTTCTTGGGAATGGCTGGATGGTATCGTAGGTTCATAAAGGATTTTTCTAAAGTAGCGAGACCTCTGTCTCGTTTAACTAGTAAAAACGTTAAATTCTCGTGGTCTGATGAAGCGGAACTAGCTTTTCAATCATTAAAAACTTCTCTTATATCCGCCCCAATATTAAGGTGTCCTGACTTTTTAACCATTTTATATTCATGCGGATGCATCATCATTTGTCTACAATTAATAATAATAAAATTATAACTTAAAACCGTTATGATTAAAAATATGTGAGTATAGTAAACCAACATATTTTTCTATTTACATTAAAAAGTCAAAAAATACGAAGGCTTGTACAGTAAAATAAAAACTCAAAAGGTTTTCTTATATGATTTTAATAGTTGAAATTAATTATTGAGTTGATATTTTATTTACTATCTGATTAATTATTCTTTGGCGGCCGGGCGCTTCCTTGCTCAACAAAATCGAGAAATGCTTTTGGTAATAATTATCGGCGTGATCTCCATCAACCGTTAGTTCTATAGAGTCGTCGCTAGACGGCGTTCACGTCGATTGTGTCAATGTGTGCATGCGTAACTCAAGGTCAGCTAGCTCTTGTAATCCCCTTAAATAAAATCTTAGTTTCTTTTGAAATAAGATAATCCAAATTAAGTTCAATAGAACCTAAAGATTCGCAGAACGAATCATTATCACTTAAACCTTTTATTTTTATAATATCAGGCCCTAATACTGGTTGACTCAATAAACTAGAAAATTTCACGATGGAAATCGAAGAGCCAGTACCAATTAAAAAACACAAGGGCTTCTTATCATTGAGGTTTGTCCTCAAATAAACGTGAGGTAAAGAAACTTTATTATTAATATTATTCATAGAAAAAGTATTCTCACGTAAGCGATCTCTAAATAGGGAACTCGATTTTTCACGAGATGAGATATCGCATTTATTAATTTTTGAAGTCTCTAATATTTTATCCTGTGTGGAAAAATTGTTAACACTAGGATCATTTTCTAAAAACTGAGACATTTGAAAATCCTTAGATTTAATAATCGTGTCATTAAATAAACAAGTTTGAGGTTTCGATAGACACGGGACCGAAACCATTTTTAGTTTTAATTGTCATCATCATGTGACGAAATTGTGTGTGCTTTAACGACGTGCAAATTAGGTTCATTTTTGTGCAAATGCTCATTCGAACTAGGAGAGCTACGAAGATCGGGACGAGTGTTATTATTTTTATTTTTTAATTTAAAACACTCACTAATTAAATGTCCTCGTTTCTTACAATAATTGCATAATTTATTGGGATTACGCTGAAAATTATTATTGAAATTAGGTTTAGCCTGAAAATTATTTTCATTAGAGTTTTGACTAAGATTTACTTGATGGAAACTAGGCTTTTTATTTTTATAACAGTCCGAAGCTAAATGACCATTTTTATGACATACCGAACAATATTTGGAGGTTGAGGGCTTTGATAACCTTGACAAATTAAAAAGTTTTTCCTCCTCTATGTGTGAGAAGGAAAAAAAAGGATAAAAATGAGAAATTGTGTGTTACAGCATCTGATAAGCATTTAGGATCCCTACAGCGAACTATAGTAGTTAAATGTGGATGTAATCCTAACATAAAGGTATTTAAAGCTAGATTTTCCATAGCGGCAAGTCCACCTAATAATTCCTTTTCATCCTCACAGCTGTAATGGATATCAGATTGCACTCTAGTCAAACACATTTCTAATCGAACAGAATAATGCATCACATCTTCGTTTGGCATTTGTCTACAATTTTGAAGATCTACTAATAAATGAGTGGAGTGTTTCTTTTCTCCAAATGTGGACTTTAAAAATCGTTTAATGTCTGTCCAAGACTCGAACTTTTTGAGACAACATGCTAATAGTGCTTTGCCTTCAAGTTGTGATACAATAAACTTACACAAAACTTTTTGTTGTTCTGTACTGCTCAACGCAATTGCATTTTCACAATTTGTTAGAAAGCAAGTCAAAACTGTGAGAGGGACCTTATCAGACATTTTAGATTTAGATTTTTGGGTCTGTTCGTCTGATTCGTAATTGCAATTAGAGTCAGAGCTTTGGTCGTCTTTTAATTCTACCTTTTTAGGAGGCATTTAAATTATTTAAATGTTAATAAAATGCGTACAGAAAAACAAAAATGATCAATAAAATCGATATAAAATATTTAAAATAAAAGTTTAAAAATTTGAAAATAAAGAACCTTGTAAAATGTTTATAAGTACAACTTTTAAAAACACTTCACACACACAAACACAAAAAAATGGACTTACAGAAAAACTGCACTCACGATCATAGCTTGAATATGATATTGCGACGTCAACGGGAACCAGGCGGCGGCGACTCAGGGAGTCGTATTGCAGAGCCTCGGTCGCGTTGCGCAGACCGTGGTTCTGACCATCGTAAATGGGATCAGAACATCCATGAGATACAATGTGCTTTAAACACCTCTGTTCACGAAAGTACTAAATATTCCCCTTTTTATCTTAATCACGGTCGTGAGATAATCATAGACGGTTCTATCTACGGTTCTCATTCCCCTTTGGATGGTTCTGCTGTGGTTGTGAACTCTGAAACTTTTGCTATTAGTTTACCTAAACTCAGGGATATATATAAGAAGGTTCAGTTCCATTTACACCGATCCTACAGGAAAAATGAGAAATTGTATAACTTGAGGAAGAGACCCTTACAGTTTAAAGGTCAAGTTGTCTATAAAAGGTGTTTTCCTCTCTCTTGCGCCCCTAAATTTTTCTCGGCTAAATTATCGCCTAAATACGAGCGATGTGTAGTTGACAAGAAATTGTCACCCCTGGTTTATTCTTTAAAGACCTTGGAGGGAAAACCTCTAGGTAATTTTCATATTAAGGATCTCTTAGATAGAGATAAACCTAACACTTGAGTTGTATGGCTATGGTCCTCCTCAGTGTCTTAGTCCCTATATGACTCTTAATGGATACTTGAGAGGTTTGAACTCTTTCACCCTCAATATCCTAGCCCTGTGTCTTGTCCACAGAGTGCTTCAGCCCATTTTGTTGGCTCCTTTTTAATACTAGTCCCTAAAGCGCAATACACATTGAGCCCGCCGGGCCGCCGACATATGTTGGCAACTTTTTGTCGGCGGTCACTAGACTACGGCGACTTCACTTATTACAAGTCGGAAAATTTGGTCGGTCGCCGGGCAACTGAGCGCAGGCGTACCCAAGCCGCTAACATGTCGGCGGGTAGCACGCGCGGGCGCATGTTGCCGACATGATTCTTTTCATACAGGCCGCCGGGTTGTGTTGCCGGGCTTTGTCGGCGGCCCGGCGGGCTCAGTGTGTATTGCGCTTTAGTGACTCTTGAATATACTTGAGCTGTTTGACCTCGTTCAACCTCAGTACGTTATCCGGTGTTCTCATCCACCGGATATTTATGAAACAACCCTGTTTAACAGAGTTTTTTTTGTTGGTCTTATCCAAATATGTAAATATTTACAAGAACTTATTGTTTGTACCATGGAATTAGAAAGGTATCAAACTAAGTCTTGTTTTGTCTTGTCTTTAGTTTAGTTTATGCCGGCAACATTAGGATTTAAGACTGTATTTAGTTTGAAGATAGTTAGTACAGATAGTTATATTAACTGTATTTAGGCTAGGGTAAACGTTTAGGTTTATTTAACACTAGCTGCTGCCCGCGACGTCGTCTGCGTGAACGCTATGCAGCACCAAACGCACCTACGATTATAACACTGCTAGCGTGATAATATGTAGCCTATATGTTGACCCGACTTCTTAACTATCTTCATGCCAAATTTGAAGTAAATCCATGCAGTACTTCTTGAGTTTATCCCGGAAAGACAAACAGACAAACAGACAAAAATTCTAAAAACTATATTTTTTGTTTCTGTTTCGATTGTAGATCATACCCCAAGTATTCTTTTAAAAAAATATTCAATGTACAGTTTTGACTTTCCTACCATTTTAT
The DNA here is from genome assembly GCA_944452665.1 of Stenoptilia bipunctidactyla. NCBI lineage: Eukaryota > Metazoa > Arthropoda > Insecta > Lepidoptera > Pterophoridae > Stenoptilia > Stenoptilia bipunctidactyla. The sequence continues at coordinate 21,543,141 of OX101727.1, forward strand.
TATATGTATAGATGAAGAATTTTGTAGAACTAAGTCAAAATTAAAAATCGCATGGGCATGCGCTCTCTTTTCGGCCCGATTTCATTTTCATTTCATGGTTTAAGATAGGTTAGGGTTAGGTATATAGATTAATAGCTGTGTACGGGTCGGCTTAAGAATAGCCCTACCGCCCCTGGATCAAGCGTGTCGTAAAAGTCCGACTAATCCGAGTAATCCCTGCTTGGTGGTAAGACCCCTTCTGGATCCACCTGGCTAGCAACCACCCTTCATATAAAGTCTACCTTGGGTAATATGTCCCGGTATTTATTTTATGAAGAGCCAGTTCGAACTTAAACCAAATGTGGTTATAGTTTAGTTTTTTTTGTTCCTTAATTTTTGTTTACTTTTATAATGAGTAACCTAATAAAGTTACTATCCGTTTTGTTTAACTATTATAACTATTCTTATAATTTTGAAGTTATTTTTTTTTGCTGCCATAAATATATAACCTTATAAAGTTGTACTAACTAATTGCTTTTGTGCGTTCGAAGTTTAGTTCTTATTATATTTATCTTATAGCTTCTAAGGAGCAGGTTCCGTTTTGTTGGTAAATCCTGTCTCTTAGCTTCTTAAGGAGCAGGTTCCTTTTAGTTGGTAAATCCTGTCTCTTACTTTTACTGTTATGAGTAGATAACCTAATAAAGTTATTCTATCTCTTATCTGCCTTTAGTGTTTTTATGAGTCAATGACCTGATAAAGTTGTTTGATCTCTTTGCCTTTAGTGCGTTTAAAACAGTTATTCTATTATATTTATACAATTTTGAACAAGCAAGTATTGAAGTAGTTTTCTTTTCTGGAGAATGTTAGGTGACAGTAAGATATTTCTTCTTTTTGATATTGAAGTTTAATTTTTGGTGTTGGAGTTTTTTTTATTTTCCTATAGTTTTTGATCGTGCAGGACTCAGGTCCGAACTCAAAGGTAAAATCTGTTGTTTCGTTGTCGGAGCAGTCTTTCTCTTGGTACAATTCAGTTTGGCAATTGTCTGGTCTGTTAGGTAAACCACATTTCCTTCTGTTGGTTAGCTCTTAATGCAGTTTTGTTGATAGCTCGTCTGGAAACAGCGTTTGTGCTGATTGGTATAGGTGCAAGGGGACTTGCAAAGTTTAAAAATTTTAATTTCCAACATAGTTCTCAACCAAAATTTTTCTACCGGAGGAAGGGGGGTACTGTAACACTTTTTTTTAGTGTTCCTCTCTCTCGATTAATGATTGATAGATTTGAGTATAATCTGTTTCCGGCCGACCGATCTATGTCTAGTTTCTTTTTATCGGGAATCATCAACTGCACAGTAAACGTCAGATTGGTTATAAAAAGGGGGTGAGATAGGATCGCGTCCTTTTATTTTGCGTCTGCTGCGGGAGAAATAGTCAAAGAAGCCTGAGTCCGAGCCTGTGGTCTGAGAGAACCCCTCTGAATATGGCGTGATAGTCATATATTTATATATTGTAATCTTTTTTTGTAAGTATTAAACTTAATTCAGTTGGTTGTTGAGTCATACGCAATGGCGTCTCATGTCTATTGTTTTTCTTTCCAGTTGGAGCTTAAATAATTTATCATGTAACTCCGTCTCCATCCGAATAATGGAGGAGAAAATATCCTAAAAGACTCATTTCGTTGGTAAATTCTGCAATGCCCGGCCCCCTCGTGGTCATATTTGTCCAATTTGTAACATAGGATGCTGATTAGGTGTGTTTTATTGCAGGGTTTTATTTTCCAGGATGAATCCCTAGTTTTTTTTCTATTATATCCAAGGATAAGTTATATTTTATCTTCAAGGATGACACGTGGTTTGATGTACACGTGCCTTTGACTGCACCGCTTATGAAGAGATGATGCTCACCGGATCCTACCTAATGTAACTGCGAGAAACAACGCCTTTATTAAAACCACTTACCAACAAAGTCCAGAAGTAGTCAAGGTATGACCTTTATATAAAATGTAAACTGAAAGAGGCCCTCAGCCCATTAACTTAATTGTAAAGTGTAAATTTTGAAATATACTATATTTATTTGTGCTCCAACTAACTGGTTTGATTTCTTAAAATATCCACCTTCTTGTTTGTGCGTTGAGAGCTAGGGCTGGCGCTCAATATCAATAAATTCTGTCCTCTCTCACGCCTCTGAGCCAAAACTTTCTCACGCCCTGAGGGTAAGCTAGCCGTCTCTCCACTCCAGGTATATCCATCCGCTGTGGGTTTAATCTCATATGGTGACAAGGGGCCTACCAACACCTTAGCGCCCAGACCCACAGAGGGAAAACTGGTACAGGTAATAAACATTTATGGAAAAGAGGTGTATAATAGGAAAAATAGAATAATAGGAAAAAGACTTTACATTGTTTATGTGCCGGACTTACAAATATTAATTAAAAAGCATGTGGACCATTTGGTGCCATATAAAGGGCGCACAGGGGCATTCAATGAAGACACCTTAGATGTGGGCGATGTATTATGTTCTCCAGAATCTTCAGGAAGAATGTCACAGGATAGAGGGTTGGCAGCTTCGCCAACAGAGGGAGACACTGGGCCATCAATGAATCCATTGCATCAAATGGACACTGCTGCTCGGTTCAGGGAGAGGAAGGTATAGCGGTCGAGCAAACGAGTGTGCAAGCTGAACCGTCTGCCCCCGAGGAGGAAGACGCCGAGGTACCAGCGGCTCCGGGCGGGGAGCTGCAGCGACCGGCCGATGCCGCGGCCGACACGTCGCCGGCGCGCGCGCCGCGCAGCCCGACCGCGACCACATCAAGTTATTTGTCATGTTTGACAAATTTTGTGGAAGTATTTTATAAGGATGACAATGTACAGGAGTAAAATATGGTCACCCTAATTGACTTTGTATGAAAGAATCAACAATCGCTTATATTTTTTGTTTGGCAGTATTTGGAGCTGTCACATACGACTATTTGTTGTCTTCGTCGCCGTCACATTCCTTTTGATAAGGATCTAGCTTTCTAGACCGTCTGCAAGCGCTGGAATGGGTGGCTCAGCCAGCCGGACATTTGTCATCTGTCATCAAAATCTTTATCGCAATAACTCTTAAACACATGCGTCAGGTATGTTTTAAACTATATGAAGTCTGTCACATATCGCGTCACATTCCTTTTAGACTTAAAATTCAGTTCCAATTGCTTTAATTACTGAGATATAAGGAAAAAACAAAGTGGCTCAGCCAGAAACGTCCGGCTGGCTGGCCACTTGTTTTTCGTGTTAACTCGAAAATTATGGCGTTTTGCTTGATAAAACCACTTTAGTTGCTGTCACATATCGCGTCACATACCTTTATATACCAGCTGGATCCTCAAAACCCTCTGGGGGCTGAGATCTGGAATGCTGGAAAATGCGAAATTCTGGCTGGCTGGCCAAAGTTTTTTCGATTTTTTGAGGAAACTATAGCGTCACAAACGATGAAACCTTTACAGATCGTCGTCACAAACGATGACTTAGCCACCTAGATAAGCAGCAACGCTCTGCGAGAAAATGTCCAGACAGCCGGACGCACGCGTTGTGTATGCCATAATAAATATGTCGGAAAACAAACAAAATGAAAAGAAGCGTTACTCTCAAAACACGATAGAATTAATCATTGGACAGTTACTTAGTACCGAGTCTGTGGGCTTGGGTATAACCCTGGCTTAGTCACAACAAAATCTTTATTCGCGAGTCCGTTCCGTCAGTTACAATGCCAACTCAATTAATACCGAGCTACTATCGACCGTCAGTCTGAGATACGTCAGCGCACCTAGCCGTCCTAACCGTATCTGTGTCACTTGCCATCATCCTACTTCAAGATATAACCTATGGCGCTGCAATCGAATGTCAGTCATTCATTGCATTTAGCGCCCTCTTTAACAGTGCTACCAACATACTTCCGTTACCATGAAGTTATACTAACATCTTAATATTGCCAACTTATCGTTAGCTCCGACAAATAATTAAATATGAAATTTGTGTAAGTAGTAACTTTTGTCAGCAGCAACAATAACGCTATTTGTTTGGGTTTTTGAGATACGAGTCAAAACCTGAAAATAGGGACCTTCATCCTCACACACCCTCAACACACGTACTTCGAGTACTTTTTATATGTTAATTTAGACTGCACATGGTTATATAATGTGCCAATTTTCAAAACTACACGAATTATTTATACGGATTTTATTAATTTTCTCTATGAGCAAAATCAGAAAATAGGAACCCTCAACGCCTACACCTTTGGCATAGCCCCCACCATCGAGGACTTCATGATGATTTGGACTTCATAAGGTATAACTATGCCTATTTTCAAAACTACACAAATTATGGCTGCATCGTGCAGATGCTAGTAGTAGCCATCCAGGGACTCACAGAAATCTCGCACAACGCAAACAACACCTTGTAGTTCGTAGGTACCGATACACGGTGACACTGACACCGACACTAGTGTCGACACAAGTGTCAGACGCGTCCACACGGTGAGCAATTTTTTGTGTCGACACTAGTTCTGAGATCGAGTGTCGCGGTCGAAGTGTATTGGCCGTCTACACGGAGCGATGCGCAATTCAGTGTCAGACATTCCATCGCCATGAATCGATATTTACGGACTTAGTTAAAATTAAGAAATGAATATCTACTATTAATTTTACATAACCGGGAATCGAACCTGGTCAAAATATCGTTTGCATTAATGAAAAGGCACATTTTATTTAAAATATGACATCAGTTGCAAAAAATGTATTCCATTTTCAAATGAAATGGCACGCCCGCTGAATAAATGCGTTCTTATTAACCGACTTTTAAAAAGGAGGTTATCAATTGGACCCGTAGGTATCTGTCCCTATGTATGCTTAGATCTTTAAAATTACGCAACGGATTTTGATGCGGTTTTTTTTAATGGATAGACTGATTCTTAAGGTACGTTATTATGTATAATACATGCATAATATATAAGAGAAACACTGATATTATATGTTTCTAATGTGATGTCGTAAATAAGCGCGTTCTTTTGCGCTTATATTGCAAACGCTGGCTGAACCCTGCGAGATAGACCAAAATGATGTGCTACAGTATTGTCCACCTTAAAAAGTTCAACAAAAAAGTTCGCGATGGTATATGTCTATCTCTTAGGGATAACCCACCATAACCATTTTTATCCTTTACTAAAAAATGGTTATTTACGAAGTGATTTTAAACAATACGGCATTCATTCTTATCCAATTAAGTACCTTTAATAAATTGTGCATTTATTATAGATTAATATGCTTTTTACAGCATGTAATTTAAGTGAATATTTCCGAAGATATTACAAATTTAAAATGCACGCGCGTGCCGCCGCCATGTTGCTCTAGCTAAAAGTTTCGCGCATGACCAAAAACCGCGACACTGGTCTCAGACACTGCGCACGTCACGTCTACACGGCAGCTAGAGCGACACCAAGCTAGAGCGCCCCTAGAGCTGCAACTGAGTGTCGCGGCACATGACACACACGGACACTCGGTGTATACACTGAGTGTCAAGTGTCAGGTGTCGTCGTGTATCCGTAGCTTAAAGAATTGGTCGTAGAGTAGAAACGAATATGACCAAATCAATAGGAAATTTTAAGTAAGTATTTTTTTGTCACAAGCAATGAGTGGTTACGCTAATTGTTCAGATTTTCGACATATGAGCAAAATCTTGAAATTAGGGCCTCCCTATTTCCCTCATCCCCCCTACACCTTTTGCACACCCCCACCCTCAAGGACTTTTAGTACATACGGTAATCTGGACTGCCCATGGTAATGCTTGTCAATTTTCCAAACTACTCGAATTGTTTCTTTCTACTGTTTGTCTATTTTCGGCTTAATTTGACTGGGCTATTATAGAAATCTTAAATTCAAGTCATCAACTCTGATATCTAATTTAATAAAATAATGCACAGCTACTTCTACTTTAATATGTTTGAATAGCGTTCAATATTTATTATCTATTATATCTTTTCCTTTGGTCCGTATCTATTTTATTTTATTAATAATAATAATAATAAGCCCCTCGCAAACCTAACTCTACGTCCGATACGAACACCAGTATCACGTGAGGGGCGGACTTTGGCAGCTAATATTAGCTAAAACTTACCAAAGGCTAACGGAGCAATAGTCATGTAGAAGCGATGCGTTTAAGAAGCAGTAATAAACTACCCCAGGCGGGTACCAGAGCTGATAGCGATGGAGAATCCCGCCCTGTGCCCTCGGACGCAGGCTGTCTCACGTATTCTGGGGGAGACACCGTATCGCAATCTGCACAGTTTTTCCAAACTGTTGTAGATCACCAGGCACCATCTGGAGCCACAATTCATTCCCAATCGTCATCACCAGATTCATCATCATTTAGTATTTTTCAATCACCCAGCTCATCTCCTAACTTTCATCTGAATTACTCACCATCACATTCATCATCTTCAACGTCTACAGATGTTGCGCAGGAGGCAAACGCCACTAGCCCTGTGCCCACTGCAGGCTCAACTCGTACGCGAAAAAAATGGACCGAAGAAATGAATAAGTTTATCTGGCGTACATATTTAATAACTAGCAAATTAGGATCACTTCAACGTGGATATTTGGAGTCATTACACAAATTGTTCCATGAGAAATTCCCAGAAATGGGCGCATCTAGGCAAAGAATAGGAGACCAACGCCGAGCCATAGTCAATAAGAAATTACTACCGACAGAAACCCTTAATGAGATAAAATCTGAAGTTGAAAAATATCTTGATAGTCCTAACAATCCACCATACACTCACCATCCAACTACTTCACAGCCACGTGTAAAAGTTCAAACTTCCACTGACATAACAACACCAAACACAAAAGTTAGATTAAATTGGTCATCAGAGATCAATGAAACAATTATAAAGTTATATTTCGAAGTTACCGAGGGAGAAACTAATATGATAGCATACAGGAAAAAGTTACACGAAAAATTCATATCACAATACCCACACCTATCCCACTTATCGGAGCAGCGCATTGCTGATCAGAGACGAGTTATAGTCAATAACAAACTTTTAAGCACAGAACAAATCCAAAAAATATGGGAACAGACGACATGTATAGTTAATAACACCATCCAAAATCCATTAAATGAAACCTCAGAAGATGCCAGAGCAATACACAATTCTTTCTCCGACTTAGAAGAAGGGAATGTCGCATATAGTTTAGAGAGTTTGGAGACATTACCGCAAAATTCCAGATCCAGACAAGCTAGTCAATATCATAATGATATTGATGCTGTAGAAGAAAGTGAAATTCAAATACTATTTCGTTTAAATCTTGATAAATTTAGTAATACTGATCCCACAAACAGACCGCAGATTCCCAAACTAAAAACAACTCGAAAATTAATGTCAATCACCAACCACATGAACAGTTTTGTGGTCCCACAATACATCTCACCAGACCAAGATTTCATAACCTTACAAACTGTTATTTACACCACAGCATACACTGTTGCTTCGTGTATAGTAGGAAAAATTAGCACTGAAATAAATAATAGGCACAGAGGTAGTAAACCAAAATGGCAACTAAGGCTCGAGACTAAAATAAACAAATATAGAGCAGAAATTGGTCGCCTTACTCAATTTATAAAAGGAAACAGAAGCCGTAAGATAATTCTAGCAGCAGAGGCTATTAAAAAAAACTATCGTATCCACGCAACTTTTGAAAACCCAAATACTGAGCCCGAACATTTTCTAGATACTATCAAGCAAAAATTAAATACAGCTTCAAACCGACTTAGGAGATATCTTACATGTACTGTAAGAAAGCATCAGAACTCACAATTTCTTAATAACGAACGTAAATTTTACCGAAAACTTGCATCGCATAACACACCACAACATATTAATTTACACACCACAAATATACCCACATCAGAATCAGCACGACTGTATTGGGCAAATATATGGGAGAGCCCTATTCAGCATAATCATAATGCAACGTGGATCAAAAACAATAACACACCCGCAATGGAGTTTAGTCAAATAGCACTAGAGACATTCTTAAAAGTAATTAAACGCACTAACAACTGGAAATCTCCAGGAACAGATAACATCGATAACTTCTGGTACAAAAAACTCACCTGCACACATCCATTCATTTACAATTACCTTAACCAGTTTATACAGTCACCAGATACGATGCCATCCTACTTTACGCAAGGCCGTACCTTTATGATGCCAAAAGAAAACGACACCTCTGACCCCGCAAACTATCGTCCGATCACGTGTCTACAAACCATATATAAAATATTAACAGCATGTATCAGCGAAAATATCTACCTATAATCATGTAATCCGGAACAACATACTTAAGGAACAACAAAAAGGTTGTAGGAAAAATAGCCAAGGTTGTAAAGAACAGCTGATAATAGATGCTGTAGCAGTGAAGCAAGCAATTCGAACCAAGAGAAATATCCATTGCATGTATATAGACTACAGAAAAGCTTTTGACTCGGTACCTCATAGCTGGCTAATTTACATTCTTCATTTATACAATGTACATCCAAATATAATTAATTTCATAGAAACAGCAATGAAATCTTGGCAGACTTTTCTAATATTTAATCATAATGGAGAAATAACAGCTAGTGAACCGATACGGATCCAAAGGGGCATCTTTCAGGGAGATGCTCTTAGCCTACTATGGTTTTGTTTAGCTTTAAATCCCCTATCAGAATTACTTGACCAAGCTGAAGTAGGGTTTAAATTAAAAAATGACAATACTCACCACATACTATCGCATCTGATGTATGTTGACGATATAAAACTATATGCCGACATTAAAACAGATTTATTCAAATTGGCTGACATAACACAGAATTTTTCAAATGATATATGTATGCAATTCGGTGTAGACAAATGCAAAATAAGCTCAATCCAAAAAGGACAAATTCAATGTGACAATTACACTCTAGATAACGGAGAACAAATAGAATCCTTAGCAGAACAAGATACATATAAATATTTAGGTTTTCAACAATCAAGACAAATACTTCAAAAACAAACAAAACAACATCTTATAGGTAAATTCAAACAAAGGCTCACTCTCATACTAAAATCATTCCTGAACTCTCGCAATACCGTGAAAGCCATCAATACATTTGCTATACCCATTCTTACATACTCTTTTGGCATAATTCAGTGGTCACAGACGGACTTAAAAAAATTACAGCGTACCATTAACACTCACCTAACAAAGCACCGGAAACACCACCCTAAATCCTGCATTCAAAGACTTACGTTACCGCGACTTGAAGGTGGGAGAGGCCTTATAGATATAAATAACCTGCATAACAAACAAATTACTACACTAAGAAATTACTTTTACACAAAATCGGAGAATTCTCCACTACACAAATACATTGGAAAAATAGATAACCGTTACACACCACTTAACTTAAATAATAGAGAAACCCAAAGAAATGAAAACATCACAAGCCTTCAGCAAAAAACAACCGACTGGGCCCACAAAAGTCTACACGGAAGACATTACGCCCATCTAACGCAGCCTTTTTTTGATAAAGAGTTATCAAACGGCTGGCTAAAACGAGGTGAACTCTTCCCCGAAACAGAAGCTTTTATATTGGCAATCCAAGACCAGGTCATTGCTACTCGTAACTACCGAAAATACATAACAAAAGAAATAGGGGAAAGTAGGTAGGATTCGTACAGTTTTTACTTTATGCCTCACTAAATAAAAACAAATAGTTATTTCAAATCAGTTTATATGCTTTCGTAATAGCTATATATCTGGCTGTAATAATAATGTAGTTTAAGCTCATAAAATAGCAATATAGCTAAACTATGCCAGCTTTTTCAAAAAATGGAAAACGTACGAAAGCTCCCCACACGCGGGGTAGCTTCGTACATGGTATGGGGAACATTCGTACGTAGTGGGGAGCCTACGTACACGGTAATAAAAAATACTATTATTATGAAAATGTTAACGTTTATTGAGATCAAATTGTTTAGGCGTTAAGTAAAACTTAATATACCTCTTATTTACTTAAATTATTATATAAAAATGCAATACTTCGTCTAAAATTTTACATAATTATTGTGTCCTTAAGGGAACTCAATATAAACAATAGACAAAAGGGAGAAACAATTTCCACTAAATACTTTTATATCCTTATAGGAACAAACTAAAATTATAAAAAATAATTATAAGGGTCAACACTTTCCATAAACTCTTCATGTCCTTAAGGGAACCAATCAACATTAAGTTTAAAAAATAACCTAAGGATATCAGTAGGTTACTATGTAAGCACTATTGCACATTGTATATAGACATATCTTTCTCAAAACTATAGATATTAGCGGTTCTCGCTGTTAAAGCAGTCTTAGGTGTTGGCAGAATACAAATTATATCTGCTAAATAAACAGTTCCCTCATCTTTGGTATTGGGATAAACAAATTTCCAGGTTCCTGGTTTCTTTCTCAAAAAAGAAACGTTATACTCTGTTGGACTGTATTTTGTTAACACCTGGCCAACATAATGTAAAACAGTCTTTTTCTTCTCAAATTTCACCAACACAAAGCTTTCTTCATTAATTTTGGTAGTTTCAACGGGAGCCTCGTTCTCGATATCAGACATCTCTTCAATAGGAGAACAAGAACTTTCTCTAAAACTTATGTCAGTCTCATCCTCACTATCAGTCTCTACAGTTTTCTTCAGTCTCTTTGGTTTATTAGACACAGTATTATTATCAGATAGCAAATTAAGCGCGCGTTTAATCTCCTTAGCCCTTTGTTTTCTCTCTTGTTCTTCCTTTTTCATAATTTTTGCTTTCTCTATTTCTTCAAGTCTGTTTTTTTTCAGGAGTATTTGTATAGATTCTCGATTTTCCAGGCAGCTTTCCTTTCTTAGAACTTTTGGTCAAATTTTTATTTGCTTTAGGATAGGGTCGAATAATTTCAGGAGTTATTAACCCTACAGGTGATGAAGAAGGTAAATTATTTGGCTGTGATAGAAGGGAGGGTGATACAGGTGATCTTGGCGGGAGATCGAGTTGAAATAGATGATTTTCTTCTGGGGCTGTTGTGGAACCGGGTTGTTGTGCATCCAAATCAAGAGCTATCGGACAGCTTGGTTGCGTCACGTTATCAACAGCTGATGAGCCAGACTGATAAACCTGTAAGGGTGCAAAATCCTCGTCACTGAAGGCCAGCTTATTGAATGGCCATATCCCTGTTTTTTCAAAAGCATTCACAATATTTTTTCCGTTGAACGATTCAAAATAAGCAAGTTTAGCTAGCTTCGGTATGTGACATGTAACATGCCAATCATTGAAAGCAGTCTTCAGTTTGGCTTTGAAAGGCCCAAATACTCCTACGTCCAAGGGTTGTAGACGGTGTGTTGTGTGAGGCGGGAACGATAGATAAATAATACCATTATTACGCGCATAGTCGACGGCTTCTAAAGTGACGTGGCTTTCGTGATTGTCAACCAGGAGCAGAATAGGATTCTCTTTACAACAAGATGTTTTATTTTGGATATGTTTCAGCACCTCCAAAAATATGCTAGAATTTATCCAGCCGCTCTTAGTAGCAACTCCAAGACTGCCTTCTGGAGCTCCTGCCATGAAGTGATCTTTAAAGTGGACCCGTGGAAAAATAAATAACGGTGGAATTGTGTTACCGCTAGCTGAGATAATTCCTCCAAATGTAACTAATTCACCTCGCTCTGCCGAAACCAGTTGACCAATCTGTTTTTGGGTTTTCTCTGCTAGAACCTTAGGCGTGCTCAAGACCGTAGATATTCCGGATTCATCAAAGTTAAAAATCCGATCTGCAGTGAAGTTATATTTTATCAACACCTCTTCTAAATTCTCGAAGAAACCATTTACAGCAGTTTTGTTGAATCCGTAAGACCTTGCAGCACTAGTGTTTTCCGGTTTTCTTAAGCTTAAATTTAGGTTCCGCCTACGAAAACTATCTACCCAATCTTTACCAGCCATTTTGTTAACATCCCAGGTAGCTGGATAACGTAGTTTATTGGCTTTAGCGAATTCGTATGCCAATTTCCTAACCTGTACAATAGTCAAACCATAGTGCATTTTAGAGCAATCTGTTATATATTTGTTCAAAAGTGTCTCTTCTTCGGTGGTGAACACTTGATTTGAAGTGAACTTAGATGTAAAAACACGCTCTGGGATGTCAACGGTTGTATGTTTTCTAAACTTTGCTAAGCGACTTTCTAGTGTAGTTGGTTTAAGGCCGTACTTTTCGGCAGACTTCCGAATCGATAAGGTTTTATCCAAAACCTCCTTCATCGCAGATGCCATTGCATCTTCATCCACCTCTTTCGTTCGAGTCCCCTTTCTCACATATATTCGCGGCATGGTTCTGTAAAATAATTTACTAATTTATACCTCAATAAGATATATTATTTATAGCCTGCACGTGACAGTGGGGTTTGTACGAATTTACCCCACACATAGGGTGCATTCGTACAGTACAAATGTACCCCACACATAACTGTACCTACGAATGTACCCCAACACATGAAATCAACAATTTTATTAAATATAAAAGTATTAGTTAACATTAACACAAAATGGATGTATACATGAAAACAAAAACGTTTTTCATACACTAAATTAAAATTATCTTACAATTCCGAGCAAAACTTACGAGTGCAAAGTCATTATAAATTGAATTCGAAAATTACTTACACGGAGCGAAAACACGTGACGACTTGTTCTAGCGATGCCGGCGGCCGAACTGTCCCGCCGCTCCGCGGTTTGCCTATGCGTATGGACGGGATTTACGCACACAAATGCGAACGCTTCAACGTGCTTAGCACGGAACATAAACCCACCAGCAAAGTGATTTATGCAGACATTGCAATAGTGCTCCCGAAACAATCCAACATATAACAGGAGCTTGCAAAGCCATCGTACAAACAGACTATAAACACCGCCATGACCAGGTTGCGTCAATTATACACCAACATTTAGCTCACAAGTACAAATTTATTACTAGTAAAGTTCCATATTATAAATACACTCCTTCTACCATACACGAAAATAGAGCACACAAATTGTATTGGGACAGAACCATTATTACTGACAAAACAATTCATTATAATCGACCCGATATTACATTTTTTAATAAGAGCAATAAATCAATCTTTATAATAGACATAGCAATTCCTAACACACACAATATACAATCTACTATCAATGAAAAACTTGCCAAGTACCAAGACTTATCTATAGAAATCCAACGTCAATGGCAAGCAGACACGGTTCATATAGTCCCAATAGTCCTTTCCACAACAGGTGTTATACCAAAAACACTAAAAAACAGCCTAAATACACTACAAATTCCAACTAGCGTAACTGAAACCCTACAAAAAGCCACCATTCTAAATACTTTCCGCATCACTAGGAAATTTCTTACATCAGCAGTAATCACAAGCAATCCGCAGTAAAAAATAATCCTTATCTTTATCTTGCTTGGTTTAAACCCGCATGATAAAGCAAAGCCCTTGAAAAAGGAGAAAATCAAAAAACATATACATATAAATAATAATAATATCGTTTTATTTCAGACCATTATTTGTCCATATGACCAATATGGTCCATATTACTGTACCAATTAATATTTATCGTTAAACATTATGTACTGTGCTTTCAAAAGAATCTGTTGTACACTATACATTTTTATCTAAGTATGGTAACTAGACTGAACACGATTCTGTCTAAAATGGCTCAATCTTACTTAGGTACATACATACAGTCACGCCTGTATCCCTAATGGGGTAGGCAGAACACCAGAGGTTACAAGACCATCTGATGTCACGTTTGACAAATTTGGAGGCATTATAATGATGGAGAGAGACTTGCAGTGATAGGGGGTCAGCCTATCGCCCACAAAAACGTCGATAAAACCTCCGTCCCTTAACTGACTTTTACAGTATGCTCGGGAAGAGAAGCAGCTGGCACATTCTACGTTTTTCTTTCGCTCCCAGTCCAGAATGGAAGCAGTACTTAGGTACCATACGGTAAGTCACGATGAGGTCGAAGATGACAACACAGGATTCAAGAAGGAAGGAACTAGTTTGTCATAAAACATTACAGAAACACATCACCGGAGCGGATATTTGGCGGCTCAATTTGTAAAATTATGCAGGGTGGTCGCTACCAAGACGCATCCTGAAGGGGTCCTATGTAACCACTAAACAGAGGTCGCTCGGATTAGTCGCCTTTTGCGACACATACCTACTTATCCAGGGCCTTTAGGGCTATTCTAAACCGAACCTTCTGGGCGAGTAAAAGTAACATGGAATGCCCGTGTCCCTTACTGAACAGCGCACCTACCCGCGTTTTAACATTTTCATATATTTTCCCACGACCTACCAATTTAATTATGATTTCAAGTTTATAAAATTTTACGGTTAAAGAAAAAAATAACTGAGAATTTATAGCCTTCAAATTAAGAGGTTTTATATCAATATAATAGGAACTGTTGTACTATCGTACTTTAGTTCGTATGACGATAGCGCGATCTTTTATCAATGGAAATATCAATAGTTAGCTCGAAGGATGTCTATCGAGATAGATCTGTCTTGTCGAGACAAGCCTCTGTTAAAAAAAATAAAACATTGTATTTACGATTATCTTTGGAGCCATCGATGAATTGTAACGTCGAGCTATAAAAGCCTATAAATTGACCAATAAAGGAGTTAGAGTCACTGTCACCGGGATTCGAACCCAGCGATCATTCCCGATGGCCACCATGGGTTGCTTGGCATAACCCTATCCCTAAAAATAATTTATTAGGAATAGGATTATTGTGCCGCTGTTCCAGAACTTTTGAAAAAAGTTGTTTCACTGTCTCCCAGTAGTGGTGGTCATCGGGAATGATCAGACCTCTGACTGGAAGACAATGAATGTTATCAGTGCACCTGCCCGGTCGTCAACGTGTTTTACGGTGTTACAACAGCAATCGATCGGTCGTCGATCGACGCCGTCGGTAGACTGTCGATCTATTGGTATGGCAACACCCTCATTGGCTAGTCCCTTCTTGGACATCTTAATTTTAGATGAAGCCCTACTTGGGACCGTACCTTGTGTGAGGTAAATATAACAATATTAATTTCTATATACATATACGATGGTAAAGCTCTTGAATCGAGTTACTTATAATTAGGTATACCTACATATAGTATGTTCCGTTTCGATTGTTCTAAAATGGTGTTTCATAAAATAGGTAGGCAGCAGTCCTAGTGGCAAATACATAGGGGAGAACAGGGTAATACCACTCACTTAAGGCAAAATGATCATACATCCAATAGTTGTCAACATTTATTCACCAAAATAATTTGAAACACAAACATAAATAATTCTTTTCAAATGGTAATTTTCTTGACATTACTAGTCTAATTATTTTTGGTACAGAAGGCAGCACATCAAGTGTTACAAATCCTTCAAAAAAATTTACTTGAATCTGAACTCTGTGCCCTCGACAGTAAGTTAAAATTGTTTGCGGAAATTTGACAGGTAATGTAACCCTTGATCTGCTGCCTTATGTACAAATAAAACATATTAAAAAAAGTGTCTTTGACCGGTATTTCATGCCAACGATGGGTACTTCCGGTCAGGCTTCGGCTAATGCCGGTCTAGCCTAATATTACGCCCACTGCACTGGACATAGGTCTCCCCAATGGTAGAAAAAGGCCTTCCTCCCTTCTTGTTTATTTCTTTATTTTGTTCTATTCCTTTTGGAATATTTTTTTGAAGACCGACTATAGTTTCTATCATTTGCCCGGTAGGTGTAACCCAACATCGTATTTTTCTCAATAATATTGTTTTACAAAAAAACGCATTGTTTTTTTCTTAAAAACTATATTCTGTTATAATAATGTATATGCAAGCTACATATTTTAATTACCCAATCAGAAGAATACAGTGAAAATATCAACTCACCTCTTAAGTATGAAGATAGAAAAAATATAACGATTTGGCGAGAAAAAAATTACGTGCGTTCTTCCTTGATACGCGATGGAAACTCAGCGGTGCGGCGATTGACGCCAGCTTGCTAGGCATGGCTAGCGCTTTATATGCCTCTGTGTACGCGCAAATATCTTCTTGATTTTATGAGTTAGAGTGCTGACCGGTATTACCTCGTGACCGTAATTACCCCTTTTTACCCTAGTTACGTTTTACGCAATAAAATTCGATTTCAGTGAAGTCCATTCGTTCCTTTGTATAATAATCATCAAGGAAGCAGGATAATTAAAACATTGCAACTTACTGTAAAATATTTTATTTAAGCTCACATCTTAAGGTGTTTTAAGCTAAATAGCATTACACTAAATAAATAAATGTTGATATAAAACTGTAAATTAGATTAATTCTATGTCACTATATTAAATTATACTTATACGAAAGTTAAGTATTACAAAAAATGAACTTTATATATTCTTATATAAAATTATAACATTATTACTCAAATAGAACCAACTTGATGGTGCACCAATGTGTATAATAAATGGTACTTGATAGTTTTTATTAATTTAGAGCGCTCTCTCTCTTTCTTTTCTCTTTCACACTTTTTTACAATTTGAAACGAATGGATAAAACAATACTAAGTTAAAGAACTGTTAATGTTAGTACCTAACAGTTTAACTGCAACACTCCGGAAGCTGTGTACAAAGCCTTAATTCATTTCTGTGAACAATTTATCACAACATTGCCAGCGGTTTAGAATATAAGCACGTGGAAGCCTCTAATGGTTAACATTAATTTATTGAAAGGCGAAAGATTGATAGGCATTACTTGCAACTATTTACAACACTGTTTGATAATACCTAAAAGAATACATACCAAGAAGATTTCATTGTTATCTCAGAGAGAATGACTAGTTTAAAATATTTAATAAAAGTATAAAAGGAGACTTTTGAATACTTTTGTATAATTTAGATTTTCATTTCTTCGTACCATGACAATTTTCTTTGATATATTGATAGACAAGATTATATACAATTAGAATGAAACACAAAATCATAGCATGATAATGTATAGGCATATTGTAAATAGCACTGAGTAATCCCCGGTGTTTTTCTTTGACACTGTTTGCCATGGATTTTTTTCGTTCAGTAGAATTAGTTTTAGGCACAACTTTATCACCTATATTATTTTGGTAACTACTATTTAAATTTTTAATCGATAGTTCTTGATCATTTCGTTTAGTTGTGAATTCACGATGATCACGAGATTCACTTAACGATTCCGTCACTCCCTCAATTTTCGTCAAAGTTTCAATTTTTATTTCTTTGCTCTCTTTTAAGCAACAAGCATCGAGACTTTCTTGCAAATAATGATCGATTTTAGTAAGCTGTTCTGGAACAGTAAAGTCTGCTAAAGGACTTGGTGCTCTCTTGGTCTCAACTGGCGTGGAAAGACGGCTGTCGTGGGTTTTCTCTTTAATATTCAAATTTTGATTTTTACATAATGCGTTAACAATTTTGTAACTCTGCAAATCTTCATATTTATCAGTGATAAATCCCATAGGATCCCTAAGCCCTTTAATTGAGTGTAGTTGTTTTTCCAAGGGCGTGAGAGGTCGCAAGCAGTCTAGCTCCGGCACAAACGGTGAAAATTTAACCTTGATTACGTCTTCATTTGTTATTGTTTCTGTCTTAACGCTGTCGTCGATGAAATCTTTGTTTCCGTTTTGTTCTTCGTAATGGTAAAAGCTAGGCGAGTCAGTAATGTCATGTCGTGTCGAGCTGTGCACTCTGTCCACGCTGACTTTGCTCAGTAACTTGCCATTCGCACTTTTGATGTCGGAAAACAGCCCTCCATCGAAGTGGAGGGGAGTTTCCAATTTTCTAGTTCTTTGTGGCGAGGGAGCTTTCAGCGCTGGTGACGGACATAAGGGAGAGACTGGACGGAAAGTTGTAGTTGTGTAAACAGTGTCAGAGTTGTACATGAGGTGGGGACTTCTAGCGGGCGTGTGTTTTGCAGAATGGTCGCCCTCCCTTGGCGAAGAAACTCTGTCCTTCGAGGTTCTTTTTACACACCTATGGAGATAAATAGTATTAGTATCACTGTTTACAAAAGATATTTGAAATCGGAAGACTGGATCTACAACTACAGTTTGTATTTTGGCAAGGTATCTATCTATATCAAGGTAAACTATCTATTTAGTGACTAGGTTCATGTTTTACGATGTACCTAGTCACTAAATAGATAGTTTATTGGATCTGTCAACACCGCAACCCAATTCAATTGTTAATTTTATAATTTTATAAGACAATATATTTGAGGTATTTGCCGAAATTATGCCTTTTTCTGTTTGTTACTTTGTCGAGAATATGTTTATGTATCAACTTTTTTCATAGATAGTGAGTTGTTTGTTGTTTGTCAAGCGACTTTTAATTTTAACGTTATATTACAACCTGCACTAGAAGGATAAAAATAATCATTAAATACATAAAAAATCAAGAAAATGACAGTAACTTATAATAAAACAGAATGTAGTTAAGTACTTAACCTATAGATTACACATTTACAATTATATATTTACACAATAAAATAGCCAAAACATAATTATCACTAAAACACAGTCTACACTTCAAGCACATATATATAAAAGCAATTACTAGATATCTAGATGTCCATTGATATTTCTGTCCACATAGAATAGCTCCCAGACCGTAAGGAAGAATAATATTCTATTTCAGAAATGATCCTGTTAGACAGTTTCTACTCAGTTAGATTTCTTGCAGAAAAGTTAATTACTACTTAAACAAAGGACACACACCAAACTCTTGTTAATTGGGAAAAAAATACAGGCAGCGTATGACGAGCTTCGTATCAGTGTGTGTTCATAGTCTATTCTTAAAATACAAATATGATAAAAAAATAAACAAACAAGATTCATAATACGATCGCTGCAACTGAGCTTTTAAACATAAGTGAAAAATAATATTGTTTTGACTATTTCATCTTTTATTGAAATTGTGAATGTGTAAGGAGTGTAAATGTAAATAGAATAGATATGCTCGCATCATACGCACCGTGCAGTTGAAGCACTGACTGTGGTAGTTATTGTTGAGCGCCTCGACCCACCTGTCGCCGGCCTCCACGGGGAAACCACAAGCGAAACATTTCGTTGTGAACAGCTCATTCCAATCTAATAACAAATTGACAAATGACTTAATATAGGTATCTAAAAGTATTGTACTACTAGCTGTTGCGCTTGGTATTACCCGCGCAATTTCGCATACCGTGGGAATTTTGGGATAAGTAGCCTATGTGCTATTTTAGACTGTACACTATCACTATGCCAAATTTCATCCAAATCCGTTAAGCCGTTGTCCCGTGATTGAGGAACAAACATCCAGAAATCCATACATCTAAACTTTCACATTCATAATATATGTGAGATTACCGAAAAAAAGTCAAATTAATTGACCATCTTCTTATTTCCAATTTGATTAGCTTATACCCAGCACATGTACAAGAGTTTATAACAGAATAACAGATAACTGATCGCTGTAAATATATTTTTAATTAAAATCTCATAATTGAACCAGGTTTGATAAATTTCGTAAATATTTACCAGATTCGCAATAAGGCAATCCATCTTCCAAGAAGAATGGGTTGTTGCCAAACAGTTTTCCGCAGTATATACATGCGAAGCAGTCCGGGTGGAAATGCTTTCCAATTGCATTCAGACAATCCTGAAAAAGAAAACAAATATTTGTAAATCGATTATTAGTTCCTGCGTGAGATACGCAAATTTTCTTTTTATAAAACACTTACGCCTTTAATTTTAGCGTGACATTTGTCACAAGCAGGAGCAATGTACTGCTCAAAGCAGTATTCGCAGTAGAGTTGGCCATTTTCTTCTACAAAGCCGATATCTTGGAGCGGACGCCTGCAGGTAGCGTTGACGCACACAAAGTGGTCTGGACACCAAATGCGACCGAGCGCTGTGATAAATGGTCCCCTGCAATATAAAATTTCATTTACTATGTGATCAGTCTTTAGGATGGCATAATTCTAACCCGGGCGCCAGACATAGCTACAAAGGTTTTCACATATCTTTGACGACTTTGCAAAGCATTCGACAAGAACACGTAACCTGCCAGGCTTGCTTCGCAACACTTTTTTTTTAACACATTAAACTTTGAACGCGTTGATGTGTCGAAAAAGACCTACACCGCATGGCAAAGTGAAAATCTTTCTTCAAACTTTGAACACATATCCAAAGTCCCGTGCTACACTTAGCGATCAAACATGTGAAGCTAAGTCTGGCGCCGGCCTAATAAGATTGAGATCACAATTACGTAAAAATGATTAAATAATTCATTAACATTATGTATATTTAAAAGTCATTACAAAGTGTACAGTAACTATATTGTTATGAATTTCTACGTCTTAAGTTTATGCGAGCAAGTATCTAATAAATAGTATCTACTAATGAAACATGATTACATGATTAACAGTATTTTTTACCTATTTTGATTGGAATACTAACAATACAGAAAGAAAGAAAGTAAGGATATGGCTTTTCTAAAACCTCTGCAAGAACACATCAACGGCCAACGTCTAAGCAAATATGTTTAGCGACAGATTTGGTGATTGCTAACCCGTAGGCACCTACCACAGGTAAAGTCGCCAAAAGAATGCTAATACAGGTAAACATTCAATTTTGTTAATATGGTATTAATACTTAAAGATACTTGCAAACCATGCCACACAGACTTACATTGATTTTTGAATACTAATATAAAACAATTTTAATTTGGCAAGCTTATATTACCTGGTTATTGCCTTGTCGCATTTATGACATACTGGATACATTCCGTCTGAAACGTCTGTTGACGTGATGGTACTTAATGGCCGGGCAATTATGTGGGAGTCTCTTCTTCCGTCATCATTTGTGTTATTCTTTTTCTGTCTTCTACGGACAATGGTCTCTGTTTCGCTGCTGTTTTCTTTTTCGTCTTCGTTGTTTATAGATGTCTCACATTTCTTTTCATATAGGCCATTTGCCTTATCAACTCCATGTGTTTGTTGTCCATTTGTTTGATATTTATACGTATATAATGAATTATCATGCAAACCATTGGGAAATATATTGTCACTAATATATTTATTTTCGTCGCGTTTTTCGAACTTACCATTACTTTTTTCATATTCTTTTTCTTGAGTTTTGTTAAGTGCATTATTTTTTAATGTATTTTGTGTTTCTGAAGTAAAATTATTGGATTTAATAGGTTTAGCCGAATATTCCGTGCCACTATTGTCTTTACTTTCAAATAGTTTACGTTTGTTAAGTGTATTAGAATAATTATTGTCATGTTTATAACCATTTGTAAAAGAATTTACGTTAGAATTTCCATTTGTTTGTATTTTTCCATTATTGTATTTATTTGTTATCGACTGATTATTTCCAAAATCAAATGTGTCTTCGGATTTAAGCAATGGCATTTTATTTTCTCTTCGCAATGTAGTGTTATCATTCAAACTTTTATTTTCAGGAGTAAAGATATAAGCTGAGTTAGTGAGCTCTGTTTTTTCTTGTGGTTCGTACTTTAAAGGTGTACTGCTTATATTGAAAGTAGGTATTGGGGAGTTCGGTATTGGAGGTGGCACTGGAATACTCCCTTCAGAACTATTTCCATATAATGGATGTTTATTTATGACGGTTTCTTTTATTCTATCTCTAATGTTTTGAATGCTATCAGCTCCTTTATACCGTTTTTCGAGTGTATTATTTACAGATGATTTTGGAGTGTTTTCTCGACTATTGTTTTCAATATTTGT
Source organism: Stenoptilia bipunctidactyla (assembly GCA_944452665.1). Taxonomy (NCBI): domain Eukaryota; kingdom Metazoa; phylum Arthropoda; class Insecta; order Lepidoptera; family Pterophoridae; genus Stenoptilia; species Stenoptilia bipunctidactyla. Next base: position 21,564,977 of record OX101727.1, read on the forward strand.
GTCTGTATTCAAAGGATGTTTTGTTACAACCGTATCTTGAATTTTGCTTGCCATAGATTGGATATGTTCAGCAGGCTTAATTTTCCTTTGAATTCCTATTTCATACCCATTTAATGCCATTTTAGCCATTTTCCTGATAAGTCTTTCTTCTGCAGCGCTTTTGAATTCAGGTTTGTGTTGTGCACTTGGGGTTACTTCGTAAGCTGTTAGAAAATCAAAAACATTCAAATCAAACACACAGTTAGAAATTACATATGAGAGTTAAAAGGAGAAGATTTTTTTATAGTCTACCTAAAATCATAACTAATATAACAACAAAAACACACTATAACGTCAATAACATGCACACACATGATGTTCTCTTAAATTCACCTAATATTCCCATTACAGGAAGCACAAAGAGGTACACGAGATCCAGGTAGAGCCGCTTTGTTCAGCACTCCACGACCTCGTTTTGGAGCAGATGATACACCAAAAGCTTTCCCGCGACCTGCTGCCCCTACACCGGAACCTGTCGATGGGGTAGGATCACACACTGGACTTTGGTTAGCAACAGAAACCGTTGGATGAGTTTGGCAATTTTGTGATTGTCTATTAGCAACGACAATGTTATTATTAGTACTGTTAATTGATGAAGTTTGTTGAGTTGCGCCGGTCATAATAGGCGGTGGAAAAACTTGTTTAGCTTTAATAATAGAAGGCTGTACATTAGATTCGATTTGCTTGTATGAATTTGCAGACATAGCTCCCCCTTTTCTTATTTCTATTACTTTAGCAGATTGAGTATGTTCGTACTCTTCGTAGGACTTCTTTGTTGTCTGTACCGTAGTATTTCCGTATTCTTTCACATTTTTTGACTGCATTTCTCGCTGACCATAATTTTGATTTATCATAGAATCTGATTGAATTCTTACATCACCCCTGTCAAAGTTTTCTGTTTTATATCCTACATTTGACATCATTTGCTCTTTTATCACTGACGGTTGATCTTGAGCCCAGTTCTTAGCTCCTGAAGAGTTAAAAACCTCAATATTGCTTTGAATTCCTTTGTGCATTTCATTTTCTCGCCTTAGGTTTGAAGTAGCTTGCGTCAAAAGGTTATGGGGCGTTTGTCGCAACGGTGTTGCCTCTTTGATTCGAGGTGCATGTGCTTTTAAAGGATTTGGAGGTGGACCTTGTGCAGGTGACCGAGATCTGGCCTTAGGTGTTGGTGAACGACTACCTTCTGGGCTCGATGGATTATATAAGTTTGTTTCAGGAGCCATATGTTCAACATTTACAAGGTTCATTTGATAATGAGGTATAATAGGGGCGGGTTTATTTATCATACTCGGAGTGCTTGGCCTACTACGAGCCGGTGAAACTCTCAATAACGCTTCATCTGTAACTGGTTGGAAAGTCATAGAAATGGGAGCGTCTGTACGGAAATTCTGGGGCGCTTGTGGGACAGGTGTTTTGAGTTGTGGTATGGCTCTACTTGATTTTTCAGTCATTTGAACATGTGTCCTTGGTTCTTGGGATTTAGATTTATCTTTAGGCCTTATTGGTGGATCAGTTGTTGGTGTAATAGGTCTTTGAAGTACGGCTGGTGCATTACAAATTTCTGGTGTTATACCTCGTTGCGAAAGCAATTGGTCAAAGTTTTTCTGATACGAAGGAATTTGATCAGGTTTGTGTAATCCAGATTTTGATCGAACTGCTTTTGACGACAAGCATTCCTTTTGATCTAATTGTTCAAAATAACTTTGGGCCGTTTTGACAGAAGAGTAACCCTGTGTTATACTACTCGTTGTCATAGAAGAATGCTGTTGCATAGACTCGGATACTATAACTTCTTGTTTAGTTTGTCTAGACTTTTCAAAAGAGGATTTTAATGCATCAGTTACAGGGGGGAAATTATCGAGTTTGCAGAATTCTTCTGGTTGTGGAGGAGGGAATACTTGTTTAGCTACTGGTCTAAATGCGGACATTTCGGAAGATGATTGTAATGTACAAGTATTTTGCATAGTAGAAAATTCTGATATAACTTTATCCATCATTTGCGTGGAAGTTTGTGTTGCTATGGGCCGCACTATATCTGATGATGTAGATTGAACATGAACTGATGAAGTGGTTGTGGATGTAGATGTAAATTGACTCGATTGACTTGACTGATTAGTAGCACTTATAGGAAGGGGACTGTATGGACGGTCAGGGGCTATTGTCAGAGCTTCTATTAAAGAACCTCGTTGAATTGGAGGTTGAGCTGATGTAGGTGTAAATGGCCTATCAGGTGCAGTTGTCAATGCTTCTACCATTGGAGATGCAGCTTGCCCCCTAGGAACTTTGGGTTCAATAACTATTTTAAAATCTGGAGGAATATACGGTTTTGTCTCTTGAGGCATTGGAATAGGCTTTTCGCGTTGTTCTGGGGGATTGTAAGTTTTGATGGCGGGTATAGGGGTTATTGGCCGATTACAATGTTCAGCAAAAATTAAAGATGGTTGTGCGCTAGAATCTAACTTACTTGGATTATTGACCGGAGTGTTTTCTACTGTCTGTTGTGTCGCAGGGGCTGGTGGAATATACGGGAATTGGGTAGGGGCAGGCAAAGGTGAATATGGTCTATCCGATGCGGTAGTTAAAGCGTCTACCATACAACCAGAAAAACCACGAGGAACTGAGTTAGATATTGACGAAGGCGGAAGGGGTTTTGGTATGGGAGTATCTGGGATAGCGGTACCAATATTTGTTGGTACATTTTTAGCAGTAGCGAATTGAGTTTCTTTGCTTGCTAAACTTTGTACTCGTTCTTCAGATTTCTCGAACTTTACTGTCTCGGCACATTGTTTTTTTTCTGACGTTGTTTCAGTTACCGTATTTTCATACTGTCTCTTATTTTCTTCAATAATAGACTCCGCTTTACGTTCCGTTTTCTCTTCTTGGATCAATTTCGTAGTGTTTGCTATAGTACTATCTAATGCCACCTTCTGCATAGAAACATTGTTTTCAGCAATATTTGAATCCATAATAGCTTCTAATGGATTTACGAAGGATTTTTGAATTGGTGGGCTGGTTTGTGACTGATAAATCATGACACTCTGGCTCTCAGATGATTGTTCCGAGAATGATTGCATGGTAGAACTACTCTGCTCCTGTACGGCTTGTAATTGTTGGTTTTGAATTACCGATTCTGACATAGTAGCTGTTGCTGCAGATGCTTTCGACATGCTAGCCGACGTATATGAGACACTTGAGGAGATTTCAGACTGTTGAGATTGAACAGATGATACACTTTGTTCAACCGTTGTTTGTTGAACACCATGCGAAGCAAGGATGGATGGCTCTGATTTTTTTCTCCATGGCACTGTCTCAACTGGCACTTGGTCAGAACAGATAACATTACTTGTTGATTTTGGGCTAGGTGCACGTTGGATCGGTTCTTCATCGGAAGGATTTGGAGGGGGCCAAACAACACTTTTAACATTTTTAGCTGTTAGTGAGTTACATCGGTAGGAAAAACGGGTACAGGGAAAATACAATAAAGCATTAGTAAATTTGATAAAAAACTCGCCACAATTAAGTACTGCAAAAAAAGGTATTAGGTCCAATAAACTGCATTATTATTTAAATTAAATAATAGCAAAACTATACGGTGGTGACGTAGGAGTCAAAATAGTGCCAGGAGAGAAGTTATTTTAAACCTGCGATTGACATTGAATGGCATAGCGCACACATCATGTTAAGTATTTCTGTACAGCATTAAAAACAGTCTTGAGAAGCTAGCTAGCAATTATAAAAGCTAGCTGGCAATTGTAAAACCCGTTTAAATTACCTTTATAAAATGAACCTGGCCCCTCTGTCAAAAACAAATTTTGATAAATACGTTATTGACCAAGATACTTTTACATTTAAATAATCATACTGAATTATTATACACAGACCAGCATTTTAGGAATTTAAATTTATCTTAAAGTGCAATTGTAATATTTACAGTTTTCATGAAGCTTTGATATACACTAGTTTTGCTCGCGGCTATGCTAGCTTTGAATCTAGGATAGCAGATCAAATGTTAATCCAGAGTATTAGCTATATCTATTTAAAATGTCTATAATAAATTTTAATTAAATAGACACAGCCATTTCGCCGTGGCTTAACAAACTATTCGCAATTTTTATGTTAGTAAAATAAAAACGTTTATTGACGCACCATTCACACTTCTATCTTTCTTCGTCTACCTATATAATAAAAATTAATGCGTGTAAATCTCATAAAAAAATAACAAAATAAATACATTGATATTTAGTCGGCAATCCGTAATTATTTCCTGCTCCAATTTCTTTATCTAGGATCAACAAACATTCAAGTAAGTATAATAAAGCTTGGCAACCTGAATTGACCGCCCTAAGGGCTACAAGTATTAAATCTAAATATTGGACTTGACCATGCCAAGCTTGACGTGTACTTAAGTGTCAAAAGGGTTTGTTACCTACAAGTTGGCATAGTTACCTTAAATATGTAAAAGACAAAATGCACTGTATTAAAAGAAAAATACGAACATAGATGCCAACAAGTAGAATGAGGTGGATTTTATACAGCGAAGGTTACTCTCTTACTTGGCGCGAATGAGGAAACTGGCGCGATTGGAGCTGAAGTAGGAGGTATGATCGGGCGCGCGGGTGACATTGGCGCGGGCACGGAGGCGCCAACCGGTCGTGCTGGCGACATTGGCGCTGATCGCGGTGACAACGACGATGGCGAATACGCCGATCCGAGCGAAGACCCGAAAGGCTTGGGCCCCGAAATATTGCTGGAAGGCTGCAAATGAACAATTAGAACTTTCTAAAATTCATAGACGTATTTGATGCAGCCAGCATCAAAAATCTAATTAGATCTTTTGAGTTGACTTTCAATTGTCTCCTAGCTGACATTCAATTACTTACACTGAATAGAGAAGACGATCCATTTGTGTAGCTGTTAGTATTTGTCGACAGCGGCGGAAGTGGCGTCGAATATGCGTTGGTTGGAATCCTCCCACCACTGCAAAATAAAATATGATCTGAAATTTGGTAACGAGTGAGTGCAATTTTTTAAAACTCTACACCAAGTTTATTAACGTCCTAAAAAGTTTATTTATCCGAACTGTCCCAAATCGAATCTTTAGTGTACATATTTTTGTTCAATAAGGTCATTCAATATTGGCAGTTAAGGCAAATAGTCTGAGCCAGAGGGGTACTAGCAGGAGTAGTAGCAAGTTGTATGAACAGTGAGGCGAGCAACGTACGGCGGCACGGTGACGGGCTCGAGGTGCGGCGCGGGCGGCGTCTGGCGCGCCACCAGCTTGGCGTGGATGTCGCAGTACAGCTTGCCGTTGATGTTGTAGTAGCCCTGGTTCTTCAGCGACGATCCACACGTCGAGCACTTGAAGCACTCCACGTGCAAGTTCTTGTCCTTGATCCTCACGAACACCCCGCTATACCACACACAGTATATGATTAGTTGTCTTTCTTGAATACTGAATGATGAATAATTAAAATGTGATTTGAAGTTTGAGTTAACTTTAGAAATGAGATACGGGTATGATTTAAGATTAGTTAGTATGTTACAGAACCTACTAATAAATGTGTACTTAAAAATCTTATCCCATTTCTAAAGTTATTTATAAAGTTATGAAATGAATTATAAAGTGTGGTTTCCTCGTGCGCTGAACATCAAACATTTAATCTATATCTACGAACAATGCTTAAGAAATTGTGTAGCATGCCTTAAATATAGAACAAAATAGACAAATCAGGCCACTTAGAAGTACTATTTGATTAAATGAGTGATTTACAATGTAGAGAACAACATGAAGTGCCGAGAAGTATGTGAATGACATAAGAAAACGACGAGGTAACAAGTACAGTTTCTAACTACTAGATCACGGTGCAGGTCGACACGGTCGCAAACAAGGCAGGCATTTTGAGGCTGGCGCCTTACACGATGTAGCGGTTACAGTCGGTGCAGTAGGGCGTGTCGTTGACGACGGGCAGCGCGGCGGCGGCGGCGGCGGCATGTGCCTGCGCCGGCGCGCCCAGCGCCACGCGGCCGTCCGCCAGCACCTGGTGGCAGCCCACCGGGATGCTGGGCCGGTGCGGCGGCTCCACGGCCAGCTGCGCGGGCGGCGCCGGCGTCTGCGTGCCGGTGTCGGCGCGCGGCGCGGGCGGCGGCGGCGGCGGCTGCTCCCCGCCGCACACGTGCGGCGTGCGCGAGCGCGAGCGGTGCGTGCGGTGCAGGCTGCTCGGCGTGCCCGCGCGCCCCACGCTCGCTCGGGAGTAAAATGTATTCGCCTCTGTCGGCCGCAACACTCCGTTAACAACAGCTATTACTTTCTACGGGGACATATTTACATGGATATAATGAGGGCCCTAGGCGAAACCGAACTGAAAATCGAAAACGTGAGCTGTAGGTTGGATGCGAGCCTGCGTTTGCCACCGTGTCGGCCGCGCTTGCGGTTCCCGACTTACGTGATGAGTCGCTCGCACTCCTCGCAAATGTTCTGTCCCGGTGGCAGGCCGCCCGTGTTGTTGATGGGCCCGTCCGGGCGCGGCGTGGGCGCCGCCACGTGCCGCAGCCCGCTGCTGGCCGGCGCCGGCGCGCTGCTCACTTCTACTTAACGCCAATTTGGAATTTAAATGTTTTGATTGACGATGATAATTTGAGGTGACTTTGAACGAACTTTTTGGCGAAGCAATTTTCACAAAGCGCACGCAAAAATTGAGGCGATGAAATATTTACAAATGTCAAACCTAATTGACGGTGATGGGTGGGGTACAAAATATAACATGGCATAAAAATATTTCCCCTGAAAATGGAAATGACTCGAGTTGTCATACCTGGCTCGGGATCATTCTGTTCTTCTTGCAGCACCTTGAACACGGCGCTCTTTTCCGCGTCGTAAGTTTTTTCATTTTTCTTGAAGTTTACTCTGTCAATCAGGAAGCTTACTTTACAGATAAGCAGGGAACCCATTTTGCATTCTACAGGGACTAGGCATTAAAATATCGCATTCAGAATTGCATAATATCAAAGACTTTAAAATAACATGGGTCGATCTGTCAGTAGTGTTAATAGATATCGCACAAAAATCTTCATCTTTCAAAAAAGGGCATATAAACATGGGTTTTTTCTTGATATTTTTTTCATCTTGATTGTATATTTAACGGTTTGATTCCACAGACACATAAAATGGCTTACCCTAGAACCCCCCCGGCCAAGACCTCAGTCTGGGCTGACAGAGTTTCGGCGATAGTTTGGTCGCTGTACATTTTCACGGGCGAGTTATATTGCTTGTTTACAATTCCTTTGTTCTCGTTGCCATTCATCTGTAACAATACGTCACATTATAGGGCAAAATAGTAAAAACTTAAAAACAATTATGCTTTCTGACATGTGAAATAAGCTCACAGAACGTCTTGTTCTCATTGCTTTTCACTATAGCCTTCGTTTAATATCGTTTCGTCATCAACAATGGCTATCGTTACATCAGCTTAAGTTTCAGCTTGATAGAAAAAATGACAAAACTTATAGATTAGTTCAAGTCTTAATACGAGTAAGTATTTGCGATAGTCCCAAGTTAAGCAGTTCCTATGATTTTATTTTATCCATCTTTTATACACAGCAAATACTTCTAGAATAAGATTTGTAGGCATTTTTGAGACTTAACATATTTCTGGGTCTATGTCTGGGACTAAGTTTTCTTCAACCTTGCGCATAGATTCAATGTTGAATTGGGCTAATCATCTAAATATCAATACCTACAAATAGTTATAATCAAAAACTTAAGAGCGCTTATCTTTGTCTTCAATCACTAGGCTAATTATGCATGAGTCTTCGGAAATACATACCTACAACCACCACTTTTCATCTTATTGAATCATTAACTCACTCCCTTAGTGACTTTGTCCAGCAGAATACATATATACGAAGGTACATCTGACAAGACGAACAATACTTAATTACGCAACTACTTATTTGCGTTATGCAGTTGAGTATATCGCTATTTTAGCTTATCTTACACCTGCTTACCTAAATTATCTATTCCGTACACCTATTGGTACTACCTGTCTATGGCAAATACAAAATACTCATCAACAATGGCTATCGTTACATCAGCTTATCAGCTCACACCTGCTTACTTATTTTGCCTATTCAATATAACCATTGATACCTTCTTCTTGTTTACCATAAATGCAAAAAAGTCAACAATAGATAATATACCTTATCTCGTAGGACTTACATATCCAAAAGGCTTGGCAACGTTGTTATGTCCGGAGCCGAAGTTCCTCGAGGGTTGCTGAGTTGCTTTCAAAGAGGTGGTTGTTACGGGCGAAGGGGTAGCTCCTAGTGCCCGAGATCCAGGACGGGGTAAAGATCCGGTCGGAGTCACTGAAGGCCGCCAAGTGCCACCGCCCCTAGAAAACACGAACTATGATGGACATAGGCAAGGGACCAGTTCATATAAAGTCTGTCGCAAAATATCGTCTTTCCACCATAGTTAATGTGGTCAACCAATATTTCATAAGAGCCAGTTCTTGTATATCTCTTAAAGACAAAACAATGTTTGAAATGATTATATTTCCCACTTGAATAAAAAGATTAGTGTACAATTTTACCCACCAAAAACATAAATGTAAAAAAGAGAGCCAAGTTCAAATCATAATTATGCTTGTCTGTTCGCCGCAAAAAGAATGGATATTTAAATGAAAGCTAAGTTCTACTTATGCAAAATCTAAATATGTATTTATAGAAACAAATTAACATTATGAACAAGTATTAATCTCTATTTCTTTGCTTTATTGAGTACCTAAAACAATTGCATCTTATTTAAAATGTGATATCTTAAAGTTACTTTGGGGCCACAGTTTGAGTGATTATATTATAATTGATTGATTGATTGATCAGTGAGACATACCGTTGCACAGTGAGCTCGAGTCCCGGGCCCGCAGCTCGGATGGCGTCCTGCGCCTCCTGGTGCCGCAGCGTGTACACCTCGGTGTTGTTGACGCGGATGAGCGCGTCGCCGGCTTGGAGCCCCGCCCGCTCAGCTGGACTGCCGCCGTTCACCTGGGAAAAGGGTTTTTGTTATATTTTCTTGAATTATCACGACTCGTAATTTTAAGCAACACACCTTTTTTAAAGAACGAGATTTTTTGCTCCCTTCATTTTGGGGAACGTTGTTACTAGATATAACGAGTTGCTAGGAACATATTTTTTTTTTAAAAGGCTTTTGTAAATAGTCTACTGTAATTAAATAACAAACAATTACCTACTAAAATTTTTGGTGAAAATTGTTGGGGAAACAAAAAAACACTGTAAAAAGCATGGTGATTTTTTAATGCACTTTTCAACTTTCTAACCTTCCGTACATCCTAAAAAAGGGACTAATGAAAAATCTTGTCCATTAACTTGTCCACACACTTTTTAAACGATTATACCTAAGTATTTTACATTTAAATTGACGACGCAGGGTTTCGGTGTCTTTACAGACCCCGTGGTCACGAGCGGCACTTTTTGAGCGTTTTCTATTAAAATGACTTCGCTAAACAATAGGTTTTTCAGGTGTTAGTAAGTACGTGTATAACGCAAATAACGGTAAGGGCTTAATATATTGATACTTAATAACAATAATTAAAATCTTTATAAGCTCCCAAAAAATATGATTGGCAATATTCAACTCAAGGATTTACGAATAGATATTAAAGGACGACGCATAATTTTGGTATCCACTTCCAATAGCCATGTAAGATACGCCGTTGAATAGGTCTTAGTAACCTGAATCAAAGTAACTATGGCGCCACTTTTAAATGTCGGATTGTAATTTTGGTATCCACCTCCAGTAGCCATGTAGGATACGCCGTTGGATAGATTTTAGTACCTTGAATCAAAACTATGGCGCCAAAATCCGATCATTAGTCCGTTTAAAGTCAAAATAGCAGTCGGGTCACCTATAGCATAGATAGTAAGTGATACCACCGCTCTGATTATCTGTTGCACACCTGTTTTTTTTTGTCTTCGGAGATGTTGATTAATTTTATTAGGTTGGTTATCATGTGGACTCAGAATCAAGACAGACGCCATACCCATTATTGTTCTAGAAGTTGAACTCTTTTCAACGATATATCACACATATCTATTGAGGCCAATAGATACCAGCTCTCATACAAAGTAATGCTTCGTCCTTTATACGAGAGACACTACCGCACTAGGAGACACTACAGATCGGCAGCCTCGATCAAATGGATTTGATTATTCTGAATTATTACATAATACAAATCAAATAAACTTAAATATATCTTAACAATGTCATAAATTTTCAAGCAAAACTTGAACTTCAACAGTAGGTACATGTGTGCAATTATTTTGTACAAACTGATTCAACGATACCATAAATAAATAAATCCAATATTATTTTCAACACACTTGCTCGTAAAGTGAGCGTTATTCTATTGAGTTTAGAACTATAAACTGGACTATAAGTCACGCGTGCATTAATATATTATACCCTAGTGCATAATATAATGAATCCTACAAAGTTGAATTGTAACTTTGTGCAAATAACATGCGAGAAACCAGAGCATATTTTATTGGTCCGGGTTATACACTAAATATTTTCAGAAACAACAAAGAGGTTTTATACCACTTCAAATCCATATACATTTTTAAATGTTTGCGCCTTATATTAGTAAAATAAATTTGTATATTAAACAAATTATTCACAATTTACAATCATTTGTCATAAAATATTAAAATATTTGCATTTACCACTCCAAATTAAACATTTTCACTTAAAATAGGCTGTATATGCTATACAGACATTGACACATTTGACGGAAAAAAAAACCTACGCGCATGCGCGAGGTTCGGCGCCATTTTTCAATAACAATTCACAGCTTTGTTATCAAGTGTGTTTGTTATTTTATGATCACGTATGTCTGTCTTTTACTCACAAGTGTGTTGAAAAACGTCGTATGTAACTCGTGAGCGTTGCTAATTACAGTCTCGGCTCATTATTAAGCCCTCGCATGCGGCTCGGGCTCAAATCACAGCCTCGACTGTAATTAGTAACTTCGCTCACTTGTTACATAATATACTATTATAATAGATATGTGTCTACACAACATTAAATAAATATACCTATCTAACATAATGGCCTCAATGACTCATTTTGTTTGACTTTAAATTACCTTTAAACTCATAAAGTATGTGATTACTATATTTTGTTGTGATTTGAATATTTCACTTACTATGGAAGCTGAGCTGCAGCTTCGCTGTTAATATTGTACTCTTCGTTGATAACATGGCTCTTTTTTAATAAAAACATAAGACAATTCGCATATTGTGTTATTTCCAAATAGACATAATTTTACATATCTTTACGATCTGCGCTTAGGTAAGTAAAACGTATATGTAACACAATGTACAAAAAATATATACCCAAGGCGGAAAAATAACGATTTTTAAATAGTTAATAAAACACGCTTACTGCAGAATTAGGTACCTACATATAGTTCAATCAGATCCCTTATTCATAAGGTTAATTTTATTCCAAACTATACAAGTTAACATATAAGTAACTTTAATTACACAAGTTTGTCAAGGAAGGAAGGAAATTACATCGAAGGGTAACCATGACGTCATGGCAAAGTCACTCTCGGTCTCAGCCTAGCCGGTACGAATGGTTCGGATTTTAAAATAACTGCGGCGCAGACACATTCCTGCGTCATATTTTTTGCACTGGTAAGATTAAATGTAATTTTTACAACGACCTTCACATGACCATGTTAAGGTGGTGTTTTAATTACATCGATGTGTCATTAAAGTAAACATTGTTGGGATGCAGCCAAATTGCAGTTTCTTCGGCTGCTATTGTTGTTATGATAATATTATATACTTGCTGTTACCCGTGGCTTCATCCGAATATATCGCTATCGCGCGGGATGATGTCAGGATAAAAATCCTATACCTACATTATTCGAGGATATAGGCGAAGGGTCAGCTCAATCCGTTAAGTAATTAATATCCATCTATCCAACCTCACAAACGTACAGTCTATATGTACATATTGTCAGTAATTGTAACTATCTTATATCTTATATCGACCCAGACATACACAAATCAATGACTAGCCAATTTAATAAAGTAAATCTTAGTCTTAACGAGCGTGCATCTCGACAAACAAACCATCAACTAACATTACTTTATTTAATGCATACGTATAAGAAATTCCGTACTTATCAGCAAAATTTGCTTATTTCATGTAGGTATTTGAATTACTTAAACAAAAACAGTTAAAAGTAAAAGAAATAAGCTATACTCACAATTTATGGACGCACATAGACTAATAATATCTATGTAAATAACCACCAGCACTACATACAATGAACTGAACTGATTATTGGAAAAGTACGACACTAGTAAGTATTGATTCAGCACGTCTGACGCTAAACGCAATTACCTCTTGTTATGAACAAAAGCCGTACATGGATGTAACTCTGCCTTATATACAAGGTGCCCCCTCCACACATGCGCTGTGCTGTGCTGTGAGGCTTTAGTGGCCAGTTCACTACCTTCCGGTTCGTGGGTTGACATTGAACTCGAATGTCGAAGTGGTAACCCTACGGAGTCAGGGCAAAGATTACAGTTGACGTGCTACGGACGATTTTGGTACAGGTACATCTTACTTTCTTTAGTTTTTCTTAAAACTTGTGAGGGTCTATCGATGGATGATTGTCAAACCTGCATTCTAAAGCAGCTGGACTGATCGTAAAATTTCGTTCATATGAAGGACATAGCCTGGAATAACATAAAGGATACTTTTTTATGATACTGTTATAGCCAAAACTAATTACTTTCAAAAACAAAGCTAAAACATTACAATTAGGTGTCTCGTTATTCATTTGTTATTATTAGCGTTTGATTCTCTGAAGATATCGGATGAAGATACATAGCAATAAGTATTCTACACAATTCGGTAAGCAGTTCTAGAAAACCAGATTCCGACATGGTTACTACGAGCAGTGCATGTTGCTCTGCCGACGAGTCGAGCGTATTTCATTCAAGCACGATAAGGTATCTCTCATCTTTCGTAATATATAAGTGCATCAGACAAATGTTTCGTACTACGAAGGTACGCATGATATCAACTGTTTGGCAACTTATCAAACATTTATCTATTCTCGGAAAGTATTTATTCACATGGTCATTTTATTTATAAATTAATAGTAAATCTATGAATCAATTTTGTTTGTAATGACTCATAAGACAGGTAATGTAAATTTTGAATTTAAAGGTGCAACGGCTATTTTCTTAGGATTATTGATTATTTTGGTACGAGTTTGTTCTGTAGCATCACATATTCTTTGCGAGCTGTGCCCGGCGCCGCACGCGCGAGCCATATACGGCAGAATACAAGAACGAGAAATTAATGCAGTCGGCCCGCCTCGCGAGGTCGTGCTGCAATATAAATGTTGCTTTTTTCTTGTTTATCATTTTTCATACAAGGCGTGGATGCCTGTGGAGATGCGGAGACGATATTTATAATTTTATATTTCTCGAGCTTAGAAGTTTCAAAACGAACGTGAAACTCTAGACAAGTTTGTTGTGATTACCAGAATTCCTGTAGCGACCACACCAAGCGTTTGAACACCTAATAAGACTTGGTAAGGTTAGGCTGTGTAATTACCGATTTGGTCACAAAGCAGTGGTAATCCGCAAAAGGCGTTGTTGTCGCACGCAGCCCGATGGTCTAATTTCAAAACAAATCCCGTGCAGCCGGCCGCCCGGCCGTGGTCCGTGACTCAGATTGTGTCCGATTGGAGCGACCAAACAGGAACGTTGCGTAACTGCGCCGGATTCCGGTTGTCCAAGTGACTCTGATTGTTAAAAAAACCATAACAAACATAGCAGGAACTTAAAGGGAAGTTGCACTATTATTATGAAATAAACACGTTTTCTGTTTTTCAACCGACTTCCAAAACGAGGAGGTTCTCAATTCGTGTGTATGTTTTTTTATTTTTTTTGTTGTCTTTTTTGTTACACGATATTTCGGACAATTGGGAACCGATTTTGAAAATTCATATGATACCTACAGGATACTTCCTAGTTGGTCCCATATAAATTTCATCGAAATCGATTGAGTAGGTACTTCATGAAAAATTACAAAATTGGGAAAAAATATGTATGAATTCAGGAATTATAATTACAGAAGATGACATTATAATTCAGTCAAAGTTTTGACGTGAAGTCGGTTTTTTAATGCTCTGCATGTGCATGAGAATGTATTCAATAAAACTTATAAAAATTGATTTGAGTAGGTACTGTATTTCTTTCTTTAATTGTTATTTGTTTTTGTTTATATTAAAGAAAAAAATACTGCTTGATTATTTAATTGAAACAAGTCCTAGAATATTAATGAGTAAGCTTTGCAACTGACGCATAACATTTTATCCTAAATAGGAAATCCTCTACACTGCGAGTGTTACAATTTACATTGTGCTCAGCAGTTGATTATCATTTGTTCACCACAAATAGAAATAAAAACAACTATCCACCAAAAAAGTAGCCATGCAAGGATTAAGTGCTCTACAAGTATTATAATGACCAAAATACGATAAGGTCTATTCATGAATAATAAATGGATAGGTTGTTTCGTGTATGATTTATACGTAAACGAGCATATGGCATTCGACTAAACTTATCCAATTACACATAATTCTAACAAAACAATGATAAACAAACACGAAGCAAAGCGGGAAAACGAGAAAGAATCTATATTTATAGTTCTCATTTAATACAGCAATACGGTAACCCTTTTATATTCACTTGTACCTACAGCACAGAGCCATCCACTAGTAATAAAAAAAATCGGATACATCTCGATAAATTTACATTTCTCGCCCCACATGTGACTTTTATGAGAGGTAATTAAATTAACATTCGTATGAAAATTGTTATTAAAATACTTCATGCGACTAGGAGTTGGGGCTGTCTGCTTTTTAAAAAAGGGGTTTAAAATATATACAAAATCATAAAATCAACGAATGAACACATAAATACGTTAGTTAGTAAAACGCTTAGGTACAAGGTTTCTTATTAAGTCTATGAGATTTTAAAGGAAGAATCATGTGTTTAGTCGAAAAAAAATTATACATAGCTTCACTCAGCATTTTTTTTGTGTAATTAAGTTATAAATACAGGGTGTCCCACTTACCCTATATAATACCTCCTCGGAGGTATTCTAGTACCCATAAGGATTACAGAAAAAATATGAAAGCAAGAAAAAATCGAAATTTATTTTTAAATTTTTGTATGTCAGCAATTAATTTCGACATTTTCTTTCATATTAGAAGGTATTATATAGGTAAGGTAAGGTGTATATTTTTACGCGTGTAATCTTACAGAAATTGAACTACTTTTAAGGCATTTAATGATTTGGTTGAGAACAATTCCAGGTTCTAGGTTCCCAATGAATATCTCATACCCCGCTTTTTGCACCCCATTAACTATTATATTTTAAAGTCAATAAACAGTCATACAAACATGTTTAACTGAAACAATTCCGGGTTTAAACCAAGTTCATTGGACTTAAAAAACTCTTAATGCCGATCAATCTCGTAGCATGTCATAGAACCGTCGGCAAATACCGTTGAAATCTTCGAGAGACCAGCATTTAACATCATTAATATTTCTATTGTTCGAAAACACAAATCACGAATATCTATATAGAAATATCCGACTCTATTTTGGTCACAATTATGTGGGTATCTTACAATCCGGTCGAATTGCTTATTTTATATAAAATACATCTCGTTCGGTAACCATATTTGAATTTAAAATGTCCATAATTTACTTGCAAGAGTCAACGTATTTGGATAACAATAATAAAGAAATTATGATCTTGTTGGATACAAATTTAGGTCCTTTTTACAAAGGGATTCTTATTTGTAAGTCACGCGCAATAAGATGTGTACACTTCGGAACTTATTCGGTTGTGACAAGCATGCTAGTTTGTCTTCCCTGCAAATACCAAAATTCTATTATTACTAGCGCTACGTGCCGGGCACTACTGGAACTTTTTGTATTTTTTGCTGCGTTCGATATCGATATATCTATAGTACCAAGGAGCGTATCTATAGTATGGTATTCAACCAATCAAGTGTTTGCGATCGTTGCATTTGCTTATTTTTCTGTGTTTTTAGTCGCTTAATTCTTTTGTTAGTGTTTTCTACGAAGTACGTTGAGTAGAGTGTTCACTCTTCGCGTTCTTACGATCTCGAATTGAAGATTTTACTTTTGTGAAGTGATATTTTAACGTAGGATACTGACTTTCTAGTGTGATAGTGAGATAAGAAAAGGAATCGCATTTATTTTTAATGACTGGTGCAAGGAGGTGAACAATTTGTGTAGCAAAAGCATTGAGTTTGACGAAGACGACCTGAACAAATCTATGGCCTACAATTATTATATCAAACACAAATATAAAATTAAAAAGAAAAAATTAAGAAGAAATAAATAATTGTCTGAGATGCATATTTTTTATTACTCCCAATTCCCATAGCATCATGCTTTGTGCAATTTATTTCACCTTATTAGTATTGCGCAGTTTAAATTTGACTCGTTACTCGAATCAAATTATAATTGCACAATGGTAATAACTTGTACTACGAATTTCTGAAAATATGAAAGTGGCGCGGTACGGCTGGGCTGCATTCTAGGGTTGCTTTGATCAAAAAGGTTCCTAGAGTGGATACTGTATGGCGCTAAAGTGCAAAAACCGCGAGACGGTCATCTATACTTTAGTACTTATATTCATCTATGGTGACAAGGTTCAAACTCCAATGAAAATGTATACACATTATTGGACGTGACTGTACAACACGTTATGGGTATAAAGGCTAGTTAATGTAGACAGATCTCGGCGTTCATCAAGGGTGAGAAAAATTAATTTGTTTTCAGAAAATCAGTACAAAAAATAGGTTTCCAATAATTAGGTAAACAATATAAAAGTTGTTTTCTTTATCGGTAACTAAACATCGATCTGACTAATGGTTTTGGCAATGATCCCGTGTGAAATTGGGCGCTAAGAACGGAATTATCTATCTTTAATTCATTGGTGAGACACGAAATTTCTGTCTTAATGTGAACAGCCTTAAAACAACAATATATCAATAATTATCTGCGATCCACCCACGCCGTATACCGTTTAAGATACCTACTACAATTACCTCGTATTAACAATAGCTAAAAAAGCATCTCCCAGCTTACAAGCATGGGTATGTCTAGAATGAACATAATACTGCTTAATCCTGTTTAAGAGCAAAGAAAAAGGCCTCTAGTTTTTCTACTTCAAATGATTCTATCCGCTCAAGTTAAATAAGTTCATTAAGAGCGTTCATTAGTCGCGTCTATTGATTTAAAAAACTCGGCTTACGATTCTTTTTTAGTCCTGTTGCGTAGTCGAGTAGATTGTGTAGGCGATCATTGCCGTTGATCCCGAGCCGCGACGCGCTATCGTCGAGGAATCCAGTTTTTGCGCACAGTACCAAAGAAGATGTGACGTAGAGGAAAAGCTTAATAAAAGACCTCAACGCAAGTTAGTACCTTTTACTTTCTTGCTGTTTTGTAGAAGCAATTGTAGTTTGTAATTAATTTGTTTAGAGTGTAATTAAATCATGATTTAGTGTTTTATTTTATGTCTTTATAATAAAACAGGTTCATGATAAAAGCAGTTTAGTAACGGGTTTTGTCAGTCTTGTTCGTTTTGGCAAACTTTGCAGACATTTACTAAATCATAACACTATTGATTATTTATTAATCTAAATGCTTATTGTTAGTCTTCATAATTCATAAAAGAAACACGACCGCAATCTATTTTGTTGATGTTAATATAAAATCGTACCACTAGAGACTATGTGTATGTTTACCTTTTGGACCACAAGCGGGGTGCCGAAGTCCTTGCCACCTTGCAGCCTGAAGCCCAGCGGCTGCTGGTCGGACTTATTCAGCCGCACAGTTAATAACTGTGCCATCTGTTGATAAAACAATGAAAAATTGGTTCAATAAAGGTCAATATTTTGAAGAAACTTAATTAAAAATCATCACAACTTTTCCATATTCAGCAAATAAATCATTTCATTATTTCTTTTTAAAGAGCCCGCTGCAGGGCCATGAATTTATACACTGATTGACGAATATGTTTTAAGCCACCAAGCCGGCCAGTGCTGGACAGCACTTTATTTAAAATTAAATAATGACGTCATTGAGAGTAATTTTGTTATCACTAGTATAAGTTAATTTAAATAATGAGTATCATATATGTTTTTAAAATATCATTTGAATTAACTTTTTCAATTGGATATTTACCATGTCTTTTGTTTACTTGGTTATTGTTTGTGATCACACTGTTGTGATTATAGCGATCGCAACAGTTATTTTCAACTACATTTCACTATACCTGAAACAACAACTATAAATAAAAGTAAAACATGGCAAATATCCCGTTTCTAACGTTTATTAAAACAAAAGTTTATTAAAACAAAGTAACGTTTATTATTACAAAAGTCAGACTTCTGAGTTTAAAAACCTAAATTATCGCTGTAACAAGCTAAATAATAGTTAATCCTGCATAGTAAATACGATGACCCCGCGTTATAGGTTAAGTGATTGGTGTCTATGACACCTAAACTAAAAACAATGACTCAGTCGCCCGTAAGCATATTTATTACGCCAGTGTAACAAAAACGATATGATATTTAATGTGCAACATATAACGATATGCAATATTAGAATAAATTGAAAGGGCGTATATTTTCGCCTAGTGGAAGAAGTTAGTTTTCACCTGCTACCAACCATTCTACAGGTAGGTAAAGTCCGCTTTGACAATCGTTTTGACAATTATATGTGCCGACAATATTAACATTAAAGCCTGGCTTCAAATCTTTGACTTCATCGTCACATATAGATAGAAATAAATTTCAAAATATATGTATGTAGCTCGGTATACATATAACATGTTAATATCAATCTCTGGGCAGCATCTCCCTATCTTTAATCTCGTAAGGAATGAGTAAAAATGGTAAGACGTATGTACCTACAAGGTGTTCTCGTAATACCCACGACAAATGAAAGGCTTTTAAAAATCGAGAGTTATCCGAAACTTTTGACACTTTTTCTTTCATTTCTTTATGTTGGTTGCACTTTTTAATTTTTTCAAGCTTATTTTCTTTTTTATGGAATTAAATTTAAAATTCGACGTAATGATACAATTTTATTTCATGATGCAGAACTAAGTATTGGGCCACTAATGAAGATGTGGCGTACCTTATTATAGGTAGCTGAAAGCAAAAAGGTTGCTACACTGGTAGAAAAACTTAGTGTCTATTTGACAGTGTCATTTATGATTATTATATTTTATTCTGATATTACATGGCTGTTGTTTACACTTGAATTTTATTGTAGTTAATTACTAAAGTTTTATTGGGAAATAATTTTAACCATCCTTTCCCATATTTGGTGACCTACGGAACACAATAAAAGAAAAACCTCTGATTGGATTGCAGCGGAAATTTCCAGATTTATTATTATAAAGTTGTGGTTACACTGAGTGGTGAGCGAAAAATTTTTAGATATATTTTTTTTGTTGGTGCTTAAATAAAAATTTTAGATGGCTAATGATGGTGACTATGGCCACGAAGTACTGCGCGTGGGTGTACGAGTACCACCTTTCTGGCCACAAGAGCCAGGTCTTTGGTTTGCTCAAGTTGAGAGTCAATTTATACTTTCTAAAATAACAACGGATGAAACCAAATTTTGTTATATTGTCTCTCAATTGGATCATCAGTATGCTGCCGAAGTCAAGGACATAATTACCAATCCACCTGCAACTGACAAATACACAAAATTAAAATCGGAATTAATAAAACGCCTTTCAGCTTCACAGGAGAAGAAGTTAAAACAGCTTTTGATGCATGAGGAGTTGGGGGACAGGAAACCCTCACAGTTCCTGCGCCACCTGCAGAGTCTAGCTGGTCCAGGTGTTCCCTGGGATTTTTTAGTCACTATTTGGACTAGCCGTCTCCCTCTAAATATTCAGGCAGTTATCGCTACCCAAACTGATTTACCTATTGAAAAGTTATGTGACATTGCAGATAAAGTTCACGAGATTGTCCCTAATACCCCGCAAGTGTCTAGTGCATCTGCAGCGGCGACTTCGTCTTCTTCATCAGCGTATGAAGACCTGGCTATACAGGTATGTGAACTAACCAAAGAGGTAGCGAAGCTGACGGAACAAGTTTCCAGCGGAAGCTCTTCACGATCTCAGTGGAATCGAAATAACCACCAACGCCAACACTCACGCTCACGCTCACGACCACTTAAGCAACCACCACCAAACTCACCGCTCTGTTTTTACCACTATAACTTCGGAGTCAAAGCAGCCAAGTGCAAAGAGCCCTGCAAATTCGAGGCGGTAAACTCCCAGGGCAGTCGCAAGTAGCGGCCAACGACTGTCCTACTACTTCAACAGGCCGTCTATTTGTTACCGACCGCGCATCGAAAATGCAGTTCCTTGTGGACACTGGATCTGACCTGTGCGTTTTCCCGCGTTCGGCCGTCAAAACGCCCTGTTTCAAATCGAAGTTTTCCCTGACAGCAGCCAATAATTCTATCATAAATACCTATGGTCCAACACAGCTGCAACTCGACTTAGGCTTGAGGAGAAACTTTACTTGGACTTTTACCATTGCTGATGTTTTTAGGCCTATCATAGGTATTGACTTTTTAAGTTATTATGGTCTTTTAGTAGATTGCAAGAACCAACGCCTAGTTGATGACAAAACATCTTTATCTGTAAGCGCTATTTCATCCGGATTACCTGAAGACACTGTCTCAATCAAAGCAGTGACAGGTGACTCGGAGTTTCACGAGCTTTTGCGAGAATATCCTGAAATTACAAGACCTGCAGGTATGCCTCTTCCTTATAAGCATAACACAATGCACTTTATTAAAACAACTCCTGGCCCACCTGTGTCATGCAAACCTCGACGTCTAGATCCTGTCCGACTCCAAGCTGCAAAGAAGGAGTTTGAAGACATGGTAGCTAACGGTGTTGCTAGGCGTTCAGAGAGTCCATGGTCTTCAGCACTTCACCTTGTTAGAAAAAAAGATGACGGATGGAGACCCTGTGGCGACTACCGGGCACTCAATGCTAGGACGATTCCCGATAGATACCCTGTGCGGCATATACAGGACTTTTCCCACCAGCTGTCAGGATGTAACATCTTTTCGACGATCGATCTTGTGAAGGCATTTAATCAACTGAAAGTTAATCCGAGCGATGTTCCGAAGACTGCGATAACTACACCGTTCGGTCTCTTTGAATTTGAACACATGACCTTTGGCCTTCGCAACGCTGCCCAAACTTTTCAGCGATTTATCGACGAAGTCACTCGAGAGCTGGATTTTTGCTACGGGTTCATCGACGATCTGCTGATTTATTCTCCGACCATTTCTGACCATAAACGTCACTTGCAGCAGTTATTTGATCGTCTCAAGCAATATGGTGTCCTGATCAACACGTCGAAGTGTGTTTTGGGTAAATCTGAAGTAACTTTCTTAGGATTTAACGTTTCTTCTAAAGGAATTCGCCCTACCCAGTCCAAAGTCGAAGCAATCCAGAATTACACTGTTCCCAAAACAGTTAAGGAGTTACGACGCTTTCTGGGTATGATAAATTTTTACCGTCGCTTCATACCGAATGCAGCAAAACTTCAAGCGCCGTTGAACGCTGCACTAGCTGGTCCAACGGTAAAAGGTTCTCACCCTGTAGATATGACAGCCGATTTGATTCGTTCTTTCGAAGATTGCAAGACTTCACTATCGACAGCTGCTCTTCTTGCTCATCCAGACATTTCTGCGGAGTTAGCAATCGTAACTGATGCGTCAGACACATCTATAGGCGCAGTCTTACAGCAAAGAAAAGGTACGTTCTGGGAACCTCTTGGTTTCTTCTCACATAAACTCTCTACTGCTCAATCTAAATACATCCCTTATGACAGAGAACTACTTGCCGTCTACGAAGCCATCAAATACTTTAGGCATATGGTCGAAGCTCGAACTTTTACTATATTCACCGATCATAAGCCCTTAACCTTTGCTTTTGTTCGCCATAAAGAGAATTGTTCACCACGTCAATTCCGCCATTTGGATTTTATCGGTCAATTTACAACTGATATCCGATTCATACAGGGAAAGAAAAACGTTGTAGCCGATGCCCTTTCACGCGTTACAGAAATTCAATGCATAGACTATCAAGATCTTGCACATTTTCAGGAATCAGATTCTGAACTGCAAGATTTGATGACTAATGGCTCCAGTCTTAAGCTGGAAAGAAGAAAACCATTCGAGGGTGATGTATCAGTCTTCTGCGATATTTCGAATGGACAACCTCGTCCTTACATAACGCCACAGCTCCGCAAGCAAGTTTTCGACATGGTACACAACCTTCATCACCCTGGAAGCTCAGCTACAGTGCGACTGGTCACGCAAAGATTTGTTTGGCCAGGGATACGCAGCGATTGTAGAGAGTGGTCTAGGCAATGCTTGCATTGCCAACAATCAAAAGTTACCCGACATACCAAAACTCCACTTTCATCCTTCATTACTCCTTCCGCGAGGTTCATCCACATCCACTTAGACCTCGTGGGCCCTTTACCTTTGTCTTGTGGTTACAGGTACTGCCTTACCGTCATCGACAGATTCACACGATGGCCTGAGGCGGTTCCACTACAAGATATCACTGCAGAAACCTGCGCAGCTGCCCTTGTTTCAACCTGGATCTCCAGATTCGGATGCCCTGCTCGAATCACCACTGACCGCGGACGCCAATTCGAGAGCCATCTTTTCAAGTCACTGACTGCACTAGTTGGTGCGCGCCATTTCCGCACCACTGCGTACCATCCGGCCGCAAACGGTATTATTGAACGACTGCACAGACAACTCAAGGCAGCTATTATGTGTCATAATACTACACAGTGGACTGAAGCACTCCCACTGGTGCTCCTTGGCATTCGCAGCGCCTGGAAGGAAGATTTACAGACGTCAGCAGCTGAACTTGTATACGGTGAGCCTCTTCGCTTACCTGGGCAGTTTCTCTCTCCGACTGACAACTCCAGCACTGATGACATCACGCAGTATGCTACTCGCCTTCGACGCCACATTCAACAACTGTCACCTCGACCTACTGCTTGGCACACTTCTGCACCATTCTACGTGCCACAGGACTTGAAAAATTCTTCGCATGTATTTCTACGCCAAGATCACGTGCGTGGATCCTTAGAATCTCCCTATGCTGGTCCTTATCGAGTCATCGAGCGAAAGCCGAAATACTTCACCATAGAAGTCAAGGGCAAGCCAACTTCTATAAGCCTTGATAGACTAAAACCGGCATATATGGCTAAGATTGCTCAAAACTCTACGCCTATAACCGCTACTGAAGAGGACGCACTCCAAACCACTTCCGCTGCGCCATCACCTTCGGAGGAGAAGAGGACCCGCAGCGGCAGAAGAGTTCGCTTCACACAATTTTACCGACCGTAGTCACGGTCTGGCGAGGGGGAATATGTGGCGTACCTTATTATAGGTAGCTGAAAGCAAAAAGGTTGCTACACTGGTAGAAAAACTTAGTGTCTATTTGACAGTGTCATTTATGATTATTATATTTTATTCTGATATTACATGGCTGTTGTTTACACTTGAATTTTATTGTAGTTAATTACTAAAGTTTTATTGGGAAATAATTTTAACCATCTTTTCCCATAAAGATTTGATTTCACTTGAAATAAGGAAAATGCTCCTAATTTAATATTTCATATCAAGCGTTACTCATATTTGAGTAGGTATACGAACGAGAAAAGTGTTTTCAACACAGATCGTGTATTAGTTTTTTTATACACCACCTTTGTTTAAAATTCGCATTATGTATGAGATAAACTCCACCTAAAACAAGATATAAATCCCTTAAGATTAAAAAAGGTATCTTACAGGGAATAAACAAATACTTTAATCCTAAGGATTATAATGTCATTTGATTTTGGAATGTCAATTGGAGTGAAATTTAATAATACCTACATGGACATGGCTGTATGACTAGTTGCTTTGCCTAATTAAAAAATATATGGACGTTAAATTTGGCTGTATAAGTTTGTGTACCTTTGCATTTGGAACGACTACTAAGAAAAAACTAAAAACCCTTGTAAAAGGTATGCGACGGTTTCTTTTGCCTTTTGAAAAAGCCAAATAAGAAGTAAAATTGCGCGGTTTTTGAAAAGAAAATTCTTTCAGAGTTTTTATTTCAATAGTATTCAAATAAATAAAATATGTCGAGCTCGAGTGACGATTTAACACCAGAAGATATTAGAAATGAAGCAAATAGTATCGTCGATAATATTTTGCCGTGTAAATCAAAGCATTTGTACATGAAATGTTACGAAGATTTCTTTGCTTTTAAAACTAAAAAAGCCGTGGAAATTATTTCGGAGTCATTGCTTTTAGTATATTTTCAACAGTTGTCTGCTACAAAGAAACCTAGCAGCCTATGGAATGTTTATTCAATGTTGAAGACAACAGTAAACAATGAAAATGCCAAATAGAAATATCACTTTATCTTTACATAACTGGTCAATTGTTTCTGATATTACCTTTAATTTCTAAATTATTAAACACCTAAGTACTTGATTTAATTCCTGCGTTTCATTACCTAATTATCTTACAAGGTGGTGTATAAAGTACGCTCCTCGGGGATAACAGTGTCTTAGTCTTGGGCAATCTTGAATCCCTCGCTTCATTCAGTATTCTTACCATAATTCACTTCGTCGAACTTCGTTCGGGAATTAACATCTTAATTCCCTCACTGCGTTCGGGAATTATCTACAGAATCGTTCAATTCGCTCAGAATTCAATATGATGCCCGTGACATAATACACTGCTTTATCCCCTTGATGCATAATCTACTATATTAAAAGCTCCAAAAAAACATTGTTAATGCTGAATACATATAGAAACTTATCAGTCGCGCATAACATATCATAATGCGACCTGCATCCGTTAATCTATAATTAGCTATTCATACAAAATTATATATATGAGACACCCTGTGTAAAAGCGTTCATTATTTCGCCATAGTAACAACGACGGCTGGCATTTGATCGACCTAATTGAACATTTTATTTTCTCTGCTGGCGAGATTTACTGACCCATCGCCATCGATAAGTATTCAGCCATCGCGCATCGTGCGATCTATTTTATCTTAAAATAAAATCTTCGTAGTAACTAAAGCTTTAGTGAAAGGAGTTATGAGCACTTCGTACATTCCATTGTTTGTAGGTACCTATATTTTTTCATCATAACGACGGCAAACGAGCAATAGTTTTATCTAAATTACGTAGAGTCGACATTGTACCACAGAATAAGTAATATTGTACCCAGGGACTTATGGCAACTTTTTCATTGTAAGTTTGATTATTTCTTTACCCTTATCTATGAAAAATATGGAACGTGGTTATAATGGCGAGTAATATGATTGTGAATGAACCTTAGCACCCATGACCTGTACTTACTTTAATAATCATAAAGGTTTACTTTTTCAGATATTTGAAACTGTATAGATTAGATGATTCCATTCGTACTTTTTGAACTGATTAAATTGGCAGTTAATTTAATTTAATTTAACATTTTGTGTGTCTTGACGTGTAGTGAGTGTAAGGATTTGAAAGCAACGCACGCTACGGTTTCCGAAAAACTCTGTACTTATACATTTGTAGAGCAGCATTCGGGTGACACCGACGATGGCTGACCGTACCCTTCGAAGAACAGAGGTCGTCGTGATTATTTTATGTAAGTACCTACCTACTGCAATCATCTTCCTTGAGCGATCTTCATCGAAAAATATACTCGGGCCCTACATTTTGACGATTCTAAGAATAAATATACATGACCCCTGTAGTGTAGTGACCGAGCTATAAGAATTGAGACCGACACTGTGAGGCCCGTTCAATGAATGTACAATCTTGATTTTACCAAGTCGTCATGAGTATGCAAAACTCTGCAATATGTGTTTATTACATCAAGCTAACAACAACAGGTTAGGGAGAATAATATACCAATGAGAAGAAAGATAAAAAAAGTCTAAAAAGTACTAAAATTTTAATAATTTTAAAAGTGGCAATGACTTTTGTGGTTGTTTACTTTGCGGCCTTAAATAACACACGCTCTTTACGAGGTGTCACTGAAAACACAATTCCGCTAAAATGTATCAAAATGGCAAGAAACCTTTACTTGATTCATATCCAATCCCATTTAAAGTCACAAAGGTATTTCAAAAGCATTTTTTCATATATTTTTATCGTACCTACGCGGTCTATATTAAATGGCAGCCTCACAGCTGTTATAATAAGTGTTCCTTGGCCTTGCTAACTACGTCCCCAATGAAAAGGTCGCCATACGCGACGACTGACAGTCTTTACATCTTCATCAATTCACTTCAATGATTCATAATAAGAATGTACAAGTGATTTGCGTGTCAAGAGAGTGTCTTTGTTATCAACTTATTTTATTCAGTGTTTTGTTTATGTACCTATGCTTTTAGTCATAGAGTCCCTGTTAAGGTCGTCTGTTCTGCAGTCATTAGTGTGTTAAATGAGATTGGGCTTCGAATGAAGTTTTTGTAACGAAATTAAAACTATTTTATCTTGAGAATCAAGCTCAGCAATAAGATATAAACTTTTCCGTGTCATTTCAACAAAGAATTAAACCGTTTAAATAGGTTTTAAAAAGACGAGACTACATGAAACTCTTTCGAACATATATTTCGATACAGGTACTTAACCTAATAAACACCCACACTTAGAACATATCAGCTTCTAAAATGACGCCGCTGGTAAATGAACTCGGAACCTCCGAAGTCTGAACCAATTATAGCGATATATTCTAAAAACTTTACCAGAGACTCTACCCTAGTTATCCTAGACTCTAATAAAATGTAGTACCTATATGAGGATACTTTAAATAGGTAGTTTTGTGAGTCAATATGATATTTTATTGGAGCCTTCTTAAGATTAGATAGTCACGATCTTTAATATGGGATCCATTTCAATGCAATGTTCTTTGAACACTCAAAATGCATTAAGAAGGAAAATTCCAATCTCATTTCATCGCAGTAGTTACACGTATAAACAGACATACATACATATACATACATATGTATACCTAGGACTGTGGTAGGTAAGTACTCTACCTTGACAAAAGTTTCGGTTTCTTACATCGTACACCAACCAACAAATCGGTGTCTAATGACGAACAAGCCTTTCCTTATCTAAAGAATTTTAATGATTATTTTATGTAGGTATTGAGATGCAGTTAAACACGATACTCTTATAGGGAAACCCATTAGCTGGTCCATAAAAATGTTTAAATTCGACACAAAGACTTTTAAAAGTTTATTAAAATTCGTAAATATTTCTCAGAAATAGAAATCGTTGTTTACTTTGTATATGGTCTGAGCAATTAACACGCGCAAGTTTTCTCGATAAAACAAAAACAAACACTTTCGAAATAAACAATAGTTGGTAGATTAGATCCTAACTACTGTTACTATCTAAACGGTAACCCTTGTAACACTTTAGCCGTCTGTTTGCCTGACACACTGTGTTATGTATTAAGTAAACTACGCATTCAGTCGGACCTTGAGCCGTGCCCGGATGAAAGTAAAAAGCTAGAATAAATAGACGCGCAGCGAGGCAGGGCTACCAACATAAGAAACCTTTTTTTTGTAAGACTATGTTTTTTTAATATGATTTTAATATTGTTAGATATACCTACGATAACATTACATAAAAATTTTACAGATTGTTCTTTTATTTTACTTTATTTTATATTGCTTTCATGTTTTTGTAAAAAAAAAAAAATAAGTAAGTACCAGACAGGTTATAGCTACATACATACAATATGAATCAATACTTATTAGTTTCTATTACTCAATACAAGACTAATAATCTAATATCTATTAACGAAGCTATCAGCCCTAACAGAAATTGATGCGCGGACAGTGTTTAGTTCTCGACCTTATCGTCACGATCTAGACTGGTTTGGCCATCGTTTCTCAACATCCATGACTGGTCTGTAGAGCTGGGTTTCGCGGACTATTGTCGTCAATCAGATCGTTGTTGCGTCGCATTTGGTTTTTGAGAAAACGTTAGTCATGCGTTAATCGGTGACGTCATAAGCATGAGTAAGGATGCGAGCGTCCGTCCGTCCACCCGTCAGATTACCTCGCCGGTATTTAGGTGAAATGAATACTTTATGAGATGAACGCCTCATAATCTGTCCGCTGACTGCGCATTCATACTCGGAATCCGAACGAGATTTGATGAATGTGACACATTTTTAAATTAATACCCAAACGTCAAAGTAAATAAATGTTCAACTTTCTACTTAAAAGCAATACTGTTATTGGAGATTAATATAATTTTTCAAGTGATAATTAAGTATAGGTATACAACCAGGTTTTGTCATTAGTCCGTGACACAGAACGCAGTTGGAGGTAAAACGAAGCGATTAGCAATATTAATGAATCCACTTATTGTTTCATCTCGGGAAACGATAAAAACTGCACACTAATAGCTATCCTCTATTGAAATTAACCATATTTCTTAAACCCGTTTCTATTTACATCATAATTATCTTATTATTAAGATAGTAGTTTTCCGAGATGCATCTACGCGCCTTAACTACTTAGTTATTGGATATAGGAGATACCTTTTATGTCTTTATTATAATTATGAATACGTACATACACATACAAATAGGTAGGTACATGATTGCAATTCTAGAGAAATGAAAACAATTTTAAAAAAGCAAAACACGAGGCACTATTTATTTAAAACTAATATTGATTTCGCACCTAAAAAACGTGGATGGATAGTCTTGAACATGCCTTATCGCAAAACCAAATTTCGCACCTTTACAAAACTAGAGACATCGCATTAGCTCGTGGGAGAGCGATATGCCCCACACAATATAAATAGACCGGAGTCTAGAATGCCAGCCCGTTACGTCTCAAGTTCATGCGAAAATACCTACTTATCAGTCTTTTTAATCACGATGAAACATTTTAAATTTGCAATAACTACGTCGTCTGCCATTGTTTGCCTTTGTTAAAGTGGAAAATATGAAAGCAATTTGTTTAGACAGCTGCGGCCTTCCTAGGTCACGTACATTGGCTTTTCCAAAGTTAGCAGAATAAATTTACGTTTAAATTCTTATTAAAAATATTTTGTGTTTTGGTTGAGGATATTTAATATTTTGTTTATATAAAGAATAATTCTCTCGGATTACCTTTTCCTATTTGTCTTTGTTTGCAATATGATTGCGTACTTCAGTCTACGCAGTGCATACCAGAGCACGGTAAGTCTACTCAATCACCATACTAAGGTCCAGTAGAGAGAGGGTGTCGCAACGTCTGGCGTCTGCAGCAGCTATTCGCGGCCCGACGACATTCTGGCGCCGGCTGCGGTGCTCTACACGAACACCTTTGACCGACGCAATTAGTTTACCATAGTTTGTTTCTACTCGTACATACTTGGGTTCAAAAGTTTAGAAGCCTTGGTGTTATATTGGTAACGATAATACTCTGTCCATTTGCAGTTGCCACCAATGTTCTTTACAGTTTAAACTGTAGATCTTTCTTTGTAAAATACTTTGATTGTAAAAATAGTACAAAATCATTCAATAGTATTAAAAAAGCATCAAACTTAAACATCGGTAACTAGCTGAAACCTGACCTATTTTTCATGTTTCAATGTTATGATTACCTAGAAAAGAGTTATTAATAAACTGTTTATCTTCATAATATTACAACTCGACGAATAAGTCGACTGTAATATAAATTTGCATTAGAAATAATT
The DNA here is from genome assembly GCA_944452665.1 of Stenoptilia bipunctidactyla. Taxonomy (NCBI): domain Eukaryota; kingdom Metazoa; phylum Arthropoda; class Insecta; order Lepidoptera; family Pterophoridae; genus Stenoptilia; species Stenoptilia bipunctidactyla. The sequence goes on from OX101727.1 coordinate 21,594,952, forward strand.
CGCGTATAATTTTAAATATCCATATTATACAAAAATTTGGTTGCGGTTCAACCGCAAATTATACTGTTACTTGGTAATAAATACTTCACCAAGCATAATATCTTGTTAAATCACCTTTCCTTAATAATAATTCATTCCTGCTCTGCTCTACAATTTGCGTACATTAGCCACTTTATCAGCTAGCCTCTGATATAAATTGGAACATGTCATTTATAGAACTACTTTATTTGTCATCAATCTTTTCGCCAAACCCTAATGTAGGTAATGTATTTCCTTAAGACCAAGTTAGTTCTTGTGTAATTAATTATTGTAATTTGGAATATACGTAGTATCTCTATGTAGTCTGTGTTTGGAATTAAATAAACTTGCTTGGGTGTATTGGGCACACACACTGTGAATAATTGTTTTTTTTGTCAATTGGGACTTTATATTGGTGACATGGAATTTATTCATACGTGCGTGCCCGCCATAAATCGTAACGGATCAATTGATTAAATATTGATTTTAAGGGTTGCCTGTACTAATGATTTGTTGAAAACGGTTGTGGGTTATTTCGAATGACATATGAAGGCTAGTTAGGAAGGTCTTCTGTGTTGTTTTGTTTTATCTTATTGCTATGCCAGAATTTTGTTATTTTTTCTTATGTTTTTATTTTTACCACTATTTTACTCACTGTTAAGGATTGATACACGACTAAGCGCTTTTGAATTAGGTTCTTCGACCTCGAATAATTTGGTGAATTAGAATCGAAAAACCGTTGAAAATAAACTTTTATCTGCGATTTTATAAGTCTGACATCCGTTTTTAAATGTCTCCTGATACAGATTCCGTTTTATGGCTTTTTTAGCCTTGAATTTATGAACATCACAAAAGTTAATCCCTACAGGCAACTTTGTATTTTTACGAATTATCCATGAAAATAACAACTTTATATCGAATCATTAAGCTCTAGAGATTCAGAAGAGAGAGAAGCGTTCTAAGATTTTTAGGTATTCGTGTAAAAAAAGTTGTGTAAAGTTTTCACGATGCGATGATGATTAGGGTGTAACTATACCAATCTATCGACCGGACGAATGAAACAGTCAACTTCGATAGATAGTTTTTACTAGGCCAAAAAAACAGATACACGTCGAACAACGTCGATCGACGCCGTCGGTCAACCTTCGATCGCCGTAGATTGGTGTGTTAACACCCTTATAATAAATAAGACGCTTTTCACTGCATTTTATTGCTTTCGTAAAGACTGTCTGTCTTTAGACACTATAACATCAAAAACGTCTTAAAATGACAAACAACTAATCCTTAGCAAAAAACTTTGTGCCGCCGCCATTATGATTGCAATCGTTGTGATTTGGATAATAACCCGAATGCCTTATAATCTGAATAATACAAGAACATATCAGTTTCGTGACGTGTTTATTTTCTAAAGCAGTTTCGTAAATCATGCACTTAACCCATATTATGTCCTCAAAATATAAATTAATACACTTGAGCAAAAATAAATTCGCAGCTTCTTCAGCCCACACAATAAGGTGAACGGATTCTTTCTTCTCAGTATCTTGTTTGCATAACTTTTGCATTTCGGAGTTGTCGACGTTAAATATTGATAATGTGACTACACTTCGGGTCGTCCACCTCATTTTTTTTTTCAGGCAACCTTACGGTACCCATATAAATCAGACTGTCCTTCAAGATAAGGAGTTACGGTCAGTTTAGTTCGATTTTATGTGTTTCGTTAGAGTGTAAAAATACGCTGGCAAAAATTTTGGTGATTTGTATTTGCTTGTAGTTGTGTATATAGGCACTCGTTAAACCTCGGAACGTACAGCTCATGGACTATTTGTTATTTCGGGATTTCCGAGTCGCTCGAGCTCGTACCATTCACTTGGCACTTTACAGTAGGTATCTGGCACTGTCCCCTGCCATATTTCACAAAAACGCTGCGTTTAATAAAATCCGCTAAATATTAAATAACATATTGTGTAACACATAATGTCAATAACCCTCAAAATGCAATTTATCTTAAACCTTGGAGTATATATAGAGAACATCACGAAAGAATTGGCGGCTCGCCATTGCGACTTTCGGTGGAACGAATCCGTGGGCTGTACTGTAGTGAAGACCACATGATTTTATCTAGTGAATGTTATTACGGCGGAATATTACGTGGAACGTTGTCAGTAACCCTGGCAGTGACAGCCCGTAGCCAATTACCCGTCCGGCGACCGGCGCGGGCGCGACGAGTAGGCAACAGCCAGGAGATAGCCAGATATGAGAAGCTGATCTTATGTCTATCAGACAATAATTTAATAATTTGTGTTGAATAAATAAAAGAAGTCTGAACCGGATTTTTCAAGTTAAAATATATTTGACATTATAACTCTTCGATTCAATATTCTCAAACACAAATATGACGATATACTTACGAGTCTTTTGGTTTTTTATTATTAGGTATAATTCGTGAAAACTAAGGACGATAAGTTCAAGTCTGTTGTGACAAAAACTTGTAATCACTGAAATCTTTAAAATGCTAATTTAACATAAAGGTAAAGTTTTATGATCTGAATCATGTGTATTACTGAACATATATTGCATCTTAATCTTCATTATATGGTGGGACGGTTTTATACATAACAAAACATTATTAAATAACTTGTTACTTACATTTTAAAAACATATTTCAAATAAAAATATGTAAGTATATACGTAATATCTAGTCTCTAGTAATATCTAATAATGTAGATTTCTAAAAAATTGCAGCGGTTAACGGTTAGCGGATATTAGGAGCATAAACCATTAAAATAACAGTGTTGAGAATGCCGGTATGATATCATACACACATGAAAAATTCCTCGTCTTGTAAAGTCTACAAGACTAGCGCCTAACTCCCAATATATTTGGCAAGGAATCAAATGCATGAAGTCTTGCGAAATTTAATACACGGCGAGCGCAAAATAATTAATCAATGAATGATTTGCTTATCATAATATAGGTCACGATTTATAAATATCAACGTGGATTTATTATCAAACAATACAAACGATTAGCGTAGGTATTGTTTATGACAATACAATTTGCAAAGACAAATTTAGATGCAATATATTGCGTCCGTTCTCTATACTAAAATTCCGTTCAGAGGTGGATTGGGCGCTTACCTATGGTGTAACTTTCGACACATCCATGTTCATGAAATCTAAACAAGAATAAAGTCATCCTGAAGAGTGTCATGCTTTTATTGTGTAGTTCCTAGATTTTTAATCAGCCTTTTGATACATTTATAGACCCTGTGGTGAAGAGTCACTGACGCCAATTATTTGTTTTAATTTAATTTATTGTGAAGACTTAAGAAAATATTATTCAGATGCTAGAACATATACTTAACCCCTTAAAATACCTTAAGATAGCTTAATTAAAGAGCTCAAGGCTATTACTTTCAAGGATATAAGTATTTCATAAATATATCCTTTAAAACCACAAAAAGCTGCTAGGCAGAGACGGATATGATCCTGACGCAACCTTTTAATTATACTGCGGGGTCAACATGGAATATTGGTCAGGGTTTAAATATTTGCATGATAGATCAAACGAAAAACTCAAGCTGATTTAGCTTACAATATAGAAACCCAAGCTAGAACTGTCCGTGAACATGACAGGACCATCTTTTTGTCACATTTTTGTTTTTAGGAATAATAATAACGAACTAAATGATTACACTTATTTTATTGCTGCAAGGTGAACTTAACTTTTTAATTTTTATTCCCCTCCCGAATGCTCAACAATTTTTACAATGGAATTCCCTTTTAAACATGTCCATAATTACTGGTGGAATAGTGAGAAATGAGTGACACAGTGTTCATATTTACTTTGTATGCAAGGTTTATTTGATGAAGACATAAGCTAGCGTTTTTAATAAGATTGGGATTGTACAGAACTTTCACAGAACAGTTGATGCTCGTCATCGTAGCAATTCAAGCAATATGACGAGATGAGTAACAATTACGCGAAATAAGCATGCGATTGTTCTGGACAAAGACGTGCCACTTACATACATGGGCAGAACGGATGTGCTCGGCTGATCCCGGCACAATATTGGCATGTTTATGAATGACACGTTGAAATACAGGAGCAGACTATAAACGAAATGAAAAGACACTCCTTCATAAGTTTTCTGGACCTTGCTTGAGTCATTTAAAGATTACTTACATATTTTGCATTTCATATCGAAAGATTTGGTTCAGTTTATTTCACCGTGGTATCCCATTATCTATTGTGCCTACTTATAATTCAAATTTTTAAATACATTTCTTTGTATTTTAAATTTTGTTATATATATTTAAATTATTTTATTCTGTGGTGTACAATAAAGTATAAATAAATAAAAATTAATAAAATAATTTTAATACATCGATGAGACGATAACATCGAAATATTAATAAGAAACTCTTTACGTAAGAATCTGAATTGACTCAAACATAAAAGTTGGGTTTAAATTATAAACAAAGAATTTGTATTCTTGAAGTTACTCGGTTGTTTGTTTACTCATGCGAACTACCTATTTATTTATCCTAATGATATCTAGTGATATCAACTACCTACTAATTTATCCATGTTCTAATAAGAATTGAATAGAGCTACTTTGACTGCCTAAATTTTAAAACCTCTATAATTTAACACATAGAATAATCTTGTATTAACCTTGTCTGATTAAAAAAGAAGCCATATAAAAAATGCTACAAAATATGATTCATAATATTATTGACAAATAAGTATTAGAAATTCTTTAGGTTAGAATCAGACTATCTAAGTAGTTTTCAGCTTAGGAGCGTACCTACTGATATAAAAAAACAGTTTCAACCTAAATTTTCACTTTTCATCTCTGGCCTCGTTCAGTTACCAATGGGTGATTCGAGATTAAAGTGCAAAGCCGCCATTAAAAAACCTATAACTTGTTAGTATGTTTACAAGTCAGTAATCGAAAAAACGCACGTTTTCAGCTTTGTTTTAATAAATCATGAAATCAATGAAGTCTCATAGTTAGTCATATATTGGGTAAACACATCGTAGCGATCGCAAACTTAACGATTGCCCGCAAATTGGCCACAGGTATAAAAATGACTCACAAATGACAATGAAATGAAGGTGTAAAAAACTATAGAGTAGACTGCAAAAGTGAACTCGGAAGTAGGCGGAACCTTCTTCTATTTATGCTTCTTTAAATCATACATACACATACATACATAACTTCACGCCTGTATCCCTTATGGGGTAGGCAGAACACCAGTGGTTATAAGACCATCTGATGTCACGTTTGACAAATGAGGTATAATAATGATGGAGAGAGGCTATTGCAGTGACAGGGGGTCAGCCTATCGCCCACAAAAATGCCAATAAAACCTCTGTCCCTTAACTGACTTTCACAGTATGCCCGGGAAGAGAAGCAGCTGGTACATTCTATGTTTTTCGTTCGCTCCCAGTCCAGCATGGAAGCAGCTTCTTTAAATCCTGACTTAAAATATCTTAAGTATTTATAGCAATTATCAATAAATAAAGGTGTATTGCCTTTGTTATTTAGTAAGTTCGAAAACTTAGTACTTAATCGACTACTACTACTTAGGTAGTGACACAATCAAAAATGTCTACATTTAAATTATTAAAACTCAATCAAAACTTTAAGTAAACGATAGTAGAACCATAACCACTATAATTAGGGATATATTGTTTAGAAAACGATCCTAAAATTATTGTTTACCTCATGTATAATTAACTCAAGTTTTGTGCAAAACCTTTTTCAAATATTGTGCACGCGTATGTATGATGCACTTCGCAAACCTTAACCCGTAAAATATTTATTAACAGCGTTGAAGCTGCGATCATCTCATCCGATACATATTAATTGCACTTACAATTCCATAATCTTCACATTAACAGTCGTAATAAGGAATAATTATAGTGCTCTAATCAATGTTATCGCTATATTATTTACCTCACGATATAACGACAAAGGCAATATAAATACTGCGATGAGACCATCTTCACAATTTGCATTTTCCTTATCATTACATTGTTTACCATAACTGAAGCGGTTCGCCGGAGTCGCATTCTTCGCTATTTAAATATTCTCTCTAAGGTATAAAAAGCAACAAAGTCTGTAAGGCTATATAATCTACCTACACGTTGAACATATAAAATCAAAGGGCTTGCAAGTACGAACGTTTTAAAATTCCCTTTAGTTTGGGACGTTGCACTCTGGCGGGCGGTGCGGACCCGTCTAACCGGGCGCGCTATCAGTCCGCAGTTCGATTCATCGCGAGGCGTGCCCTGCGCTATCACCCATCGTTACTGCAGGCCATATTCAAACCACCTACCTCACCAAGTGCTACAGCATTCATCTATGATAACGACAAACTAACCGAACGCCACCGGCTTGTAAAACCTACAAATTAAACGGTTTCTAATTCTTAAGTCTCTATAAAATACAGTTAATTTTTTTTTTATATTTTAAGGACGCGCCGTAAAAAAAATCCTAGATATACTTCGCAAAAATATTTTTTAATCGAATTTCATAAGTAACTTTCATGTTTTTGTTGAGAAATATTACTTATTTTAAAAAATAACAAAGACGCAATTAGTATTTGACATTTTTCTTTATAAAATACCTACTCAATTTTTGGTATTCTTCTAAAATAAAACGCTTGGAACTCGAAACTGTTAAAACAGATTTAACGTGTATCACGATCTTGAGACTGAATAATTGGCAATTAGTTTAACACGAGTGGTTGCCAAATATCGGATTCTATCGACAACTTTAACAAAACAACTGACTCATTTTTTTAATTACAAATTTATGCAACTGATTACAAAATCTAGAATAAAAATATTGGAAGAAATTATTAGGTAACTGAAATTATATGGTAAAAAGGGCTTGACTATATGAGTATTTTGCATTTAAAATTATTTAAGGACCTTGCAAAATTCGAAATAAATATTCGATTCTAGGAAAATTAAATAATTTAATTGAAGTAACGTACCTACCTAGTTGTTATCAAAATTTTGCATATTTTGATAAAGATTTACCTCCTAGCTATAATCCAATAGCAATCTTATTGGATGTTTATACCATGTTTAAAGTTTTTAACCGCATGTCAATAAAAGTGGGTATCTTTGTAATTAAATTAAATAACTATAAAAGCTCTTTGATATTAGTGACCGCAGCCGTCACGTCTAATTATGAACACATTCAAGATCCGTTGCTGATGGACCACTGGGTCAATAATGCTAAGGTCAAAGCTACCATAACAACAGTATCAACACACCAAACACACAGGCTATTGGATATTTGTTACGGTAATATAGCAATTAAAATTTAGTAGTCACGATCTCAGCTCTCTTCGAAGTCGTGACCTAGGCATAAAGTTAGACAGATAGGCAGTACCTATATTTTTTCGCTTCGTGTAAATATTGTGCGGTCACAGTACAAAATTCATCTCGAATTTCTTAAAACCTGTGGAGGCGTGTAGTCGATCTTATTTTAGCATTACCAGCGTTATAGATTCTTAGAAACAGCTGTTTATTTAAAACCACGGTGCGGTAACATAATCTAATACGCTCAATTTTGCGGTTATTTATAATAATTTAGTACTCACATTGTTGTTTGTAGTTTTTAGGTTGGATTTCTTCACTTGGCACTGATATCACTGGTTCAAAACACGGTTCGGGACCGTTTCTAAATAGGCGATAGCGGCGGGCGAGTTTATATTTAGAGCGGTAATACGACACCGTGCGCGGGCGTCGGTCGTTCGGTCGTGTGTTTGCGGAGAGGCGCGGCGCGTGAGTGCGGCCGGAGCGCGCGCCACCCGGCCCGGCCCCCTCCAGGCCGGCCGCTGCACCCCTCGCAACCCTTTGTCCTGTCATATACAGCCTCAACACACCCAACCTTCCAGTCCTCCATAAATAAAACCTCCTTTGTAATATTTTGAAGTTTTACGAGTGGCCAGTGGCCAATTTTATGAGTTTCCGATCCCGGCACATATTATATTGCTCCAGTTAAGGCAGTTGGATTCTGGTCCCGACAATTTAACGTTTCTTTAAAGAATGTTATGAAATATGTAAATTTGGTTACCGAGCTACGTATAACATGTTTAAAATTAGCTGAGACTGGAACCGCATTTTCCTGGAGCATGAAAATTATTTATTACCTACAAAAAAATATCTTCTTTCGTATATAAAAACTAATAATAAAAAAAGGTAACACTTAAACCCGTTGAAATATTTTTTATTTAGAAAAATCAAAATAAACTGGATTAAACATGTTAAGATAGTGTGAAATTCTCATGTTTTCTAACATACTAGCCATTTGAGAAGGTTATCATTTTGCTTTTCCAAAGGTAGCTTTATTCTTTATTTACTTATACAAAATGACTAATTACTAAACTTTTTATTAATACTAAAATATTCGCCTGATGTAGGTTACTCCATAAGTGTAAATGGATGCAATATGCATAAATTCATGAATCTAAAAGGTGTTATGTATGTAAATAAAACAAAAAAATACCACATTATAAAACATTTCATTCGTTCTCAAATCATACAACTATTTTATTGCAGCATACACCTTGTAATAAACTATATAAAAATAACTTAATTTGTCTATTAATCTTCGTCTACTTCATCATCTGTGGTGAATTCGCTCTCATTGCCACCCTGTGAAAGAAAAAAAATATGTTAATGAAATGAAACCACAGAAAACATACACAGTTCATTAAATAGGGAATGTTTTCCGTTACAAGAGATTTCTAGGTCAAAGTGCATAATAGTGGTACTATATTATGCACTTTAAAAGGGTGCTCGTTGGTGCCTGCGTAGGTACCACTTTCAATAGTTGCTAAACCAACTTTTGACCTAGTCTGAAGGGAGCACTAAACGTCATGTATATTTTGTTTTCATAAAACTTCGAAATGCGCTTAATCCATTTTAAATCAATTTATATGGGATCACATCTGAAGTATCTTCTTCCAAAAGGAACAGATAATTTGTCAATTTGACGTGTCGTACAGGACTCTTAAATACACCAGGCTTGGTGGCTAAACTACGAGGACTACTTTTACTGTCGCCATGACTAAGACTCGTATTCTGAAGTCTTAGGTACATAGATTTAAACCGCAGATTTTTGTAATTTCTCTGCGTATCGACAGCGAATTTATTAGTCATGATCAACACTGAAGAAAGCTCTCAGATTTCGAGCTTTGACATCATATTTTAACCAAATCGGTTAGGTGGGATAGTCGCCGCTGATAAGTATCAGCGAATACCTCTGCAGTCATTGATTTACGTCTACGTCAGAAACGAAAACTCCTTTTTAATATAAAAAAAAACTACCAGTGAGTACAGTATCGCGTTGAATGGGACCTGCCGTGACTGTTTATGTTGTGTTATCTATATAGTCTATATTGTCATGGTTCGTTTAAAGTGATATGATCATCAGGGTCGATTAAAACGTCGCGGGAGCGCTGTTTCTTGCGTCGTATATAAACTCGGAAATAGGTACAAATCACTGTGGGCGATCGCAATGGTTAACTTATGTCGTTTATTGTTATTTCACAGATTTTCCTTGTTTTTTTTTCTGCGTATAAGCTAGCTAGAACCAGATTACAAAAAAATCGCTGCAGATTTCGTTTGTAAAGGTGTTATTGTATTTACATTTTAAATTTTAACACGACATCTCAGTATTTATAGACATGGTGGTCTCTCGATTAAAATCGTATTTTGTTTTATACCAACCGGCGCGCGCGCTTTACCCGCGAACTATTGATCCCATAAGACTTTTATAATAAATAACCTATAACCTTCCCCGACAACTGGCCTATAAAATGTATTTTTTTAAAGGACTGTTAATTTCTGTGATAAGCGCTTCAAACAAACCCTACACCGTATTATACAACATATACATACATAACGTCACGCCTGTATCCCTTATGAGGTAGGCCGAACACCAGAGGTTACAAGACCATCTGATGTCACGTTTGATAAATTTAGAGATATTATAAAGATGGAAAGACACTATTGTAGTGACAGAGGGTCAGCCTATCGCCCACAATAACGCCTTTAAAACCTCTGTCCCTTAACTGACTTTTACAGTATGCCCGGGAAGAGAAGCAGCTGGCACATTCTAAGTTTTTCTTTCGCTCCCAGTCCAGTATGGTACCGTACCGTAGTATATTTTATTATTTTAAAGATTTAGATAATATAATAAAAGCTATAGTATAGTTTGCGTTAAGATATTCGATCTCGAATACACCAAAATGAAACATAATCCATTTGGCACGTGGAAATTGAAATCTAACTGATTACGAAGCACTAACTGATTGCATTGAACATTACAGTTACCTACGTTTTATTACAACCTCAATCATATTTTTTTATAGTTTTTTTTTTACCTACACATATGTTCAAACAAATAAAGTATTATCTAACTTATAATTTGTCATTTTCGTTTGAATTTAGAATTACTTAATATAATAATTGATTTAAGCTATCGCGGTTATTTTTACTATGATTTGAATAATTTACGGGATTCTTACCATGATTTTTGGTAATCACCATGATAGCGGTCCGCGATCATGGTGCTTACATGGTGCTTGTAACAGCATCGAGATATCGGACGTGCGAAAACAAAATCAAAAATCGTGGTAAGAATCCCGTAAATTCATTAACTTACTTAATAAAATTTTTATTTTAGAAAATAATAATAAATATGGTTAGGTTGAAAAATATAAAATATTTAAGTGGAGACAAAAAATGTTATGAGAAGATCGCCTTGTCACGTTAATATTTTGATGCTAATTTTATATAGGCAATAAGAATAATTGGGTACTTATTTAAAAATCAACATAAAATCAAAAAACCCTAACCATTAAAGCAATTTACTAGCATCCTCTAATAGCGATAAGGTCACCTAGTTGTCGATGTATGTTATTTTGTAAAACCAAATATTTGATAGTGACAATAAAGAGTTATATTATTATTACTATCCATTAATAGGTCAAGAATTGAGTGATTTTCACAATGAATGACTTAAAATTAAATGAAAACACATAAATGGAAGTAATCTAGTAACCAAATAGTCAAAACATACTTAATTGAAATACGATGTTAGTTTTGAATTTAAAAACAATATAAAATGTTATTCCAGTATCTTTTCACATTTTTTATTTTCTTTTATTTCTATTTTTTTTTTTATTAATTCAATCAATGTTTTAAACACAATTTAATTTATGAATTATAATTAGTTATGTAAGCGTTTATTAATTTTAATATGTAAATTTATTTTAAGAATTATTCATAATATTGTTAGCACATTTTTATATAATAAGGTATCAGTATGTAACATTAAATAACGCTCCTCTACTCCAAAGCTGTAGCAGAATACCAGCGCTTTGCTCTCTGAGCAAAAATGACGCTGAGCTATACACAAATATACACCTTATTTTTTATAATTATTTTTTGTAATATGTGTGTGTTTATGGTCCCAATAAATAAATCTATCTATCTAAAAAAAAAAAAGTGAAACGGAAATTCTTTCTATATGCTAAATAATTTAACCACAAAGGAAATACCTTTGAAAAGTTCGCCAATATCAGTAATCGTTAAATTGCATGACGCGGGTCAAGTTAGGTTTACGACAAAAAACTGCAAAGTCGGTTAATCAAGCTGATCTATACCTTAGCAACACCTGACTACACACGAAGGAATTCCAACAAAAACCCGACCAATGCTGCCTTCTGCTGATTATTACATCGCACATTAAAGCCTTTTTCATTTTTTATGAATTCTTCAATGTAAGACATCAAACATTATTTTGCATCATTTCTAATTATAGACATTGTATTATGATAATACGTATGTGGCGGGCTCTAAATATCTGTTTCGCGGTTTTCCTGCGACGAAATAAGAGCATTGCATTGTATTGTCATTGTTTAAATTATTATTGAAATAAATACTGCATATATTTATTTAGAAAAGTAGCATACTAGGTTTGCTTGATCCCTTGTGTTAGGTTCAAAAAAAAAACAAAAACAATTCGAGAATGCGGCTAATCTTTAGAAACTGCACGAAGCGTAAATTTTTATATTATGAACCTTTAGTAAACCTGAATCTGAAAGATTTCTAAGTGCAAACTTTATATCATTGATGATCCTAACATCATCTAATGTTATGTGACGATGCGGTAACACACGGACGGGGCCAGGAAAATTTGCTCTTCTGCTCTTCCGAATAATTCATATTAATTCTCAACATTTGCCAAAAAACGGTAGAAAGTTATTATTATATTATATTTTGTTGTAACATTCACACCACATTATGTGGCCCAAATAAAGTCTCTTAAAAAAACTTGAGTTATGGATACCTACTAGATAACGGATTAAGCTACTTAAGAAATATATATTGAATATAAGATATAAACTCAAATTAACATTTGCGGTCAAAGAATGGTGATTGCTAACCAGTCAAATACGGAAGGGGACCTCGTGAGGATTATGCAGATTAGTCATATTTCACGACACGCTCGTAGCAGGGCTATTCTTTGACAACCCTAGAGCACCAATGCATAGAACTAGAAAGCTTAAGGCTCAACAGAATGTCATTCGTACATGTGTCAATTTTTTTTTTTACTTTGAGGTCAAGAAGGACTAACGTGTTTGCAAACCACTGCACTCTTTAATGGATTTTCGTTTTATTTGTAATTCAAGACGATAAATAATGAGAACACTTATTAAACTTTATGACCTTAAAAACTAAGTTTTATATACGCGCGAAGTTAAAAGGAAAGTTTGGGGGAGTATTTGAGAGAAATCCACACAAAACTAAATGTTATTTTTGCATTAATGGAGTACTCCATTGCTTTAAGCCGATGTTGAAATACAATCCTACAAATCGGCAAGAAAAGAACGACATCGCGACACCGGTCAAAAAATGACAAAAAATGTAAATGTATTACCAAAATTGGTTTGAAAAACGTAAACTGTAAAGGTATACCTATGGGCTTTAAAGAAACTATATATGTCCTGCGGTGTTTTCCGTTAAATTCGGCATAATAAATAAACACGAGCAGCAACATTTTTGTTTAAACTTGGTGTTGCCTTCGATTAATAACGATGTAGATATGCATTGCGTGGTGATGCTTTAAAATACGTGATCATCCTCAATGGGTGTAAAGTGAGGACAAGGGTTTTATTTTGCAGTTGTGTGCAGGCATTGCTTTATAGAGAGACAGTTTTTATTTATAAGATGAGCCTCAATCTCACGTCTCGTTGAGGTCACGCGTTTGACCTCAATCTCACCTGATGGTAACTGAAGATGAGGTCGAAGAAAAAGGAAAAAAAGCCTTCCTTCTTAAACCCGTGGGCTTGTATCTTTGATATGGAGTTCAAAAGCAGGTTTAGTAGCCAATTAAAAATGAAGATGATGACAACAAGACGGTAGCTGGCCCAGTTCTTCGTGCCTTAGCACGAGTTCTTGAAATAATTTAGGCTCTTGAATACTAAGTCCAATACATACGAGGATATTATGATCCAATTGAGCCAAAAGACCTTTTAGAACCTTAAATTTAAAGTAAAGACAAGAACACGTACGTGTTAACTATCAAAAAATTCTTAAAATTAAATCGAATTTTCCGGGTTTCTTTGTCACCAGAAAATCACCACAATTTCATGTCCTATCTAAATTAACCCTTCTCACAATGCGCTAAACAACTAGACTAGTATGAATTCTAGCAAACAATTCCAGTAGCTCTCAGTAGCCCGTCAGCGCGGTACTTAATCAACCTATGTATCTTGACGTAATCAAACGATGATGATGATGAGATGATGCGAGTGAGTTTCTTGTTAGTCGTCTTGAGTGACGGCTTTTACCGAAACAAGCACTATATCCAAAATCCTTCCATCGTCAAATTATTTGTCGTGTGCCTCCACCATTTTACATTGAAGAAACGCATTGTTCAATTAAAAAAATATATAATTTAAAATAATATCCATAACACATCAGCACGTATCCTGTATTCATTATATTCTTACAGGTTAAGATCATCTCTGATTGACGTAATTTTCAACCGACTTCGAAAAGGAGGCAGGTTCTCAATTCTACTATTCGTATGTTTTTTTTGTGAGACGTTTGTTACGCGATTATTTTTTCAATTGTTAATCGATTTTGATGACTCTTGTTTCGTTTGTCAGAAAATACTTGAGAGGTGATCCCACATACTTTTCATCAAAATAATTTGATTTTCTAGTGACCTTCGCCAAGTTTGGATTGATAATGTGAGTTAAATCGATTTTTAAAGTCTATGAACTGACCTACTAACATGTCAGCATTTTATGCTCTTAGTTTAAGAAGTATACTAAATAAATCAGTAATTATTTTGTACTCAACTTGGTTGGTTTTATTTCTTTATACCACTAACCTACAGCTTCTAAATACCACTTCTTTTATTGTGAGCCTATAACTCTCACATTTGGTCCTTCGAGCCGGATGTGAGAGTTATAGGCTCACAATAAAAGAAGTGAGGTGAAGGTGAATTGTCGTTTCATGACATTCACCAATATACCATTCCTTGATCTCTACTAAATTCGAAGGATTTAGAAGGAAGCACCTGTTATCGGCTAGACTCAAGCTAAGTTATCGGTTCAAATCAATCAATCTCCTTTTCTATAGGGTAAATAGGTAACCGATACCAGCTATAAGAAGCAGAAATATAGACGTTAGTTCGTGTAATAATTTGGGTGCATGTTTTTTTGTATCTTTGTTACGTGGTTCTTTGGACTGTTATTCACGATTTCGAATATTATTGTTTCATATGATAGAGTCTATCATATTATGAAACAAGAATATTCAAAATCGTTCAAATAGTGGATACCTCAAAGGTGCTCCCATATTAATTTCATCAAATTCGGTTGAGTACTTTCTGAAAAATTTGAAATGTTCAAACAAATATGAATGCAAACGAAGAATATTTACATTTATAACCTTATACTTCAGCCAAAGTTTTGACAAGGATTTAAAAATGTTAGTGAAGCCGGATTTTGTAATGCTCTGCATTCGTTGATTATCTTCATCTACTTACCTAAGAATATCTTGCTAATTTAAAGTTGTGAAAGGGACAAGAATATGAAACAACTGTGAATTATTATTTAGGTAGGTTCAAGTACCGTTGTCGTGGCGCCATGGTTACTGTACATATCAAACGATATCGCAGGTTAAGCGCGCTCGGTGCGGCCGGTATTAGGATGGGTGACCGCCGACCATTCATTTCTCACGACGACTTCCGTGCTTCGGAGGGCACGTTAAGCAGTCGGTCCCAGGTGCTGTATACTTGTATACAGTAGTCGTTAGGGTTTGTCAGCACATATCTTCATAATAAATACACTTATAGAAGGTTTCTAGTTAATTTGTAGCATCCAATATTTATTGGGTGATCGGCGGGAGCGGCGGTCACCCATGCTAGAAGCCACCCCGCCGAACGTATCAAATGATATGCATAGGAGAAGTCACATTATCTTACCTTGTCATTATTATCAGTGTCTGAGTCACTAAGGTCCCACTGTGGGTGCTCGGCAGGCACGACAGCCGCTTCCTTCACGTCCAGCTTCATATCCTGTTGCTGGTCCATGCCAAGGTAAGAATCTGTAACAAAAAATATTTTATTAACTAGAAAATATGGTTTTTTATAGCATAAGGACGGACGTTTGCTTTAATGAAGATATGCCCGCGTTCAGTTGGCTTAGAATAAATAGTCCATGGATTAGCGTGTCTAAAAAGGCGGCTAATCCGAGTGGCACCTGCTTGGTGGCATGTTTGACGGCCTGTGTGACGTTTTAGTATGTATGTTCCCATACTTACATAGTATGGGAAATTAAATTAAACAATAAAAATAAGTACGTCAACAACAATTTATTTAAAGGGGGTGAATTCTACTGTCCGGTATGCCACTTCTATCCTCCTGAGGGAAAGTGGCCGGCTGGAGATCCTCGTCCTGGTCGGGCACCGCGTTAGCACTCAGCAGCTGCAGATGTCAATGTGATATGCTCACTAAGTTGAGCCCAAGCCTTCAACCCGAGCCTTGGTAGAAGCCCTTTATCTGGCTACTGACTGCAGATACAGTCGTATATATTTCATATAAAATCAGTCGCCAAATATCACCGCTTCTGCTGTGATATTATATTGTATATATTATATAATATAATATATATATATATATATAATATATACATATTTATATATATTAAATATATAAATATATATATATATTTTTCTGATGCACTTTCCATCAGGTGGCATGGAAGACAAACGTCCTATCCTTACAATATAAAAAAAAAAAAAATGTGGTCCGCAATATTTTATGAGGAGCCAGGTCCTTTCTAGACCCGTGTGCTGTCATCTTTGACCTCACATTCACTTACAATTAGTTACAGGTGAGATTGAGGTCATACGCGGGTTTAGTTCCTTATAAAAAAATAAAGGTGGTACAAGTGTAGGTATCCATGTATTTCCGATGATATGTCGTCGATTATGATTATAATAACTAATAATTTCACCCGCGTATCTCTTGATGTCGTATTCAGGGTTAATTTTAATTAGCGCATCACCTCTTGCAGGCAGCCTCTCCACATCAATCCCAACAACATTTGTTCTACGACTTTTTAGAAATCTTGATAAATAACGCTCGTGTAACCATGTGTTGCGTAATCAATTCTTAAACTTTCGGTTAAGTTTACTTAGTAAATAATTAACATTTATTTTTTAATTATATTTTTTCTCTTGATGTATGATCTCAAACTATCACGCCCTCGAATTTCAAAAGTGACCCACCAGTCATCCTTTATAAATGGCTGTATGACAAATAAACAAACTTAAGTTACCTATAAATTGAATTCATTTTGAAACGGTTTTATATCCTACTTTTTTTCCTTGGTGGTAGGATCCCTTCTGGGTCCGCCTGGCTAGCGACCACCCTTTATATAAAGTCTGCCGCCAAATGTTACCGCTCCGGCGGTAATGTGTTCCGGCAATATTGTATAAAGAGCCAGTTCCTTCCTAAACCCGTGTGCTTTCATCTTCGACCTCATCGTCACTTACCATCAGGTGAAATTGAGGTCAAACGCGGGTTTAGTTACTTATAAAAGGAACATTATTTTCTTTTTAGTTATAATTATATCTAATATATAAAATTCTCGTGTCACAGTTTTCGTTGCCATACTCCTCCGAAACGGCTTGACCGATATTGATGGAATTTTTTGTGCTTATCCGGTATCTATGAGAATCGGCTCACATCAATTTTTTTTTTATTTGTATGGGAAAACAACGTTTGCCGGGTCAGCTAGTAATTTAATAATAAATTGTCTGCAAAGATATTCGAGGTAAAAAACACAACGTGAGTTACGATATTTTATTGAAGCCGTAAGCAAACAAGGTAATTTTATAAAACAAATTAATTACAAACGTGGTAATATTCCGAAAACCCAGAAAAAATTACTTAAAGCATGTTAATGTTATCTAGTAGGCCTCCTCCTTCTTTACCTCCAGTCACCATTAGCTGTCGTTTTTAGGACACCCTGTATAAATAATTAGTTTAGTATTCAAAAACTAAATCAAAATCAAATCTTATGACCTTTATAGATTAAAACACCTAATAAAATCGTTCCCGGCTGGGACTCGAACTCAGATGTCTCGCATGATGCAAAACACTTCACCTTTTTTTAAATTACATCCAAATTCCCCTCACAAAATTAACGATTTCCATTAAACCTAAAATATATTGTCAACGTTTTAGCGAAAGCCCGGCTCAAGTAACACGAGTCAGACGTATTTAAATACAATAAATAGATGTTTTCATATGTATAAAACTCGCTGCCAATGCCAAAACAGTTAAAAATTGGCATCTACGGATCTTTTGTTTACGGATGACACGAATCCCAATTACAGGCGGATACGAACTGAGAAAAACAAACCCTATAAATAGTAAGTCAAAGTTGATATTTGCGCTGGCGTTGAGTTTTGATTCCTTCCACGGCAGTAAAATATTTATTACTCGTTTTAATTATTATAATGTATTTATTATTACAGAGGTGAAAGCAATTAATTTGCAATATGTCTGTTTCTGTCGTCGTTTTCGAATATTGCAAAATTATATTGATTTTCGGCGACTCCTCTTGTTTTGATCTGACGCATAAAAGCATAACAAAAGCATAACGAAACGAAACCTTGAATCGTGTTAAATATCACACTTTTAATTTCCATTCGATGTTGTTTTATGGTCACTTTCGAAGCTTTCACTGCGTTAAAGAAGCATGAAACATTATGATCGTCGAGATAAATTTTAATTGTATCGAGAGATTTTTGAGTCCGTATAAAATCAAGTAGGAAAATCATAACAATGAAATCCTATTGGCCTAAAGTTACGTGGTACGTTGCCTAATTTTAACTACACTACACTTTTTAACTTTGAAAGTAAGGGTTAAAATATATTCAAACTTAAGGACAATTTAAGCTACAACGGTTAATATTCGGTAAGATCAGACCGCTAAAATTTTAACCAAATAGATTAAAATGTACGATGTTAGATACGTTTAGGCGGGATGCACCTAAATACTGCTAAAGTGTGGTGCATGATACCCAAAAGAACAAAGGCGGATCCTTAGTTACGTCAAATAATGAGCGCATAGAAATCTAATCATCACTTATTTTAATAACTTATATTTATACGAATGTTCAACACATTGGTTTAAAGTGTGATTTTTTAAATAAATAAAATTCGTCCAAAAATTTTATTGTAACTGCCAAAGACATACAAAACATATAATATTCAAAATGCAATATCTTTTCGTGTAATGTTCGTCTAAAAGTATTTTTTGCACTGAGTTACTCAGGAACGAATTCTGAATAGTCTAATATGTTTTTGTTTGTTAAACGCCACAAAATAACAGCAACTAAAATCATATATGGCCCGCTGCCACTGTTCTTTGGACCAAACCAACCCAGAAGATACGCTTATATTCTCCATTACCTGGAGACATCTTTTAATAAGAAAAATAAATTTAGACGCGGAGCTTCTTTATAAATAGATTAGTTAACCACCTTCCATTATTTATGGCGAATTAAGAGTTAAGGTTTGTGAATTTTTATATCCATGTAAGTATAATCTTTATCGGTTATCGATTTAATATACATTGGCCACGTTATTCATTATTATTTTAAGGGCAATATATTTTAAAAAATACATAAAACACATTAAAACGATATCATAATCTCAAACGCTACCGTATCTTACCTAAAATTCAACGATAAGCTTGCACCAGACGGCGCAGCTGTACATGCCTACTCGAGAAATTTAAATTGCAATAAAAAGCTTCATTTAAAATTTACAGTTTTTATAATATTTTTAACTCACATGGCCATTACTTTTAAAATATTTATGTTTCTAGTGTTCTCAAAAGTATGAGGATGACTTCTGTTCTTCCGTCTGTGTATAATAAAAAAAAACTGAAAATTGCTGATTTACTTATGGATGAAGCGCTTACGTGACTCGTGACCGGTATCTAAGCTCGACATGCTAAGTAGTGCTACTATCCATCACAATCCCTAACAAAACCCCAGAATTCCTGTAGTTTTTATCCAAAAATCATATTTTGAAACATCCTGAAAGGATAAACGTATGTCTGCTTATCGTTCAATTTTTGAACACGTTAATATCAATCTTACTCAGTATTAAAAAAAATTACTTATATTACTGTTTAACTACTCTCGTAACATAATCACTAGGTAGTTTACATCAATCTAATTACAAACAAACAGCCAGATAGAGAATTAAGTTTCAACCGCCGCGACACGGGTCACATGCGCATACGCACTCGGAAGCTAAAGTAACGTGTTTTTGATACTTACGACAATAAACTATGCAACTTATCTATACTAGTATAATAAAGTGAAGGGTTGTTCATTCTTTGAACGCGCTAATCTGGGAAACTAAAAAAAAATATTATCGATTAAAAAAAAATATTATTTTAGCATATTATTATTTATTTTTTTTGTCCCAAAATTCAACGTCCGCGACAGCGTCAGCATAACCAGGCGACAGGACCGATGGTAACTATCATCAGAAAATCAGATAACAAAATCCATCCCGTCATCTTTAAAAGTAATGGGTATTAAACAAAAAATGCAGTATATATAATAGATACATCTATTATTGATTTAAAATTCTTGGTAAGTGTGGTAAAAATTGTATTTTTTTGTCCATTTAAGACTTTAGTAACATAAAAAAATAACACTATTGCCCCCCCCATTTTTTCTTAGAGTAAAGTCTTTTGGAAGTAGAATTCAACATTTCCAAAATAGCTTGACTTTGAGAGAGCCTCTAGAAAAAAAATACTGGATTGGCTTGGTTAGTGCTCAAAATTGGCGTCATAAATCAGGATTCCAAAGTGGTACAAAACTTGTTGGTCGGTGGTACAAAACTTGTTGAGTTGATGATTCAAAACTTGTTAGGTTAATACTAAAAAAAATAGGTAAAAAATAAAAACTTGTATAAATTCGAATTCATGCGAATCCACTTAGCAAAAATGTTTTTGATTACGCAAAATGATAAAAAAGATGCATTGTGGAGTTTGTCAAGAGTGAGCGAGGCATACTGATAGTGAAGCTACTTTTATCAACGTTAACCAGAGTAACTATCTATACATATAATAAAATGGTAGGAAAGTCAAAACTGTACATTGAATATTTTTTTAAAAGAATACTTGGGGTATGATCTACAATCGAAACAGAAACAAAAAATATAGTTTTTAGAATTTTTGCCTGTTTGTCTGTTTGTCTTTCCGGGATAAACTCAAAAAGTACTGCATGGATTTACTTCAAATTTGGCATGAAGATAGTTAAGAAGTCGGGTCAACATATAGGCTACATATTATCACGCTAGCAGTGTTATAATCGTAGGTGCGTTTGGTGCTGCATAGCGTTCACGCAGACGACGTCGCGGGCAGCAGCTAGTAATTGATAAAACTAAAAATCCTGGCCTAGCTGAGTGACTTAACTTTCGTTTAGATTTATTGTAATTAATATCTAATACAAAATTCAATAGTTAATAGTTCCTTCATTATATAAATTTAAGAAAATTAAGAACCACCACAGAGTTTGTGCAAATCAAAAACATATTAGCTAAAAAACTGGAATTGCATAAAATCGAATTACTTTAGTATTAACTGAAAAGTTTCGCACAATTTTGGAATCCTGATTAAAGGTGCCAAGTTTTGATGGCGCTTTCTAAGGACTATCTAAAGTCTAGATATTTTGAAAACTATTGAATTCATATTTCGGGAAAAAGTTTCTGACAACGTTTTAAATTACTACGACGTAGTACTACAAGATGTTTTGTTGTAGCGCGTAGTCGTCTTTATTCATAATGGTATTCATTCATTATTTAGAATGACCATGCTTTTCTTAATATATGTTTTAAAATATTAAATACTAGCCACCGCGCGCAGTTTTACCCGCGTAACTTTTGATCCCGTGGGAATTTCGGGATAAAATATAGCCTATAACCTTGCTCAAGAGTTGGGCTATCAAATGCAAAAAGAATTTTTCAAATCCCACTTGTAGTTTCTGAGATTAGCGCGTTCAAACAAACAAACAAACAAAAAAACAAACTCTTCAGCTTTATATATTAGTATAGATTTATCTCATTTGATGGTGGTCAATGGTGTCAATATTCAATAGATTGCAGCACTTTTCAATAGATTGCAGATGCTGCGTTACAAGATTTTACACAATACAGTCTCAATTTAATGCAATTTTTTATAAACATATTCTTCTAATTTTTTAATTTTACTAACAGAATCCTTTTTACAAATTTTCGGGTACCTCTACTATTATTATAACCAGGCAACCCAAAAGTAATGGCGAAATCATATATTTATTTTCTGTTACGAAAGGGTTATTTTACTAGAAATTAGTATAAGTAATAGTTATTATTAGCCGATGAAAGATGACTTTATGTGTTGTATTCGACCTTTGTAATTTCTGCACACTTTAAACACACAATTCGACATTTTTTGGGACGCGTTTGAAGCTTTGACTGTCTATCTAGACATATAGATAATCAAAGGTTTTCCTATATGTTCGAGGTAGATTAGTGTTAGGTAATGAGTATTAGGTATCCGACTGAATCGAGGTTGAATCATCTTATTTTGAAGCTTAAATTTCCATGCTTTTAATATCACAGTGAGCTTAAATTCAAAAGGAATAAATTTCATGAATAACAAAAAAAAATGTCTTTTAAACAAGAAGGTTCTTATAAAAAATCAAGTATTCCTTCTTAAATTATACCTTTTGAGTTTCAGATTCTAATGATACTAAATTCAAGAGCGTACCAAGAAAACAAATAGCCTTAACTGCTTTGTTAAAAAGACATAATAATAAAAGAAAATAATTTTCAATCACGTTTGTCGCAGACTTTATATTAGTAGCCTTTTAAGGTACGCGCACACTGTGCCGGGCCGCAGCGCGGCGGAGCGCACTGGATCCTGGGACCGGAACCGCTTACCCTTAAAGAGGTTTTTGATTGGGTTTTTCATAGACTTGTTTTAAAAAACCCTATCGATTTGGTAACCGTATCGAAGACTTACCCTAATTTAAGGCTTACCATATCAATAGAGTTAGCTTCATGTAAGCAGTAAGCCTATCGAAAACCCTATTGAAGGTTACCGATTCAATAGGGTTTTAAACCCTGCAGGCAAATTTAATCTCTAAGAATATCAAATTATCAAAAATATCACCATCTATTCAATCTCGCACTTCGAATTATACTTCCGAATTCAACAGCATGCGCGGAAAAGAGATAGAAATAAGCTAACCCTATCATAGGGTAAGCGCATCCGAAAGTAGTTAACTTTATTCAAAGTGTTACCACGTCGATAGGCTTACCATATCAATAGGGTTACACTTCCATATGGTAAGATTTTGATAGGGTTACCCTATCAATAGGCTTAATCAAATAAAGGGGTTTTCCGGTCCCTGACTGGATCGCAAAATATTAATATTTTTTATGGCAATATACATTGATGGATTTACTAGTCTACGACAGATGTTGCGCGTATTGTACTGTAAGAATTAACAAGTTAAGCTTTAAGTCTTTAAACATAAGGTCAAAATTGACTTGGCACTTGGCACAAATTCGTGAAACAGAAACATGCTTTCTCTCGATCTCATAGTGTGCGGACTTGTCAAGACAAGCCAATAGACAATTACCTCTAGACGTAGACTGCACTCAAAATAACATAACACAATGTCCATAAAATGTCAAGAAATACTTGACCTTTGTATATCTAAATACTTAAAGCTTAACTGGTAAATTCTTACAGTACAGTACACGCAAAGTCTAGAAATAGACTGTACTCAAAATCCGTCGATGCGCTGCGGCTCGGCTTGTCACAATGCATGCGCTATTCAAGCATTTCGCGATGCGATGCGGCGCTCAGCTTCGCTGCGAACCGGCGTAGTGTTCGCGTAACTTTACGACACGAACTTTAGGGGTGGTAGAGCTACACAGGGTTGTTTTTTAGTCACCGGCCAAATTTTTTTTCACTACAAATATCATTTATGGAATTGATTTTTGCAAAAAAAAAAAAAGGGAAGGATTTTTTTACAAGGAAATTAATATATTCGCTAACATATTAAGCAAAGTATGCTCACTCTAAATTATCCATGAATACCATTAATATAAAGACAACTATGCGCAATCAATGAAATCAATGAAATGCCGCTATGTTTATCAACAGCGACTATTTGTTAAAAAGTTTTCGGTGCCATATTGTTATTATTTTTTTTGTACTGAGCGATCCTAAAATAAATATGCAGGTACGTTTATATCGTATCAAAGGAAATAACATTTAAATTTGGTACCTGTATAAAGGCTAAAAAATAGAGATAGAGAGAAAGAAAGGCCATATTTATTTGACGACCGGCTGGTGTAGTCGTAACATACATTGCCTTTTATGCCACAGGTCCTAGGTTTGAATCCCGGCAGCGGCGGATATCGGTGTGATGAACACAGATATTAGCCGTCAATTCTTGGATGTTTATATGTTTATTTAAGTTTATTCTAATAAAAAATATGTATTTATTCAATATGTATGTTTATATATTTCTTAAGAATATCAGTTATCTAGTATCCATAGCACAAGTTCTTTAAGAAACTTAATTTGGGCTAGACAGGGTGTCCCGCTTACCCTATATAATATCTTCTCGAAGTTATTCTAGTACCCATAAGGATAACAGAAAAAATATAAAAAAAGAAAAATTCAATATTTATTTTTCAATTTTTGTATGAAAGAAAATGTCGAAATTTATTGCTGACATACAAAAATTGCCTTGCATTTGCAATGGATTTTCCTGGTATAAATCGCTTCCACGCGATAAGGCCGCCCTTTATACATAATGTGTTCTTTTATTTGTGTTTTTTTATTCTGAATTTGTTTTTGTGTATAATAAAGGGTAAATAAATAAATAAAATTTAAGTTTGATCTGTAGTTTATGACTACACAACAAGTAATAAAAACGTGTCCATCTAACTGTGCATAGACATAAAATCTAGATTAATCTTAAATTTACTCACAGAGAACAATTTCGAAATATTAATTAAAGAAAAATATTGAAAAAAAAAAAATTTTTTTTGTTTCGAAACTCCGTCCCACTCATCATACCTAATCTGCTATTAAAGTATAATTGAGTATTATATGCGGAGGCTGTATATGTTACCTGATCGTAAGCAGCAAGCCAGCGTGTAGATGCCGGGCCAGCGCGGCGCCGTGAAGCGCAGCTGCAGCTCCGTGCTGTCCACCAGCGCCGTCACGTGCGCCGGCGCCGCCAGCAGCGTGTGCGGAGGCTGTATATGTTACCTGATCGTAAGCAGCAAGCCAGCGTGTAGATGCCGGGCCAGCGCGGCGCCGTGAAGCGCAGCTGCAGCTCCGTGCTGTCCACCAGCGCCGTCACGTGCGCCGGCGCCGCCAGCAGCGTGTGCGGAGGCTGTATATGTTACCTGATCGTAAGCAGCAAGCCAGCGTGTAGATGCCGGGCCAGCGCGGCGCCGTGAAGCGCAGCTGCAGCTCCGTGCTGTCCACCAGCGCCGTCACGTGCGCCGGCGCCGCCAGCAGCGTGTGCGGAGGCTGTATATGTTACCTGATCGTAAGCAGCAAGCCAGCGTGTAGATGCCGGGCCAGCGCGGCGCCGTGAAGCGCAGCTGCAGCTCCGTGCTGTCCACCAGCGCCGTCACGTGCGCCGGCGCCGCCAGCAGCGTGTGCGGAGGCTGTATATGTTACCTGATCGTAAGCAGCAAGCCAGCGTGTAGATGCCGGGCCAGCGCGGCGCCGTGAAGCGCAGCTGCAGCTCCGTGCTGTCCACCAGCGCCGTCACGTGCGCCGGCGCCGCCAGCAGCGTGTGCGACTTGCGGTCGCAGATGTAGCACCACCAGTACTCCTGCTTGTCCTGCACCACGGGGTTAAGTAATTAAGTAAAACGTTTATTTGGTACAAAAATCTGTTGTTTACAAAAGAAAAAATAATAATTCTACTTATATCTATAGAAAACAAAAAATATACTTAACAAAAACAAAACATTAATGGTACCAAAATGGCCTTCACTCCGCATATGCTGCAGTGCCCAAGGGACCGCAACGCTGATTTTCAGTGGCAGCCAGAGATCAAAAGAAAGAAATTTACTCAAATTTAAATTTATGTGCAACTCTGCGCGCGATAACATTAATAAATTAATATTAAAAGTAACTTAAAATAATTCTAAAATAAACACCATTAAACAAAACAAAACTATTATATAAAACAAAATGTAGAATTTGAGAGAGCGACTGACGCGACAGACACGGGGTCTGCAAAGACACCGAAACGTCGAGTTAAAATTTAAAATGTAAATATGCGCGATAAATCCAGTTAAAAAGTGTTTTATTTAATAGTATGAATCACAAAAACTTAAGACAATATTATTTTTTTAAATGTTTGATATGTTACATTTAAAAACAACATCGTTGTAAACATTGTTCAAGACATCGTTGAAAATACACAAATATTGCTAACAGGTCACAGATGTAGCACCACCAGTATTCTTGCTTGTCCTGGACGAACGGGGTTAGGGCTGTTAGGTATTATTTTGTGTCTAATACTTATTTACAGTACGGGTTTTTTATTAATAGTTTTATTTTTGTTTTCACGATTGTATTAAATTATGCGCATTAAAGAAGTGTTTTGTTTTTTCCTTAAAATAGTCTTTACTTCGTTTTTTACTTCGTTTTTTTGTAACGATATTTCAAATATAAGATTTTAAAAAGCAAGCCATTATTTAAATTAAGCATCAACCGAATTAAATGAAAGCGGGTTTTTGTTTAATACACTGCTTAATTAATTCATTCATTAGTTGCTTTCCTTAACACAAGTTTCCAATGTAAATTAATTTCGGTTAAACAATATGTTGCAAATTTTATTAATTTATTCACTCTACAACTTCATGGTCCAAATAAGGAAACAGATAAGTGCTTTACATCGTGTGTTTTAAACTAGCGAAGTAAAAATTATAGGTGATATAGAATGTAGTTTTGTCATGTAACGTTATCACTATTTCTCATCATAATTTAGCCTGGAGACGCCCACTGCTGTAAAAGTCCTTCCCCAAGGTTCACCACACTGAATGCTGCCCCATTCGGAGGTTGCCGCTAGGTCTCCTAATAAGTGGCCGACACTCGAAAACCTTAAGACGAAAACGGCCATCCGTTCTATGCTATGTAACAGCCCATTCACACATGATACGTTTTGCTGGATACGTTTTACTAGATACCTGTTTTGTATCGAAAATACGTATACTGAATACTGTGCCATATGTGAAGTCGCCCATACAACTCCATGCGCCATCGATGAAAAAAAAACGTATCCGGTAAAACGTACCATGTGTGAACCGGGGGTTACCCTGCCCATTGTCACTTCAGCTTCGCAACTCTTCTGGCTATGTCGGTGACTTTAGTTCGCCTGCGAATCTCCTCCGAGCATAGCCCTTTTCATTGCTTGCTGAGCGACTTTGAGCTTATTTATATGGCCAATAGTTTAACGTCATCGCTGACGACACACATTGGTCAAAAACCTTTGTCTTAGACACTGCAGTATTTGGAACGAGCTATCACCATTGCTCACATCAAATAGAGTTTTTTAACTAGCTTATCTATTAAAAACTCGAAGTTTTCTACGCCTTTAAAGAATCAATTTAATTTTAGATAGCAGCAAGTTTTAGTTTATTAAGTTTGAAGGTTGTTTTTTTTAAATTATGAGTTTACTTAATTCAATTCAACTAGTTTCAGTTTTGATGTCTTCTCAGACTCAGCAGTGCGTCTTAAGTTGGCAAATCCCATAATATTACTTACTTCAGACTGCTCTTGGAGATGAGAGCAATATATTAATAATACGGGCTTATGTAATTTTCGATAGAAATAAAAATTTGTTTATCAACTTCGAGGACTGTAAATTTAAAATGAAACTTACAAGTGGGAAATACGGGCAGTGAACTGGATGTGAGCTCTTAGACCTGCCCTCCAGTCGTTCCCTCTTTTGTAGCCTCTTCTGGAACTTATCCCACTGGTCGTCATCGTCATCGTTTTCTGGCGCGGACGACTTGCCGTGGCTCTCGTCTTCGGAACCTGAGTTTGAGCCGGAATTTGAACTGTCTGAGTCGGAGTCCTCAGCTGGAAAGAAAGGACATCTGCTTAAATAGGCGTCGCGTGACTTGGCTGAATGTAGGACTTACTTATACGGACATATAGTTAAAAGGAAGGTATGGTTTATTAGACACTTATATGTTGTTACAATAAAAAAGAACTAAGATAAAATAATATAAATTGGTATAACATTAAATGACTTTACGGGATTCTTACCACGATTTTCGATTTTAATTTCGCACGTTCGATATTTCGATGCTGTTACAATCACCATGATCGCGGATCAGTCCGATCGAAAATCGTGGTAAGGATCCCGTAAATTCATTAAATCATAGTGAAAAAGTGAAAAACCGCGATAGTTTAAAACAATTATTATATAAAATTTGTCGACAGCTACATCAATCTTTCAGAAGACATGAAAGGATATGTTTCCGTTTCTTTGTATCTGGGGCTAGAATGTGAGCACAAGGATATATTGAAGAGCACAAGTATACAAACAAATAGGTATCAATCACTCAATTTCAGATAGACATCGTATTAAAAAGGGACGATTAAGCAAGATTTATTAAAAATCGCTTCTCTGTACATAGAAATTCCATTCCTCCTTACTACAAGTGACAGATTTGTACCAAATGTCAAGACGGATGACATGACAATGGCAGTTTTGACAATAAAAAGGGTATCAAAAATGGCGAAATGTAATGACGACCTAGCATGGCAGTTGCTATTTACATTAAACTTGAAAATTTTTGTGCGCATTAATTAAGCTTACAATAGACATTGTCATTGATAATATTGTTAAAATGATTATTTTTTAAGTTCTGTGGCAATAAAGAGTATTTATTATTATTATTATGCGTACTTACAACTACACGCCATCGGCGGAAAAGACCCGACAACTCGACCAGTCGGTCGGGTATCAGGGCAAGAGAGTCAGAAACCGGCGAACGATTCGGGCATTATTATTGATCATCGAATATTATTAATTTTTCGATATTTTTATCGATACCAGCATAATTTTAGCTACGTTGTGGTCTAGTGTTTATTAAATATTTCAATTTGGAAACATTACCTTTCATTGTTTCATCTCTAATAAAACCCGCAAACTAAGCCCGCGTAAACGCGACTCGGATTCAGTGAAAGCTCTTTAAACAAAAATGTCGGACCATTTAGATATTTAGCGGTATAAAAAAGGGACTCGTAAGTCAGTCTTTGAAAGGGTCCTCTGGCACCAAGGGAGTCTTCCATATTTGTTGCATTTTACGATATTCTAAGCTTTTTTATAAACAGGTTCGAAAAAACTACTCTACCTAATACCAGGCCTGGCCCACTCCGCGCGGTACATTAGTTATTTACCTACAGCGAAGCGCTCCGCCGGCGTATTTCGAATGGGTCGTGTGTCACGCGCGCGCCCGTCGTCGGGACGTTGTAGATACCTACCTACCTAATAGCACTCACAGTAATTCTATGATCGAGGTCGCAAATAGTATTTAAAAATGGACATAAAAAGAAACAAATTCAATTAGATTTGATTGTGTTAAATTTAGTAAACAATACATAGGTAGTATTACTAATTATTCGTCGTAACTTTTTTTTCATTTTGTACTTTAGATAAGTTGAAATAATATTTTTTACAAAGGTAGAATAACAGTAATACCTACATCGGTAGATACTTAATTACAAATAAGGAGATTAATTATTCTTCACTAGGCAGCAACCCTAACAGCGTATGAAAAGATAAGAGGCATGCGATAGAAAGAGACAAAACTTCTAGGTATATAAATTTGCAGGTACGTAATGCTGTGCGAGCTGAATTCCACCGTATCGCGTCGTAGCAAGATTCGAATTTATTTAGATTTTCTTGCGGAGTAATTCTTCTGTACCGGTACTATTACTTATTCTGTGCTAATACTACCTATCCCTGCATAATGTAAATGACATGGTATATATTTACACACTTAATAATATCGTTTCGAACACATTGTGAATAAAGTCTGCCTATATATGGCGAATGCCATATAAGGCATCGTGAAATTCGCAAAAGGATTTTTTTTTGTATATTTGCTACGCGATTTTTTGGACAATTATGCATCGATTTTGAATATTCTTGTTTCATAAGATAGAGGATACTTTCCCATATAAATTTCATCATATGGAATGAGTACTGTTAAAAAAAACTAAAAAATATGTATAAAATCGGAGAATATTTACTTTGATGACCTTGTACTTCGGCCAAAGTTTTGTCAAGGATATAAAAGTTTTAGTGATGTCGGTTATATTGCAGTTAAACGAATTTTCTAGTTCACGGTTGGAAGATATAGAAATAAAGGAAATAAAGATAATAAAGATAATAAAAAAAAACAAACCCACTTTACGATAAACCGTTATTGTAAAAAAATACTTGTTCAAGTTTTAATAGTCTGAATCGAAATTGAAAGAAAGAAAAAAATCTATTTGTAAAACACCCACGAAAAAATTTTCATCGTCATCACCAAAACTCTTTTTTTATATTCATATAATGAGCCCACTGCAGGGCTTCGAGTCTGGGTAGCGAGGAAGTTTAGGCCGTAATTTCAGGGCGCCGAAATAATAACCCTAATGTACACAAGTATACAGCACTCAGGACCGACTACTTAACGTGTTACGGCGAATTCCGAAGCACGGAATTCGCCGTAAGTAATGAATGGTCGGCAGTCACCCATACTTTTACCGACCGCGCCGAACGTTACTTTACCTGCGATATCGTATGATATAAACAGTAAAATAGTAATACAGAACAATAAACCACATATAATTTTTTATTAAAATTATTGTTTATTGTTTTTTGTCAAAGTATTCCAATACCATGTATACTAGGTTACTCGTTACTTCCACGCAGTCTCAATAGCATACATTGACTTTAATTTTGGAAGAAACATTTTTATTCTAAACGCGCGCTTGGCCTCAGTCTCTTTTAAAGTGAAGATGAGATTGAATAACGAAATATCAAACATATGTAACCATACTGTAGTGTCAGTGTGCGAGTCAGTGTGCGTAAGTTTCAAACGTTCTTATCCGCGCTTTAAACGTTCTATTAAGCAACAAGCGACCCAATGCGCGGGTGGCGGGGGTAACAAATCAGTTCGGTAATAAGTGAAAAATGTGCTGTATAAAAATAAATTTTAAAAGCTAAATAAAAATAAAAAAAGTTCCTTTACAAAAAATTTTACATATCTTATGAGTTTAGCAGATATTTAACTTAAAATGTAGTCAAATGTTGAACCGGATTTTTACAAAAAATTATAGATTTACTGGTAAGTTCACAAAAATAATGGGTTACGTCTCAATTCTTCATACAAATTAAAATTCTTTACATTTTTTTTTCAAACAGAAGTAAAGAAATATCTGCTTTGTGGAAATACAAACCGCTATAAAAGATATAAGTCAAACCGCTACAAGAGCTTGCGCGTACTGTGGCCACCTCACATCACCGCACATCCAGTGCTATCCTATGGTTATAGGATACACCCACTTTAGTTGTGCGGTCACCGTAACATACAAGCACTTTAAAGCTTTCTTTACGGCTACGTATCAATGATTTTGTGATGACGACCACTTTGGCGTTGGGGTAACACTGTCTGCCTCAGACGCCAGTGGTCGCGGGTAGAAGCTCTGCTTAGTTTAGTTGGTGTGATTGTTTGGGGTTTTATTTTATTTATTGTCCGTAATTTAATGCATGAAGAGACTTACCATCATCCTCTTTTTTCTTTGGTTCCTTAGTTTTCTTCTCTTCATTAGCAGCGGGCGCGGGCGCCTCCGGTGCCGCGGCCACCGGCGCTTGCTTTGCCTGCTTATTGTTTGCCACTTTCTTATTATTCTTCTTCGCTGCTGATTTCTTGGGAGGCTTCATCCAAACTGGTCGTTTGAAAGTCTCCTTCTTGTCATTTTCAGACTTTTCAGCATTTTCACCTTCCTCGGGTTCTTTTTTTTCTTCTCTGTAAATTGGAAGTTTTGGTTGTGTAGTATGCCATATGACGATTTTTTTAATATAATTATTTTATAATTATAATAATCTAATTATTAATATTTGTAATTATGCCCGTAATAATTGTTAAATTCTATTTAATTTATTAATGTGCAATTGATGTTGAATAATGTACCTAATGTAATAAAGAGTAATGTTCACGGTCCATAGAGTCTTTGACCTGCCAAACTATTTTTTGTTAGGTTTGTGAATGTATAAAGATGTTATTGCCATTGAAATGCTACCTGTTTATATCTAAAGTATTGGCGCAGACTTGACTTAATTTCCCAGAAACGATTTTAATTTCAAGTGAATGATACTAGTCTGTTGAGTAACTGGAAAGGATAAAATATTAAAATCCTTGCTGCCGTTTCTAATATAAGTAAACAATTTGGAATAAACCGAACATGAGCTATTATTTGCACTACATGTTGTTTTAATACATTTCAAGAGTTGTTAGATACCTCTTTAAATTAGATATCTTAATACTAAATATTGCATGCTGTAATACAGTCAAATATGTGCTCATTCAAAGTATTATAATCAAAGTATTTTTTTTTTTATACAGAAAGGATAGAACATTAGTCTTCCATGCCATCTGATGGAAAGTGCGCATGAAGACTATGTAAATTGTAAATTATGTGAATTTTAATATTTTCAAATCAACAATTATTAATACATATGAATAAATTGGTAATGACAATAAAAATATTACAAGCTACAAAAAATATTTAGTACAAATATCTCAATCATTAATTTCAATATTTAATTCAAATCATTAATCAATGATTTCCTCTTAATAAAGAACTTACTTTATATCTTTTTGCTTAACGGTAAGGTTATCACCAAACAGCTCCTTCATATTTGTTCTTCGCAAATATACTGTTACAGTTACTATAGCTCCTGCTGTTACTTCTGTAGAATTTTCATCATCAATAACTGAAAATTTAATATAAGTTAGGACACTGATGAACAATATAAATAAGAATTACACTTTTACCATATAAAAATTATCTTATGAGAATGCCAAAATTTCTTTTAAATATTCTTTTTACAATTTATAAACCCTTTTTTTAAACAAAATGTAATCTAAACTGAACAAGCAAAAACAGTACATCTTAAATTTTAATAAATACCTTCTGTATTGAGTTGGAAATGAATATAAGGCATGTTTCCAACTACTTTCATAACATCTTCATATTGTTTATCATTCAAAAACCTCATGATTTGTCTTCTCTCATCTGCAGGCATTTGTGCTAATTGCAAAACTGATTTAATGTGCTTCTTACGATTTATAAAATACTTTAAATGATCCTCTGTGATGTATGGCAGTTGCAGAAGTTGTGATTTGTACTCCCAAAGTGCTTGGACTATCATTGGGGACATCTTCATACAATTCTCTATTGTTTCTATAGTAGGAAGCCTAGGTACTGAAAAGAATGACAATTTTCATTGTATTGACCACTAGTATTAAATTGTGTTATGTTATTTCATGAAAAATGTTACATTCAAAATCAACTGGTTGGAATGTACCTCAATTAAGAATGCTACAATTTATTAGACCATAGTAAAGTCTTTAAATCTAGGCATTGTAAATACTTTGATATTTCGATAACAAAATATTGGACAGTTTCATACTAGACACGATAGATTTTTTATTGACAAGTCTAGTGGCGTTTACTGCACTCCAAACCGATAAATCTCAATCCTTGACCTTGATGTATGAGTGTTGCCATGACAACCATAATCTAGATTTCTATTTCATATGAATAAAAAAACTTGGATTAAAAACTATACCCAATATAGCATTGCCTGATTGCCTACCATAATTTCAAAACCTCTGACTCTCTCTACAAGGCTTTGTATAATAAGACTTATACTTAGATGAAACATAAGTGTATTCATATTGCATCCACTTTATTTTTTTACTTTATCTTTATTTATTACTAATCTAACAAAATGTATTCTATGTGTGTATTCATATAAAAATTAAAAAAACAAGCAAAGGTAAAACAGATCATAATTTCAATAAAAACATACTTACTTCTTCTAGCATAGGCAAGCGCAATCAGTTGATTTACACAATTAACCATTTCCACAATAAGATCCGGACATCTCCCAACAATATATCTTCGGTCTACTTCTAGGGTATCTTGAGGAAGTTTTAACCGGGAAAGATGAGCATGAAGCAATGCTCGTGCTTTTATACTATAAGGCCGACATAAGGGCTGCTCTTTGTTCTTTTCACCAAGGTTAGGTAACTCACGTAGCAACTATTAATACAAAGATGATATACATTTAGTACATATTAACAATCAATATTACAGCTACTATTTAAGATTTATTATTATAAAATAAATTAAATATTTCCTTACACTAGGCACTTCTTCATTATCAGTTACTCTTTCAATTATTTCTGAATTATGTCTCTTATCGAACTCACATGATGCTGCAAGGATCATAAGAGCACGCTTCAGAGGCATTGATGGTGTTTTATGACAAAAATAGAAATACATTGATGTTGTGTCCAGTAATACCTGCTCACCAGAAAAACGAATAGATCTATACCACCATGTTCCAACCTGAAAATAAAATAGTAATATTTAAAATATAATTTGAATATAATAAATTAAATATGCATAGTTTTATAAGTATGATTACTTACAGCAGTTGGCAATGCAACCATAAAAACTAAGGCATATAAACCAAGGACCCAAACACTATTTTCTTTTTCTACAATCCAGCTTGGAAGCGCAATTCCAAAACTCATAGCACCAGGTCCATCAGGGTTGCCATATTTTTCCCAGTTTCGACGAGCTTCATCATCAGTTAATGCCTGGAAATCGTTAAAGCCATGGTAAAATCACATAAAAATATTTATATTACAAGATAAGAACGAAATAACAAGGTTATCTCTGTATATGTATGTATATAAACACCAAGCACTCAATGCTGAAATGTTAGAGCCTAAGCTGCGTTTTGTGGATGTGGTTCAGTATAAAAAACACCCACATGGCAACTTTAACACAAGTGCAGATTTGACCCTTAGGTACTAACATTAACACATGCTTTCTTTTAATTATGTGAATGTGAATTTCACTAACCTGATAAGCTTTAGTAAGCTTCATAAAAGCCTTTTCATCACCTGTTTCTTTATCAGGATGAAGAATAAGAGACTGCTTTCTATAGGACTTTTTTATCTCCGCTTGAGTAGCTCCGGGTGGTAATCCTAATATGTCATAAGGATCAAAGTTGGACATTTCATAATCAAATTGAGATACTTTGTATGCAAGAAAACCAAGCAAAACCCATCCTGATATGATGGCAAGTTTAACAAAAAAATTTTTCAGCCCCTTATATGGTTCTGATTGTTCAATAATAATCCTTTTGTTTACACAATTTGGACATTGACAAAGTTCTGCCTGCTTAGCTGGATCTGAAATGATGTGAGAGAACATTAGTAGGATTAAATTGGTTTTAATAGGTATTAAAATGAACTTTTTACTAAATTTATATCGACTCGATTGTATGGGTCATGCAATTTATTTTAATTATATAGACAACACATAACTAATTTATGCATGACGCCACACCGTAACCTATGATTTTGCAGAAATGCGACTTATGTTTACCGTTATCGCCAAATTAATGTGTGCTACTCAAATGCAAGAAATGGAAGTTAAAGAAACAACTAACTATAATTTAGTCACCACCAGTACTACCCTTAAAATTTCTTACCTGTTTTACGTTTTCTGGGCCAATAGTAAAAAGTCGCCGGCACTAATATAAGAGCAAGAAACGATAGCACGAAATAAAAAAAAGTTGAGCCACTTTCGTCGTATTCAAATTTTTGACCACCCATTGTTAAAATTTACATTACAGTATTATAATAAATAATTTATCCTCGATCGAGACTACGATCGTGGTGATTGCCTGCCACTATTGCCAGCAGGTCAAACAAAAGTGGATGACGTTGACATGTATAACTGACTTGACATTGGTAAATTGTCTGAAGTGACTGACCGTTCTTGACGTTCATCCTAGCATTATTTTTTAATTTGAATCGTTCTCGCTTGATAACAGCAAGCTAAAATGTCTTAAAAGATGTAAAGAAAGAAATGCAATATTTCTTACGACATTTTTTTTAATCTGATAAGATAAGCGTTCAACAAGCATTATCAAATTTAAAAAAATACTTTTTTAAATCAGATTAATCTCATATCTAGACACGCGGCAGCGTGTCAAGCCAAGTTCAAGCAAGCAGAGAAACTGGCTAGCCAGCACCATGTGTAATATTACACGAACCACTTGGTGCCACTTTTGACCTTATTATATTTCACATTTGGATCTACTTATGCAAACGAGAACCAATCCACACATTTTTGTGTGTTGAGAAAAAGCCATTTTTGTCAAAATTTTGTTTTAATAAAATTGTTTGTAATTTTGAATAAAGAATAGACACAATGTAATTATAAATCATATGCTCTATGTGTACAAATATTAATGAAATATAATAATAATAAACTAGCTGACCCGGCAAACGTTGTTTTCCCATATAAATAAAAAAAAATAGATGTTGGCCGATTCTCATAGATACCTACCGAATAAGCACAAAAAATTTCATCAAAATCGGTCAAGCCGTTTTGGAGGAGTATGGCAACAAAAACTGTGACACGAGAATTTTATATATTAAATGAAAACAAACTCAATGTACAGTTAGTTCTTTCTTAATTTATCATCATACAAAAAAAATATGGGAAAAAGAATATATAAAAGTCATAATTCTTTTTAACATATTTATTTATTATTGAAAAAAAAATACTCACGCTTGGAATTAAATGAAAAAAAAAATGTTTTACTGAAAATTAAAAAGCTCATTCTACTTCAAAATTTGGTGGACCTGAAAGCCCTTCGAGATCGTCTTCTGTATCAGTACCAAAAAGTACATACATAACCTCACGCCTGTCTCCCTTTGGGGGTATGCAAAGTCAAGGTAACACCAACTTCTACGACACGAAATGTAGGGAAAGTAAAAAGTTTTTACTGTCAAATTAAATCAGCTTAAAATAATTATTGTTTCATACGACTATTTATCAAGCGAAGATAAATAATGATTTTGAACGCGACTGTCCGCCATAGAAATGTAGGGAAATTTAATAGTTTTTATTTTCAAATTCAATCGGTTTAAAAATTTTATCATTTCATACGACTATTTCATCCGTTTTTTTGGCTCAAACCTTAACCTGAAAGTTGAAGGCGTTAGGGAGAAATTCAAAGTTTTCGAATGTTCAAGCTGTAATCCTCACCGGGGTACCATTATATCTCTGGAGTCTTTTGCCGACTATTTATGAAATTTGGCATGTGTCATTACGACTATTTTTTTATACCTAAACAAAGTCGATAGACCTTACCTTTCGCGTGCACGAGAGGTGAGGATTATAGATTGACGTTCAAGCTGTAATCCTCACCAGCCTATAGCTATATAGCAAAACTATGATACGACTATTTTTTTTTATGTGCGTCACTATTTAAGACTAGGTATTTCATCAGTATTCTTTGTCAAATTTCTTTCCATTGCGATTTCAAAAGTGAGGATTACAGCTTGATAGACACGTTAAAATGGCTGTCATCCAGAGGGGTAGCGTTACGGTTCAAATAACGAAAAATTAAAGTTTTGACTGACTGATTGACGGTAGGGCCAGTGACTTGTTTGAGTGATATAATGACAGTGACAATTTGCACATTACGTAGGTACCTACGTCGTACATACGGAACAGACGGATGGGTTTATTTATATTTTGGTTGGTTGGGTTGTATTTGTAATGCTACGAATTTAAGTGCAAATAAAATGTTTCGCTTAGATTAAGCGAAATCTCTGAAAGTAAAATATAATTACAATAAATGTTTTTGACGCAAGTTCTACAGGTACAATTTTTTAAATTACATAATATTTACCAAAATATTTACATTATAAAAATTTAACATGATGTAATTTATTCATATTTTATTAGATGGCCACTAAAACAGTCGCCACTGCGACAGTGCGTGCAGTGAAAAAAAGGCTCTTACCATCAAGAACTGCCTTAGTACTTACTCCATCAGCAGTCAAAAAAATTAAAGAAATCATGTCTGAGGAAAACGCCAAAGGTTTCATTGGTTTAAAAGTTGGTGTCCGACAAAGAGGTTGTAATGGTCTATCATATATCTTAGATTATGCAAAAGTCAAGGACAAACTTGATGAAGAGGTGAAACAAGATGGAGTTACAATTATTATAGACAAGAAGGCACAGTTGACTTTACTAGGTAAGGGTGGCAGTAGAATAAGTAAGCAAAGAGCGCTAGATGTGACATGTTGGGTAAACAAAGACTTATTCAATAAGTACACATTATTAACAATTTTTCCTTAAATATTTTTTTGTGAAAAATTTAATATGGAAGTGCACATTGATGTCAAATATACATTTGAGATTGATTTTAAGTACATAAGTTTTTGTAATTGATTAATATAAGGTTTTATTATTTATTTAAACAGCTTGAAGCTTGTGTCATAGTATTATCTACTACAACCATAGTCAATTATGGACATTGATATGTTTGCCATATTGTACTATGTATAGTTTTCATAGATACAATACCTGCATTCAACCAACATAAAATACTACTTTTAAATACAGCATGTTGTCACCATAGGTTTGCTTGAAATAATTTACAAAGCAACTATAAGCAAATTTTATGTCTGCGTCTGTGCTCTTTTCTGAGTAAATGGGTGACCATGTAAATTTTTATTTAATCTTCAAAGTCCAAATAGGCAACAACCACTGATACCACTGATATTTAAGTAATCAAATTATAATAATTAATTATATATTTTTTAAAAGAAATTAATGGCATATGAACATGTGGGTTACCTGATTTTAAATATTAACCTTATTGTGAGCTGTTATTGTTTGGGAGTATAAACAAGCATAACTAACTATGTTGGTACCTAAACAGATGGGTTACCTTCACAAATCACACATAATTATACATCAGTGAATACAAACTCATAATATCTGTGCTCCATCCAAACAGTAACCGCATATTTAATCAATGATATTAATATTTTCTTTTCTTATTTCATTTTCAGGTACGGAGATGGATTTTGTCGAAAATGAATTATCAGCAGAATTTGTTTTCAATAATCCTAATATCAAAGGCACTTGTGGCTGTGGTGAATCTTTTAGTATATAATATCGAAATACTAGGTGCAAAATGTATTGTAAAATGCCTATCAATTTTTTCTGCGACTAAATTTGACTTAATTCTTAGATAGTTGATCTTATTTATTTTTCACATGGAGACGAACAAATGGTAGTGTAGATTTAAAAATAAACTGTGTTAAAATAAACTACTGCTTATTCTTTTATTTTACAGATACAGCTAAATTTTTTGCATATGGCACTTATAGAGCCTCACATTTGTTTAAAAGTGCACTAATTTAGTTACTAAGTATCTTTTTTCCTTACCAAAAACTGTCTAAAGGATATTTTTTCATTAGGGATTATGAATCTAATTTTGATCTTCATTAATGTTATACACATTTAGTCTTATTAATAACAAATAGCAATATTTTATGACGTAGAAACTTGCTTATTATGTAAATATTATCTTGCTTTAAAATGCAAAATAGAAGAAAGATAATCACTATTTTTCATATTTTTTATTGTTATCAAAATATATTGTAAAATGTACATAAAAACTTGTAGTATCTAATAAAGTTTATTATTTCATGCTGGGTTTATTTTACTAATTTAGTATTAATAAGTGCTTCTGTTTTATTTTACATAGAATGGGCAAGTCTTTTGTTTTGCGTGTCAAATAAAAGACTAATTAGTGTTACAAGTGTATCCATGTAAAATCTATTCACTTAACACTTAAAAGACCTAGGATCTTAGTGCCAACGCTGAGGTACGCGTTCGAACGCGCGTTTCATACAAAATTCATACGGACGTTTGGAGTGCACCAAGCGCCGCGTATGATACGCGCGTACGGTACGGAAAATGTTATGAAAGTTTGTATGTTTGATTTCTCTTAGTAGGTGTTATATAAATCTATGGGGAGGTGTACCTATTTGAAGATACGGACGTACGGAACGCGCGTTCGAACGCATAATGGTGCGTGCAAATTGCTAGTAATGTAACCTGCAAAAAAAAATTCCCATGATTTGGACGCCTCTCGAGCGCTAGCTGAGCCGCAGTAGAGCGCGCTCGTGGCCTGCTCTAAGCTATCCGTACTGTTTCTCTTTTTTGAATAACATCTAAAAATGCTCAATGTGGACTGGCTTTCGAGCGCCCGTCCTAATTTTCCTTCCTAAACCCGTGTGCTTCCATCTTCGACCTCATCGTCACTTACCATCAGGTGAGATTGAGGTCAAACGCGGGTTTAGTCACTTATAAAAAAAAAATTGCGCGAGCACCGCTCGCGAGCACGAATTGCTCCTGTGTGAGTGAGACTTGCTCCTGTGTGAGTGAGACTTGCTCCTGTGTGAGTGAGACTTGCTCCTGTGTGAGTGAGACTTGCTCCTGTGTGAGTGAGACTTGCTCCTGTGTGCGTGACGCTCATAGCCTGCTCGACGCCACCCGTGAATTGTCGGTTTTTTAGACAACATCCAAGGGACTGGTAGTTCCCAGTAGTTGAACTGCTCAGTTGAACTAGTGGGAATTTTATTCCCAGTAGTTCAACTTTGTGCAATCCTCTCGAAAGTTGAACTACTGGGAATAAAATTCCCACTAGTTCAACTAGTTGAACTGAGCACTACTGGGAAAATGACTGGGAACTACCCGTAGAATAATGTTATTTTCGAATATTTATTTTAATTTCGAATTGCGCGCCATAAGATTCACAGATAACAAAATGTGGAAATTGGATATAAAATCTCTGATCCCTTTTGGGGATGGGTGAAAATTTTCCCAAAAGGTATCTGAATACTATCATATAGAGTCAGTATTTTGACGCACAGCAAACTCTGTCTAACTACATAGCTTAAAATCATAGGATTAAACTCATTCATATTACGTTTACTATAC
The DNA here is from genome assembly GCA_944452665.1 of Stenoptilia bipunctidactyla. Lineage (NCBI taxonomy): Eukaryota > Metazoa > Arthropoda > Insecta > Lepidoptera > Pterophoridae > Stenoptilia > Stenoptilia bipunctidactyla. Next base: position 21,635,771 of record OX101727.1, read on the forward strand.
TGCAAGTTTAGGTTAGAATTATAATTTTCAGAATTAAGATAATCTTCATAGATTTTAGTACTTTTATCACTAAAACATACGCAATTACGCAACATTGAATATTGAAGAGAGTAAATCAACTATTTAACAATTATCTCTGATATTAATAATCTGTATTCCAATCCATTTTTGATTTAAAAAAATAAGCTTTTTTTATTGCTGTTTCGCTCCTGCGAACAACATGGCGGACGTTTATCAAGACTCGATGTTCTCTTTGTTTACGTGTCTTCCTAAAACATTGTAAATCAGGCTCAAGACTTAATTATCAATAAAGTGGTTTATGGAATATCATCAAGGTTCATTATTATCTAAGTTTGTGAGGTGTAATCATTGTGTGAAATGAATAACGGGGATGTAGGTTTGTCCAGAGGCAGAGGCCGGGGTTGGCAACAGCCGGAGAACCAGCCGAAAGAACTTCGAAGACCAAGAAATGTGGCCGGCGAAAATGCAGGTATGATTCTGTACTGTATTGGGATTTCATTTATTAATATGTCACATTCTAATATTTTTCCCTACTAGCTATTACGTCGTAACATCAACGTGTTTTAGCTCATCGTGAATGTAGGTGAAAGTACTTTTTTTTATGACGTCCACATAATTTCACATTAACCACCGGCCGCGTTATGAATTTAATTACCATGTTCTCTGAGGATAAACAATTCCTTAGATATTTGTTTGTTATTCAATGTCTAAATATTATCTACTTTCATCCCAAACAGTTGAAGCACCCAAATCCAATTTATCAGCGGAAGCAAAGGAATGGTACCCGCCTAACTACAACCCTCAAGCGGCGCCAACGTTTTCATCGGACCCTGCTCCATATAGGCCAACTCGCTTCTCGGTACAAGATCGTTTACGGCAGAATCAAGATCAAAATCGATACAATTTTGATGATATGTCATACTCGCTTGGTGAATCTGAAAATATGGATTTGAGAGTAAGTATTTCGCACGATTTTTATTGTGGAAACTGATACCAGAACATCACTGATATTTATTTTATTTGTAGGAAAATATTGCTAATTTGATAACAGTTATGTGTGAGATAACTTTTGATCCTGGTAAATTTGACACCCTTTGTGGCCCTCTTGTGGATTCTTTTGCCACTACACTTCATGATGTCAACTATACAAGACCTCTAATTGAAGCTATAGTTAATCAGGTATGTGTTACTAAAAGGCCTATATTTGCAAATTTGAGGGTGATATGTTATTAAAAATTAATGTTCTTTTGTAGTCCATCGGTGAAGCCAATTTCCGCTATAATGGAGCTAGACTTTGCTCAATGTATGATTCCGTGGCCACCCCTGAAGAGTCCACATTCAGAGAATGTTTGCTTGAGCGCTGTTCTACTGAAGAAAACAAGATAATAAGTGGAGTAGAGACATCTGAAGAAAATATGCGTGGTTTTGCCATGTTCCTTGCTGAAATTTATACCCAGCTCGAAGATAGTCAGGTTAGTGATCTATGACCTCCTTTTTTCATAATGGTATAATATTAGAAATAGTTGTTTGTCTCATCACTTAAATGTCAAGACAGTGAATAACTGTATACAAGTCACTTAATAACAATAAAACATTAAAATAAAGAGTAAAGAACATAAGAATTTGATAATTTATTTGATAAAATTACTTATTAGATGAATGAAATCAAAAATAAAGAATTTTAAACTAATAATAGAAAGTCAAAAAGTCTCTGTTTTGTAGGGTAGGTAAATTGTAATTTAATAAAGCTAAATATCCTTTTATTCATACCCAAACGATAAACCTATTTTAGTTAGTTTAACTAAAATTTGTTATGTTATTATATCTTTTATCAAAATTCTTTATTAGCTTCTATTAACTAACTTCATTTGTTATCAAGGAGGTCATTTCAATGAAGTTGTTTTTATAAATAATAGTAAAGTGAATATCAAGTAAAGTTTAAAAATTTTGTGCCATACATGTGGTTTTCAAATATTTATGAAAGAGTTTAAAGTTTTGGTTATGAAAATGGAAAACATAAAATTCCATTCATCTAATATTGCAATGAAAATCTCATATATCAATTTTCTTTATCACACAGCAATCAACATATTTATCAGAAATCCTAAAATCCAATAAAAAATCTACAATAAGCAACCTTTGTGACAGCAAGACAACATCAGCTACCAAATAAAAAAACATTATTAAATTGTGTGTCTTATCATTTTGTTCAAATAATTAATGAAAATTTGTTTTTTTTTTAGCTCTATCATGTTTTATCCTTTTGTTTCTCCAGCAAATTTGCATGGTTTTATCCGCATAACTTTTCATCCCATAGGAATATTTCTTGATAAAACCGATTTATAAAATAATAATATAAAAAGCAAACATTATTTTTCTAATTTGGTAGATGCCAAAATACACATTATTCAGATTAATGAAAGTGCTAATCCAAACAACTATATTTCGGATATGAAAACCTCCTTCTCCTCTTTCCATTTGCTAGCTCAACTCCTGAGGAAGTTGTTACGCTAGTATAACCTAGCTTCTAGTTAACATAAATGGTTGAAATTTAGATGCAATAAACTGTACAAATGTCGGCGTTATTTCTATATGGCGCCATTAAGCAAATTATGAATTGGGAGCCAGATAAATAGTTCTAAATCATGTAAACATTTGTCACGGAACGGTGATCAATCCCGCAAGTCTCAGTTGTCTATTCGCCCACCCACATCTTTTATGGCATACTTACTTATATCGGCCACAACTGTGGGTTCTAAACGAAAACATATAGAATTGTTAATAAACATTCTTACAGCCTCTGGAAAAGCGTCTCGTAAGATGCAACTAATCCGAGTGACCCCCGCTTAGTGGCAGGACTCCTTCAGTGCCAACGCTGCGTTACGCGTTCGAATGCACGTACCGTACGTCCTTATCTTCAAATAGGCACACCTGCCCATAGATTTATATAACACTAGCGACCCGACCGGCTTCGCACGGGTGCAATGCTGATACTAAATACACTACAGAAAAACTGTGAACGTGGTATATAAAAACATAGCGGCCGGCTCCGGCTTCGCATGTAAGCGGAAAAATTTTAATTATTTACGACATCACATTAGAAACCTCAAAAATAACAGTACTTCTCCACTATTTAATGGATGTTATTATACATATAAACCTTCCTCTTGAATCAGTCTATCTATTAAAAAAAACCGCATCAAAATCCGTTGCGTAGTTTCAAAGATTTAAGCATACAAAGGGACATAGGGACAGAGAAAGCGACTTTGTTTTATACTATGTAGTGATGATCTACTAAGAGAGGTTCAAACATATAGGTAAACTTTCATAACATTTTCCATACCGTGCGCACGTATCATACGCGGAGCTTGGCGCATTCCGAACGTCCGTATCAAACGCGCTTATGGTACGGACCGGACGTTGCAGTTTTGTATGGAACGCGCGTTCGAACGCGTGACGCAGCGTTGGCACTCAGGGTTCGTCTGGCTTGATCTGCTAAAAAATATCCATGTTTTTTCCCTCATTTTCACATTTTCGACCTCATTTTCACTTACCACCAGGTGAGGTAAAGGAAAAAATCGGCACAAAAATACGCATTAGTATACGAAACAATTTGAATGTTTCATTAATTACAAAACTTTTTACCTGTTACAAAGCATCCTTAAAAGTTGACGACCACACAATGTAAATTTTTATAGGGTTTCCTACTAACTTTCAACAACTTATTGTGTATAAAGTTCATAAAGTTAATACTTATAAAGTTCATTGATTATTTTACACAACTTTTTATATAAGACAATCATGGCGTTCATTTTTACCGCAGGGTGGTCGTATCAAGACTCTTGGTGAGAGTTTGTGTAAAGTTCTTTTACACCTGTTGGATACAGACAAAGAAGTGAACATTAAAGCTGTGTGCCAGTTGCTGAAGGTAAGATAATTTTTAGCAAGTACCTAGCGGATATATGGATGCAGGAATAGAGATTACTTTGTTAATTAATAATCTAATGTAGTAATTTTTATTTAAAATTTTTGTATGCTATTTCATACAAATAATTCTCTATCTTGCTGTGGAAACAAAGAGTTTCGTGTTAAAAATGTGTTTTTTGATTGATACTTTTATGAATTTATATCTAATTTAAATAAACTATTTATTGATCATTAAATCATTCCTTTACGATCATAATCGTTTTTACTGGGAACGAATCAATAGAGATTTACCATACAATAAAGTAAATTAATGCTGCCACTTTGTTCTAAAGTCAAACCGAATGTACACCCGAAAAAAATGCGTCTGATTTGGGAAAGATCGCCCAACGGACGATAAAGTATTGGATAAATGAGTCGAATATGTTTTGATTGTAGCAGATTGTTGTGTTTTGGTATGTTTGATTGCAGTGGAAATTAAGATTTCAACAGGAAGCGCGTATACAATTTAACAACACTTGGAAATTAAAGAAAATGTGGAAGAAATATTTGCGCTTTTAACTTGAATGCTTTTCTAAAGCTAAATGCTTTTTTAAAAACAAATCACTGAATAATTGCCATCGCCCTGAGAACTGCGACAAAAAAATACTGATCGTTCGTTCTCGATATCCAAAAGGAGGAAACATGTCTGCTTACGAACGTGAAACAAAAATGATTTTGAAAACACTACCTCTATCTCCAACTTCGATTGACCATCAGAGCTCCGAAACTGCTAAGCAATATATAAAAATTGTATGTCCGTAACTGGCTGTCAGTGTAAAATTAAATGTAATTAATAAATATTTATAAGAGCTGTGGATATTGTGATAAATAAATAAATAAACTCTGAAACAATCTGGTATAGCAAAGACATTCGAAATAACTACCGACACACAAGTCTGTCAAAAAGGAAAATGAGGTGTTCACATAGAAGTACTTGAGTGTCTTATATCCAGATCGTGTTCCATCTGATTTATATTTCCAAGATTGATGAATATTTGAGAAGAATGATTTGAAGATTATGAGAAAGAACAGAGAGTGATTAGAAAGGGAGTCCTTAAATTAGAAAACCGGTATTCCAAGTGTAATATTGTACTTGAAGAAATTTATAATTTGGGACTTTATCACGTTTATTCTTGACTTCTTTTCTTAACCTCGACTATAATTACTCAGTCTTTCTTTTTAACCTTTTATAGAATTATTGTATATTGTTATTAATTACCGTACTTTTCCTTTATTTCATATACTAATTCCTTATCCAAAATGTCAAGGCCCAATTATACATATTTAATTTTGTATCCTGGCATAACCAGAAAAAGCGATGTTTTTCATATGTAAAGTTGAAAATGTCTATCAAGGATGTGCAATTTCGTCTAACTTTATATATAAATAAATACAATTCCGCAGCTGTCTGGTATAGCATTAGACGCAGACTGCCCCAGTGGCATGCACGCAGCTTGCGAGCGGCTCCGTCGTCGGTCGCAGTTGGCGTGCGTGCGCGCAGTGCTGGCGTTGCGAGCCTCGCGCTGGGGGCTGGCCGACAGCGAACCTGAGCCTCCGAGGCGTGTCGGTACGTGGAAATGCTCTTTATATAACTAATTGTATAATTAATAATATAGACTTAAGTTTTCACGGTTCATTATTTTACATAAAACACTTTTAACCGGATTTTATTTAAACTCGAAATTTCGATGTCAGGGTGGCGTCAAGTAGACCGTTATAAGCGATAAAATCTTATTAAAAAAGTGTTTTATGTAATAAAAAATATTCATTAATCATTTTAATCCTATAATTAAAGGTATGAGGAAACTATTCTAATAGGAATGAGATTATGGCGGACTGATCATTAAACTAAGACAAACCTCATACGGAATGTTCTCGAATAAAAATTATATAACTATGCCTGCGGCTTCGCCCCTCTGAAATCCCGAAGTCCTTTCACGTGTGCTCCCGGGTATTACCGGACAAAGTAGGTATCGGCAGGAATTTTGCATGTTAAATGGAAAGATTTCGACCAAATCAGTCTTCGGCTCGCAATAATTTTGAATTAAAAAAGCTACTGCTAAGATTTTTAGACGTAAATTCATCAACACTGAATAAAGGCGAAATGGGTGGCTCGGGCAACCATTATTTTTGGAGAATATTCACACATGGCATGATTACTAACCTTGTCTCAATTTGCGAGGCATTTAAAAATTCGAATCGGTCAAAAGTCTAAGAAAAGAGTAGATTTTTATTACATCTTTGACTAGAAATTTGCCTGTGTTAGCTAGGCAGCTATTGCCTGAGTGGCTTCACTTATAATATGTAATCTTCACTTACAATTTATTAGTTTTGACAATCCCGTTGTTACAGAGTAGCTAGGCTTAGCTTTTGCATCATGGAGGCTCGTATTATAAAGGCGTTCTTAAGTCGATCATAACTTAAGAATAGATTCGCTGTAATTTATGCATAGTTAAAGAGTCTATACTTAAGTTGAGTTCAAACCTGAGTAGGTCTTATAATACCAGCCTAAGGCAGTTGTCCCACCGTCGGCGAAAAAACGACTAACTTAGGATATTTTCTCGTTCAAGAAACATACAATAGATAAACAATATGGGTCACATATATTAATAGTTGATCGCTGACTGTTAACACTGCCAACACTTCCAATAGTTTGTAGCCGAGCGACAAGAGCCATCAAAGATAATGCTCGCTTAGCAATGCTTGCTTAGCGGTTAGAATTCGAGCCAAGAGGCCAAGAAGTGGTCATTTCTCTGCAACTCGCTTACAGCGCGACATAACTATACAAACTACACTCGCTTCTCGCTCACGCGTTTCTAGCTTCTCCTTTCCGGTCGGACAACTGCCTCACTGGCGTTACTAATAAAGCGTGTTTGTAATATATTTTGTGTTATTTACTAGCCGTGGTCAACGGTTCGGAGGTCGAGGGCGGGTTCCTGGCGGACGGGCACGCGTTGACGGCCGAGGAGCGCGCCTTCCTCGCCACAAACCTGCCTTCCAACAACAACATTGAACTCGACATACTGTAACTATACAAAACAATTTATTCACTATTTCTTCCCAAATAGCTCGATTTCGGCATATCTCTATTCCCGTCGTAGCTAAAGAAATTTGGTTTACATTTTGCACATTCGCTTAATAGCATTGCTTCAGATGCTGTGATATTAGTCAATTCTGTAGGTGCTGTTCTTATGAAAGACCCGAGAGTAAGCGTGAACGGCAATATCAGAGCGTAGTAATTGATTATCTTTACAAAATAATTTACTGAAACAGCTTTTTAATTCTATTTTGTAATTGATTTTTAACTGAATTCCATTCTAATTTAAATTTACTTCTCAAGTGCTTAATGCACTTTCAAAATTAATATTAATTTACTAACTTGATATAATATGCATACAACGCTAAGGTCTTCCATTATATCCGTTCCATTAGAGTTAAGGATGCTTGGTAAACTAACCCCAATACAATGCATGATGTAACATACTGTTTTCTCTATAACAATGGCCTAATCTCCGACTGGCCACTTTCTTCTCAATTGGCCAAAGTCTATAAAAATATAATCATATGGCCAAAAAATGTATATATTCATGTTTGATAGATTAAAAGCTGAATAAACTATTATAATTCTTAACTAACACAATATAATTTATACAAGTCATTAAGTAAGAGCTTGGTTTGTATATTGGTTGTTTACTTTTCTAATTGTTTTAAGTAAAGTCATCACCTTACTTGTGTATGTATGTTGCCTTTAAAATGTTGTTGCAGAGACGAGTTAGAAAACGACGCCTGGGACACCGGCATGGACGAAGAAATGCGCGCAGGCTTTTTGGAATTTTTGAAAATCTCCAACCAAATTAAACGATAACCACTTCCGGGACTATCCCGGCCTTGCGGGGGACAGACCAAATGTCCATTTTAATGAATTAAGATAAGCAAAAAAAAATATACAAAATTATTATAAAGTTCCAAAAAAGATAATACTTACTTATTAAGATGAGTGAGTCTTCATCACTCTAGTTTTAATATCTGATTATACAATGTGATGTTTTGTTGAAACTCAACATCGGGCATTGTGCAAATGACTATGTCACTGTACAAGCAATACCTGTCACAAAATGCTTCCTACATAGAAAGCTTACGTATTGTTAGTTACAGTAATGTCGATACATAGTTTAGAGTGGTTGAACTATCGAATATTTATCATACTTCATTTCAAGCAGAACTGTTTTGCATGAGCAATTTACTACATTTACATACTCCTTGCATAGTTTTTACCATTTGGGTCTGTTACTCTTTAAAGGTGCATTGTTGTGTTTTCGTGTAATACAGAACAATATATAAAATGCATTTTAAAATAATAATGTTAAGTAATTTTTCTGAGTATCAAATTTATTATTATACATAACACAAATAGAGAAATGTGAAAAACTATGGCAAAATGTAAACAAGACGATAAATTAAGCGTGTTATTTTTCATGTAACAGTTATAGTAAAATTTATTAGATATAAAAATCTCTTTGAATTTGATCTGTTAAGTGCTGATGCTGACAACTTTAAAATTCTATGGCCATAATTAATTTTATAAGTCATTGTTGTTTACATTTTGTCTGATAAAATTTTTAGTGATCTCATAGTGTTCCATTTGTATTCATTTTCATGACAGCAGCATAATTAATCAAGTTTTAAGACGGAATTAGTCTGAGGATAATAATTATAAGGGTAACTTGTATGAGCAGCCTTAATCTAGGTACCAGAAACACCAACTCGTCATTTCTATCCTGAATATATTTTTTTCTTGAAATAGTGCCTTTAATGATGTAATATTACTTTACCAGCATAGATACTTAGCAATAAATATTATTTAGGAAATAAATAGACATTATCTTGGGGAACTCCATACATTATATTAAAGATTTAGCTAATTGTTCAAGTTATCCTAAAATATATTATATTGCGCATTTTTTTTATACATTGGTGAATGTAGACAATTTAAAAAAGCTCTTTTATTTTTGAATTGAATGATGATTATAATGATGGTGAACAAAATCATATGTTAATGTTATTTTATTATATTATAGTGATGTCAATATTGTTAAAAATGCTAAACAATCCAAGGTTTACGAGTTTCTTAAATAAAGGAGCTTTTTCATAAAAACGATAATTATCTATTTTTATAATAATGTACTGGTAATTTCTTAATTTTGCACAAAATTTATTATTAATTTTGATTTATTTCTTTTAATAATGGAGTTGACTTTAATAAAAAGTAGATTTAGTTTAAAATAATCCATATCAAATACATAATTACATCTAATGTTCTCATTGAAATGCAAAATTAGTTGCGTTTCGTTTATGTTACTATTTGTGATTGGACTAAGTTGTAAGTGTGACGTGAATTTTAATTGTGACTCAATAGCCTGCTGTTACTTTTTTCAGATAATAATAAATTTACTGTAGTAGCAAATTCTTATCACACAGCTATGCCATTCATATTTAAAGCCACGAGAATAGTATATTTCATGTACCTATTATTGCAATATGGATTTATTTAAAGCAAATAGGAAAATGTTTATAATATTCCATTGTATTTTTGTTGCAGTGATATTATGAATGTTATAAGAATAAATGGATATTTTAATAAAGTCATTTAAATAAATGATTTTTTGTTTTATTTCACAGTTCTTTAAGTAGTCTTTATTCCCTAAATATTTTAATTTAAATAAATTTAGTCTTAATTTAAAGTGTTTATACAACAATGGCAGTTTTCAAAATCCTGCTGTGCAGTATTTACTCCAGGCAGAAATATATACACGGAAATGTGCCAATTTGGGCGTCCGTTACTGCAGCTGTAAATGTGCACCAAATAAAAAAAAAATGCGTATGGCCGTTTTGAAAAATATGGAAAAAACTATTACTACTAGGGTCATGCTGGAAAATTCTAAACGAAAAACATTGTGTGAATTATTCCCTTTACGTCGAGTCCCGTTATGTCGAGTCTGGAAGTCTATTGTTCTCCAAAATATTGATATTTTACGCTTTCTATTACCTTTACGTCGATTTTAGATGTACATCCGGATGGCTGGACCATTTGGCGTATAAAGCTGGCTCTTACATAGATCGATAAACAATCGTAGGTGACTGCAATCTGCCTACATTTTATCGTTAGTGACTGGTTAGTTTATTCAAAAAATTAAAAAAAATGGTGTCCAGCCAGCCAGAATTTCGTAATTATGAGCATCTCGGATCTCAGCCCCAAGACGGTTTTGAGAACCCAGTTCTTATTAAAAGTATAGTGACTGGATATGTGACTGCAACCAAAGTTGTTTCATTCAATTTGATACGATACTTTTCGAGAAATCACAAAAACAAACTGTCCAGCCAGCCATAATCCGGTCGGCTGGACCATTTTGTTTTTGTCGATATATCAATAATTATAACACTGAAAGCAGCTAATTTAGAAAAAATCCTTAGTGACTGGATATGTGACTAACATTATATAGCTATAAATATGAATGATTCGTGCATTTATGAGTTATTGGCAAAAAGATTTTGTTGACACCTGTCAAACTTCCGGCTGGCTGGACCACCCATTCCAGCACTTCTGAAAGGCCTTCGCAGTCGGAATCTTATAAAACGGTTAGTGACTGGGGCGAAGAACACAAATCTTCGTTTGTGACCACTCTAAATGCAGTCAATCAAAATATATAAGCAATTATTTTTATGCCATACTATGTAACTGAGGGTGACCATAATTTTTGGTTGAAACAGGGATTAAACGTGTTTAATAATGATATTCGAGTACTTTTAGTATTAAAAGTTGTAAAATGTATGTAATGCAACAAAATAAAATAAATATTATACAGGGTTTTGAAATAATAGTGTAAAATATTTTAAGAAGGTATAAGAACAGGGTATAGATTCGATATAAGTAAAAAGAAAAAAAATCATTTCAAATTCTGCTAAGTAGGTAGGTACTTACCTTAACAAAATTTAAATTGTAATATACGACTACTAGCAAAAAATAAAACCTAAATAACCCTCTTACGTGGCACGGTAACTACGCGCCTATGACGTATAACAGCTGTTTCGCCCGCTCGGGCGTGACCGGGAGTGACCTCGCGTCGAGGTACTTAACAGAATTTTGAATTAAAAACAAAATCTTTTTACATACATCGAATCTATACACTGTTCTTAATGCCCCCTTAAAATATTTTACACTATTATTTCTGAACCCTATACATACTCACTTATATATAATAACCAAGCTGTGTTAAGAATAATTTCCCAAACTTCAACAATTAAAATTAAATTAATAAAGGAATTCTAAAAAAAGTATTCTAAAATTTGGTCACCCTAATTCAACAAAACATGTCAAAAAAACAATTGCTTATATATTTTGATTGACTGCATTTAGAGTAGTCACAAACGAAGATTTGTGTTCTTCGTCCCAGTCACTAACCGTTTTATAAGATTCCGACTGCGAAGGCCTTTCAGAAGTGCTGGAATGGGTGGTCCAGCCAGCCGGAAGTTTGACAGGTGTCAACAAAATCTTTTTGCCAATAACTCATAAATGCACGAATCATTCATATTTATAGCTATATATAATGTTAGTCACATATCCAGTCACTAAGGATTTTTTCTAAATTAGCTGCTTTCAGTGTTATAATTATTGATATATCGACAAAAACAAAATGGTCCAGCCGACCGGATTATGGCTGGCTGGACAGTTTGTTTTTGTGATTTCTCGAAAAGTATCGTATCAAATTGAATGAAACAACTTTGGTTGCAGTCACATATCCAGTCACTATACTTTTAATATGAACTGGGTTCTCAAAACCGTCTTGGGGCTGAGATCCGAGATGCTCATAATTACGAAATTCTGGCTGGCTGGACACCATTTTTTTGATTTTTTGAATAAACTAACCAGTCACTAACGATAAAATGTAGGCAGATTGCAGTCACCTACGATTGTTTATCGATCTATGTAAGAGCCAGCTTTATACGCCAAATGGTCCAGCCATCCGGATGTACATGATTTTAGTAAACAGGTACAGTCAGGGATGTAAATTAAAAGCCAATTGCATATAAAAACATTGTTTTATTATAATCTTTCTTAATCTTAACATATAAATCACAGAATAATCATCACAATTGTTGCAAATATTAAAGAGCGTATATTATTTTAATTATTTCTTGTATTCTTGTTTCAATTGTATATTTTAAAGTATATAATCTTCCTTAATCTAAACACATAAGTAAATCAGATAATCATCACTATTATTGCAAAAATCGCTCCAAACAATCGATCGCAACCAAACAATTCTTGGCGAGTAGGTGGCAACAATGGTCGAATTTTACGTGCATCTGCTAGTGAATAGTTGATGGGAGCATCTTCTCGCTTTTTATATTTATGGACAAATTTGCATAACTCTAAGCTAGTTAAAGTGAGAATTTTGTATTTGCGGAAAAATGGCAAATATGGAAGATACTTTTCATCATGCACATAATATCTTCGAATATTGAAAAAAATAAATTGTGAGATACTTTAATGGTTATTAAAAAATATAATTGTACATAGCATTGTATGGTTAAAGTTATAAGTTGTTTTTAATTCACATTTTGTGTAATAAAATATTCTAAATTATTTGGCTTTGATTGGATGTGACTGTACTACTAAAATATGATATTATTAAACTCGACATAAAGGTAATATAGCGTGGTAAAGAAACTCGACATAAAGGGAATAGAAGAGTGACAGAAAACTTAGCTCGACATAGGGGTAACAGAGACGAGACAGCGTTTTAGACTCGACATAATGGGACTCGACGTAAAGGGAATGAATCAGAAAAGAATACAGCATGGGCAGAGAACATACAGGTGTAGGATTAGTGCGCATCAGTATGAAAGTTCTAGAGTGTAAAATTGTGACTGAGTGCATACAAAGGTCTGCTGAAAATGTGCGCGAAAAAAATGCATTGTAGTTTGGGAAAAAAGTTCCATCTTATTAGCAAAGGTTCTGTCTGTAGGTACATCTATAACTAGGTACCGTAACATACTGCTTGAGCGCGCCTTATATTGAGAAATAAAGAAGGCTATGGCGCGAACTAACAGTATGTCATTGTTTTAATTTCAAATTGAATATTTTCGTTCTGACAGACGCTTTGGTTTTGTTAGAATATTCTCGGCCCAACCTTCAGAAACGGCTGATCAATGTTTATTTCGGAGAAAAATCTCTGAATTCTATAATCCGCGAATCGTACCGCTCCACCATATTTAAATAATAAGTGTTCCAAGTGCTAACCTTTATATTGTTTGTGTGTAAAAAGTGCTATTTCTATTAATAAACATAATTTACTGATAATTAAATCTTTAACTTCTCACGATCCCACATTCTAGGGCGGTCGTAACATACTGCTTGAGCGCGCCTTATATTGAGAAATAAAGAAGGCTATGGCGCGAACTAACAGTATGTCATTGTTTTAATTTCAAATTGAATATTTTCGTTCTGACAGACGCTTTGGTTTTGTTAGAATATTCTCGGCCCAACCTTCAGAAAGGGCTGATCTATGTTTATTTCGGAGAAAAATCTCTGAATTCTATAATCCGCGAATCGTACCGCTCCACCATATAGAGTGACTGGTTGTGTTACGAAAAAAAATCCCAAAATTCCCACGGGCATGGGAAATATATGATTTTTAGTTTGTGCGAAAAAAACTTATTCCTTGAGTGCATGGGTGTGATACTTGGTATAAAGGTTCTTTGCAGTGGGTGTCTGGTTGTATAGTTTCTGAAATTTTCACAAGAAAGGTAGTTAAGCGCATACGAAGTTGCGGGATAAAGCTAGTCTATTATAATAGGTTGGGGAAAAAGTCTTTTCGCATTATAGTATGTATGAACTTGTAATAAAATCTCTTTGGCTATAGTATTTGTATCTGGCAGGTTTACAAAAAGAAAATATAAAAATAAAGTTAAAATTTTAAAGAACATAATTTCAAATTCAAATTAGGAAAATGTGTGATTTTCATTTGTTTTTCGTACTGTCAAGATGAGTGAATCTAAAGGTACACGGTGACACCGACACCGACACTAGTGTCGACACAAGTGTCAGACGCGTCCACACGGTGAGCAATTTTTAGTGTCGACACTAGTTCTGAGATCGAGTGTCGCGGTCGAAGTGTATTGGCCGTCTACACGGAGCGATGCGCAATTCAGTGTCAGACATTCCATCGCCATGAATCGATATTTACGGACTTAGTTAAAATTAAGAAATGAATATCTACTATTAATTTTACATAACCGGGAATCGAACCTGGTCAAAATATCGTTTGCATTTATGAAAAGGCACATTTTATTTAAAATATGACATCAGTTGCAAAAAATGCATTTTCAAATTTCAAATGAAATGGCACGCCCGCTGAATAAATGCGTTCTTATTAACCGACTTTTAAAAAGGAGGTTATCAATTGCACCCGTAGGTATCTGTACCTATGTATGCTTAGATCTTTAAAATTATGCAACGGATTTTGATGCGGTTTTTTTTAATGGATAGACTGATTTTTAAGGAAGGTTATTATGTATAATACATGCATAATATAGTAGAGAAACACTGATATTAGATGTTTCTAATGTGATGTCGTAAATAAGCACGTTCTTTTGCGCTTATATTGCAAACGCTGGCTGAACCCTACGAGATAGACCAAAATGATGTACTACAGTATTGTCCACCTTAAAAAGTTCAACCAAAAAGTTCGCGATGGTATATGTCTATCTCTTAGGGATAACCCACCATAACCATTTTTATCCTTTACTAAAAAATCTTTATTTACGAAGTGATTTTAAACAATACAGCATTCATTCTTATCCAATTAAGTACCTTTAATAAATTGTGCATTTATTATAGATCAATATGCTTTTTACAGCATGTAATTTAAGTGAATATTTCCGAAGATATTACAAATTTAAAATGCACGCGCGTGCCGCCGTCATGTTGCTCTAGCTAAAAGTTTCGCGCACGACCGAAAACCGCGACACTGCTCTCAGACACTGCGCACGTCGCGTCTACACGGCAGCTAGAGCGACACCAAGCTAGAGCGCCCCTAGAGCTGCAACTGAGTGTCGCGGCACATGACACACACGGACACTCGGTGTATACACTGAGTGTCAGGTGTCAGGTGTCGTCGTGTATCCGTAGCTTAATTAAGAAATTCGATACATTTTAAAATTTTACTCCAAAAAAGGTAAAAATGCAACGCAAGCCGCGAAAAAAATTTGCGATGTTTATGGACCTAGTGCAGTGTCTGTGAGAGTAGCACAAATTTGGTTTAAGCGTTTTCAATCCGGAAATTTTGATGTCAAAGATGCACCTCGCTCTGGTCGCCCTATTACGGATAAAATGGATGCCATTTTTGAAAAAGTGGAGCAAGATCGACATATCAGTAGTTACGACGTAGCTGAAAGAAACTGAGTGAACCGCGTACTCATTTGTGATTCTTTATTACGACGTAACGAAACCGAACCATTTTTGAAGAAGCTGATAACTGGTGATGAAAAGTGGATCACGTACGACAAGAACGTGCGAAAAAGGTCGTGGTCAAAGGCCGGTCGGGCTTCACAGACTGTGGGGAAACCCGGGTTAACTCGCAATAAGGTGCTGTTATGTGTGTGGTGGGATTGGAAGAGCATTATTCATTATGAGCTGTTACCACCAGGCGGGACTATCGATTCTGAACTCTACTGCGAACAATTTATGAGACTAAAACAAGAAGTTGAGAGAAAGCGGCCGGAATTGATCAACAGAAGGGGTGTGGTGTTTCATCATGATAACGCTAAACCTCACACATCTATAGCCACCCAGCAAAAATTAAGAGAGTTTGGCTGGGAGGTGTTAATGCATCCACCGTATAGTCCTGACCTTGCACCTTCAGATTTCCACCTGTTTCGGTCTCTTCAGAATTCTTTAGGCAGTGTTAGGTTAACATCACGAGAGGACTGCCAAATCCACTTGTCGCGGTATTTTGATGAGGTCCCAAAATTTTTATAGCAATGGGACCATGTCCCTACCTACAAGATGGCAAAAGGTTATCGAACAAAATGGTACATACATACTTTAGTTAAATGTCAATAAACTATATTAAAAAATGTTTTGAATTTTCTTAAAAAATGCGAAGAAACTTTTTCCCCAACCCAATATTATTATTATATCATAGCATAGTATACTATTTAGTATACTTATATGTATATTAATTTTTGTGTGTATGTTTATTTATATATTTATTGGTTTTTTATATCTGTATAGTGTTTATGTACCTACCTATGTATGAATATATTATTTATAAAATATGTATTTAGTTCTTTAGTATTTAAGTTCTAAAATGTATCTTTTAAATTATGTCACTTTAAATTATCCTTTAACACAACCCAGGGTTGTCTGGAAGAGATTGTCTGTAGATGATAAGGCCGCCTATTGTGCACTGTACCTATTATATTTTTAATAAAGTTATGTCTTACTCCATGTGTACAATGAAGAATAAATAAATAAATACCACAGCGGAGCAGCGGCTCAAGCAGTTATCCTATTGCAACAGGGCCTGAGTCAACGTCAAGTGGCTGGTACTTTGCAGATGAGCCATTCAGCATTATCAAGATTATACCGAAGGCACCAGGAGGTGGTTTTCACCGACGAAGAGGTTCCGGTAGAAATCGGTCCACTCGGCAGACGATCGCTTTATCGTCCGTACTTCGCTGAGGAATCGTTCTCTCACCGGTGTCCAAGTTCAACGGGAGCTCCGAGAAACACGTGGTGTCTAAGTTCTTGGATAGTGAGCAGAAGACTCAAAGCAGCAACCCTCACTCCAAGAAGACCAGCAACGGGTCCCCAATTGACTGCAGGTCATCGAGCAGCCCGGCTACGTTTTGCAAGAGAACACGTCGATTGGACTGAGGATCAATTTCGCTCTCTGTTCTCTTCTAGGATGAAAGCAGCCTAGATAAATGGTAGCGACAGAAGGAGAAGGGTGTACAGAAGGTCGGGGGAGCGATACGCACAATGCTGCATAGCAGAAACTGTTGCGTACGGAGGAGGTTCCTGCATGGTGTGGGCTGGCATATCAATGGAAGTAAAAACTGAAATGGTTTTCATTGAAACTGGCCGCCATGTGAGAGGGTTGACCGCACATCGGTATATTGAAGATATCTTGGAAGACCACGTCATCCCATACGCTGGTTTTATTGGAGAAAACTTCATCCTGATGCAGGATAATGCCAGTCCACACGGCGCTAATGTCGTGCGGCAGTACCTACGAGAAGTGGGTATCGCTGTTATGGACTTGTATGGACTGGAAAGAAAAGAATCCGTGCTATAGATCCTGCACCAGGTACAAGAGCTGACCTGCAAGCGGCTCTGACCGAGGAATGGGAGGGTATACCACAAGACAGAGTGGAGCACCTCATTGGGTCAATGAGGAACCGTTTAGAGGCTGTCATTAGAGAAAGAGGGGGTAACATTCGTTATTAAAGTGGTCATCATTATGTAATAAAGTTTATATAAAATGTAATACTTAATGTCTTTTATTTAAAAAAAATTACCCTTAATTTTTCAAGTTTTAGTACTCGCAAAGTTTAAAAACATTTATTGTTCAAGAAAATGAGTAAAAGTTAAGAGTATTTGTACTCATTTTAAAGCTAAGATCTAGAACTTAAATAATTTAAGGCCTAAGTTAAGATTTAGGTCTTAATTTTAAAACTAGACCACTTTGAGTACGAAAGTATGAAGTGAGTCGATTTTTTTGCTCTCCAGTGTATTTCATGTGTATTTTTCGTAAGACTTTTCTCATGTAAAAATTAGAAGAAACATTGTTTGTAATAGCATGTTAACTTTTTAATTACAGTTAAGTATCATGCGTTTTTTTCTTACAATTCCACAGTAGTGGCATTTTTTTAGCTTTTCTTGACTATGGGGATTCTCAAGTGCCAGTGTTAGCTTACTTCAAGCTCAGGTCAAGTAATGGGTGTATAAAAGGTTAATTGTTTAAAGAATAGATAGAAGTATTGTAATAAAATTTATTTACATAAATACAATGTTTTTACAAGTTTTACTTGTTATGTACATTTGTAAACTATAGTAAAAAATTGATTCTAGCCACCAGATAAATTAAGGATTACTCGCTTGCTTGCGATTCACTCAACTTGTTTCTAACAAGTTGTTCCAAAAGCACAAGACTTGAGTAAGTATTTACATTTTCATAGACCTATATGTATACTAAAGGTATACCTACCACATGATGAAAAAAATATTTATAGGTACATGATAATTTTGAAATTTCGCATTAAACATTTCTATAAGTTATCAGGCAAAACTTTGTATGGGTTAAGAATACCATTAGGATCTAAGAGTTGTTTCAACTGCTTCATTAATAACAGTGCTGACTTGTCTTTGCTGTAGTGGATATAATGGGGTTTTCGGAAGCCCACTCCATGCTCTGCACTGATTGATCCGTTTAATTTGGAAACTTCTTCGTACACGAATGGTTCTAGCAAATCTGCCACATCTTTGCTGTATGCCGGTACTGTGACGTTCAGGTGAATGTTCCCGTCCCCTGAAAGTATAAAATAATATGAATAGCCAACCGCTCTTAGACGTAGAGAGAACTTCCATCACATTAACGCCCACTTTCCAAAATGTATCTGTCCCCATCACCGACCATCTAGCTAGGGCTTCTAGGCGTAACTGTAACATCCAGTTTAAATTTCAGTCAACAAGTTGTGTCCATGGCTCAAGTAGCTTCAAAAAATTTGGGAATCATATCGAAGGTACGGCGGTACTTCAGCCCTGCACAACTTCTTCAACTTATATACAGCTCAAGTGCGATCATGCATGGAGTACTGCAGTCATCTTTGGGATAGTACAGCCAAATATCAACTAGAAGCGCTGGACTCCGTTGACCGAAGAGCCCGTAATCTAATTAACAACGTCGACCTTACGACCAAAAAACTGCAGACCCTAGAGCATCGTCGTAAGGTTGCTTGTTTAACCGTGTACTACAGGATACATTTTGGTGAGTGCGCGAGTGCTCTGTTTCAATAAATCGAAGTCTCACCCTATTACTATCGGACCACTAGATGCAGGCAGAACTGCCATCCGTATGTGGTAGCTATTCCAAAAAGTCGAACTAAGCGCTTTGACAGTTCCTTTTTGATACGGGTCGCCAAGGTTTGGAATTAAATGCCTGCGTCTATTTTCCCTATATCAGTATAGTCCTCGTACTTATAAGCGACGAGTGAATAGGTTTCTCGTGGATGGACGTGTACCACCTTAGTATTCATATTCACTTACCATGAGGTGTCACGGAAAACAAAAGTCCTATCCTTATATTATAAAAAAAAGTATACCAACGTATAGATCATGCCAAAAATCTAATCCCCTCTGAAGTTGTCGCTAGGCGCGATCTACACGAGTAATTGATATTTGATCCACCACTCAGCGCTTGGCCAGCTTGGTGGATTATAGTCTATACCTCCTCGCCACCCAGAGGAGAGACTCATGCCCTGCAGTGCATTACAAAGAGTTGTAATGAATATTTGAAAACGTCAAACGAAAAGATTTTATATTTCTTTTTTGTTTCTGCCTCGATGTTTTTTTGTCTTAGTTTTTATGATAACTTTAAGGGTGACAGGACTATTCTTCTTGATCCTATGAACATATAGCCAGACATCTTCGAGGGTAAACATTTACCATTTTGACCCTAACATATAACATCTTAGGTTACGTTCCGATCGCATACGCCCAACTCGCGCCTCACTCGTGTGTAAAGCTATAGGATACACGCAGGAGACACTAACACCGACACAAGTGTCGATACTAGTCTAATGCGTCCACATGGACGCAATTTTTGGTGTCGACACTAGTGTACCTATACATCGAGTGCCGCTGTCGAAGTTTCGCGGCAGTCTCTACGGAGCTATGTGCAATTCAGTGTCAGACATTCCGTGTGTTTCACTCACAGGTGTTCGGTATTAAATAACTTAAACTTGTAAAATATTCCTAGTTGCTAACATAAAGTTTTCTTAGTTTCTAATTACCTAAATTGTGTTCTTCAGTAATGGAGCTTTCTTGTTATCTCAATTGCAGTGGTTTTAGTGGTGTGACGTCATGTTGCTCTAACTATAAGTTTCGCGCAGGCCTGATAACCGCGACACTAGTGTCTGACTATCAATCGTTGAGTAGCCACGGCAGCGACATCGACGTGATGCCTTCTGTACAGTCTTCTCTGTATACACTGAGTGTCGAGTGTCTGGTGGCGTTGTGTATCAGTAGCTGTACACGATTTGCAATTTTGCTGTGTATAATTTAAGTGTTATATTAATCAATCGACCTCAAATAACGTGTACGTATGAGCGTAAGGCGTGCTAGTTGCGGGTGCAGTGTGCCTAGTGCGAGTTTTTTAACTTCACCATCTCATTTGCATAAACTTCGTTTGGTATGGGATCGAAACAACGCCAACTAGTGGCAAAAATGGTAATTCCTGAGTCTGAGTTTTTACGCCGTAAGCAATCGACCCCCCCGCATTCGAAAGTGAGAACGATATTGCACGTGATTGGTAGTTGTTTTGTGAGATCTGATCGTGCCCTCAAGGTTCCAAAGCACTGTTGTAGGTATAGTTACTTACCTATATGGCCATAGCCATAAACTGTAGTTGCTTTACTGCCAATTCTTTCCCTTAGCTTAGGAACCAAATCGTAATAATTCTTCAGCGGGATTGAAACGTCGTACTTGAATACGTAACCGTCAAGCAGACCAGCGCTTGGTATATTCTCCCGAAGGTTCCAAATTGACTGAAATAATATTTAAAAAGCATAATAATACCAAATAAAATCATTTTATCGTCAGTCGTCCGTCACCATAGTAGTAGAATGATAGGGACAGTAACATACAAGTAGGTACTTAGTAGAATGAAATTAGGGCGAGTTTATACCTAAACTATGACAAGTGCTGCCTCAAACATAAAATCTCTACCTCATTAAACGTGAAAAGGGTAAAAAATCGGCTTGGGGCAGTCTGGTGCAGCCTAATATAAAACAAAAGGTAGTTTGAAACGCATGGAATTTTTAATGGCGACATATTCCGTCTAAATAGAATTCAATATGGTTGCTATGACATTTCCGGCTCTCTTATTTCTCTTATTTTAGCGGTATAATACGTCACAGCGGCCATCTTTGGCGTCGCATAGTAATGGTGTTTCGTCGCAAAAGAACTTTTGGATTATGATGCTCATCCAGCTGTTATAAGGTGTTGGACATGCTGCTTCTCACTATCCCTGAAACCCTAAGCACTATAACTGCCATAGTTAATAGGTCATTGCTTACGGGGGTTTTTCCGGAAGCCTGGAAGATGGCGATAGTAGTGCCCTTGCCTAAAAAACCTGATGTTAAGGACTTCAAGGATCTGCGCCCAGTTAGCATGCTCTCCACAGTTTCGAAAATAGTAGAACGCGCTGTACATACTCAACTGAGCGCTTACGTAGAGAGCAATGATATACTGCCGATATTTCAATCAGGTTTTAGAAAGTCACATAGTACCATCACTGCCTTGCTGGACATTACAGATAATATTTTATCAGCACAAGACCGTGGCCTGGGAACGTTAATGGTACTTCTTGATTACTCGAGAGCCTTCGAAGCAATTAATATTCCGCTACTACTAGCTAAAATGAATTATTATGGTTTTAATCACACAGCAGTCCAATGGTTCTCGAGCTATTTAGGCAATCGTTCTCAGAAGATTAGGCTGGTGGATAGTGATGGAGAACATATATTTTCTAATGCATCCACTGTCAGTAGAGGCGTTCCTCAAGGATCTATTTTGGGACCCCTACTTTTTACAATATATACAGCCGATATGTGCACGAACATCCAGCACTACCAATACCATATGTACGCTGATGACACCCAGCTGTACCTCTCATTCGATCCAAAAGACACAAAGGTAGCAGTAGATCATATAAATGAGGACCTAGCGAGGATCTCGTCCTGGTCAGAATCCAACACTCTAGTCATAAACCCAATTAAAAGTCAATTAATGATCTTGGGGTCTCCAGGACAGATTGTCGCTATATCCGCGCATGATCCTTACGTGTCGGTGATGGGTGAGCGCGTTGCTCGGGTGGCAGAGGCTCGGGACCTGGGGGTTATCATTGACGAGCAGCTGCGCTTTGAGAGTCACGTAATGAATTCAATCAAAGTATGTTTCTACAAACTCAGCATTCTATATCGTATTCGTGACTTTCTAAGCGTAGATTTGCGTATCCAACTGTGCGATGCCCTTATTCTTTCCAAAATATCATACGGAAGTTTGGTATATGGACCGAGGTTGCTTGCGCGCACGGATCGCATTGTACAGCGGGTACAGAATGCGTGCGCGCGTTTTTGTTTTAAAATCCCTCCCCGCACACATGTCACTCCATACATGAATGCTGCTGGAATGTTAAAGATGGCGCTGCGTCGAGAGTTACATTTAGCTAATCTGTTGTTTGGTATCACTAAAACCGGTCGCCCAAAATACCTACATCAAAAACTAGAGTGGCGTGCCAAATCTCGTGGGTTCAGAGAAATGAGTCGCCCCCTCAACATGCCCTGGCATCGCACGACAGCCTTCCGAGGCAGCTTTAGGTACTCGGCTACCAAGTGCTGGAACAACATACCACCTCCACTTCGGAGACTAGACTCATTACAACGTTTCAAAAAATATTTTAGAAATTATCTTTTTAAGTATCAGTCTAGTTTGCCGAGTGGGGTGCGGGTTGTTCCGGCATATACGTCCAGTGTATGAGAATGTATATATTTATATATGTATATAATAATTATTATATTTTCATATATATTTCTCCTTTATTTATTATGCAATAGTTTGTAACATTAGGTTTATTGATATTATAATTTGATATATAGTAGAAATTCATCTTTATTTGGTATGCGATATATGTTTCTTGGTTTACTTGATTTTTATTTCTTTTTATTGTTTAATTACATATATATTTACAAGCTGCGTTAGCGCGGACACACACTAGATAGGGCTCATCTGAAAATCAGCGTTGTGGCTACCGCTGCAGCAGTGTGCTGAGATGGGTCCTATTCGGTAAGCATGCTACAGCACAAGATTATTTATTTAAGCCTTTGCTTTTTTTTTTTTGCAATTTTAATGTAATTGTCAAAGTAATGTTATTTTTATTTTTTATTGTTATGTGTTTTCCTCTTGTTTTTATTTCTTATCTGTTATTTATTTGTTATATTGTTGCTTTCACTCCGTAATTTTTTTTCGTAATTTTTTTTCGTAATTTTGCCTGTCTTTTTAATTTTCTGTCTTTTTTATGCTTTATTGTATGTGGTAAAGTTACTATGTGGGTAATTGTTTTGCTTGTTTCATGTTTATTATTTGTTTTGTTTTTATATTTTATTATTCTTTTTTTCACTGTTTGGCTTATGTTTTTATCTATTCTGTTGTGTTGTGCTGT
Source organism: Stenoptilia bipunctidactyla (assembly GCA_944452665.1). Classification (NCBI taxonomy): domain Eukaryota; kingdom Metazoa; phylum Arthropoda; class Insecta; order Lepidoptera; family Pterophoridae; genus Stenoptilia; species Stenoptilia bipunctidactyla. Next base: position 21,659,263 of record OX101727.1, read on the forward strand.
TGTAGTTTTCCGAATAAATGTTTTGAGTTTGAGTTTGAGTTTCTGGAACCGCTGATTTTTGAGTTTCCCTCTTCTGGACAAAGTATGTGCAATCAGGTCGAAACGTCGGGTTATAGTGAAAAAAAATATCGTTAGTTTGGCACTGAACAGATCCATGTGTATCATAGATTGGCATTGTTTTTTCTTTACTATGGATGTCCCGTCTCTTAAACGTAGTGATTACTTGCTCAGTGGCTTGGGGTACATTTTACCAATATTTCACTTCGACAATTCAAAACACACGACTCTTTCTAACGAGACCATTGCGCAGAGCTATCAGCTTTTCCCTGGGTGACGACGAGGAGGTAGGTATAGGCCTAGTCTAGTCAGAAAGCTGACCCTGGGACACCGAAATGGCTTCAAAAGTTCCCTCCGAAGCACGGAATCGTCGTGTTAAAGAAACGATTGGTTCCTTCCTTGTTCAGACCGGGCCGAACTTTGCTCAACCTGTTATATCGTATAATATACACAAGTGCCATTTCGCCACGACAACTTCATAGAATAAATAAATAACCTATACTAATTGATAGAAATGTGTATCTTCCCCGTTCTCACATATGGTGAACAAACCTGCTCTTTGACAGAAAATCAAAAGTCCAAGCTCAGGGTTTGCCAGAGAGCAATGCTAGTTTATTAGGAATAAAATTAACTGATCGAAACACCACACTACGCTCCAAAACCAACATCACGGATGTTGCCCAGAAAGCTGCCAGGGCAGGTCATGTATGTCGGATATCAGAAGATATTTTGGTCAAAATAACAACCGCGTGGCATACTGACACCAAAAAACGTCGTGGACGACCACGCCGTCGGTGGAAGGTTGATCTGGACGCATTTAGCCGAAATGACCCGCAGAAAAAGCTGATCGCCTATAATGGAAAGAAAAAAAGGACGCCTTTGCCCAATTTTGGGACACCCAGGGCTAGTAATAATAAAGGTTTGCGACACGCACCTGCACTTTGGCCGGTTCTGAAGTTACTGTGCCATCCAATATAAGTCCACTCTCCATTTCTTTGGACAGGAAGTTCATCAACTTTTCGTTATCATGCTTTTCATCACTGCCATGGGTTTCTAGCAACACATAGAAAGGATAGTCTGAGATAGGGTTTCTGAAAATTTCAATAACACCTAATTAGATTTGCGAGTCAACCATTTTTTATAGGTGACTAAACTTGCGTTTGACTTCTGTGCCATGTGATAAGGTAAGTGATTTACAGAAGGATTTTAAAAGAAAAAAAAATTACTCGATTTTGAACTCTATGCCTTCGACATCAGGTTAAAATTGGTTGGCGAAATTTGACAAGTAATAATGTAGCACTTGATCTGCTGCCTTCTGTACCTAAGTCATGCAATGAATGTAATTGAAAGTAAGATAAATTACTTACTGAGTCTTACAGTGATTCTAATTCACGTAATTACATCATAATATGTATAAGTATGTGTCTATTCTATTAACACCTACAACATCACTTTTATTCCCTTTTTTGTATTACGAGTACTAACATAGTTTTTAAGTTGTAATACTAACAAGTGGGCCAAGATGCCACAATAAATGAAAATTTATTATTATTATTTATTGTGAATACAACATTAACACATTCAAAATAAATAAAGCATCAGATAAACATAATCTCACTAAACTTATAAATGTGAAAGTTTAGATGGATGGTGGATGTATGGATGATTGTTCCTCAATTACGGCAGAACGGCTTTCGATGAAATTTAGCATAGTGATAGTGTAGAGTCTGGAATAGCACATAGGGTATTCTAGACTTTTATTCATATACTAGCTGCTGCCCGCGACGTCGTCTGCGTGAACGCTATGCAGCACCAAACGCACCTACGATTATAACACTGCTAGCGTGATAATATGTAGCCTATATGTTGACCCGACTTCTTAACTATCTTCATGCCAAATTTGAAGTAAATCCATGCAGTACTTTTTGAGTTTATACCGGAAAGACAAACAGACAAAAATTCTAAAAACTATATTTTTTGTTTCTGTTTCGATTGTAGATTCAATATACAGTTTTGACTTTCCTACCATTTTATTATATGTATAGATTCTCACGTGGTTCGAAATTGCGCGGGTAGTATGGTTATAAACATTACCTATGCAAATAGTGAAGACATGCTTTCTTGTGTTATGATATTTCAGTAATGTTCAGCGGCCGGCTGTAAAGATGTAGAAGTAGCAAAACTGCCTTCTATGCCAGAGGTCCTGGGTTCGAGACCCGGTTGAGGCGGATATTTGTGTGATGAACACAGATATTAGCTATCGAGTCTTGATATCAATATTAAGTTTATTCAAAGTCAAAGTCAAAAAATTCTATAAGAAACTTCATTTGGACTATGTGCTGTGAATGAAAATTATAATATTTGTTTATATTCTTTTAGGAACTATCCATTTCTGAACCCGTGTATTCCTTTTTAGGCCTGTGCATGAAGATCATCGCGCACTTAGGGTGTTACCACACCAATCGGTTGATTATCAATAGATGGTAGAATGGATTAATCGGCTTCGATCAATGGTTTTTACTAGACCAATTCGATCAGAAAAAATCAATTGATTGATCTGCTAACACCTTTAGTTTACCAACAAAGAAAAAGCTATGAGCTAGCATTAAACTGAACAAAAAATTTCAAAAGATTCTGCAAACAAATGTTTACTTACGTGAGTTTCATGTGTTTGATAGTGTATTTAATGGCTTCGTTATCTGCCATTTCATATGCAGATAAGATTTCTCCAAGTGAAGATTTAGCACTTTTGTACAACTGAAGGACATTTTCAAATGATTTTACACCTGAAATTAGAAATGTATTTAATAAATTATAAAATAGGTATGTCTGGAATTAGAGGGCTGTGCATAAACATGACAAAAATATGATAATAAAAAACTAAATTTTTACCAAAGAATCCTAAAGATACAGCTTTTGGTTGTACAGCACATTGAATAGCAACTTTAGTAACTAACCCAAGAGTGCCCTCAGATCCAATGAATAAATGTTTTAAATGGTATCCCGTGTTATCTTTCTTCAAAGTTTTCAAACAATCTATTACAGTCCCATCAGCTTTCACCTACAAATGAAATAATGTTATCAGATTTTGAATGTATTACTTAATTAAATTTAAATTATATAGAAATTTCTCCTTTAAAACATACTGCTTCTATACCCAACACACTTCCATGTAAATTGCCATATCGGAGTAAGCGTAGACCTCCAGCATTTGTGCTCACATTTCCACCTATCTGACATGTGCCCTTTGCACCTAAGTCCAGTGGCATTATTAAATTATACTCCCTAGCATAATTATCCAAATTTTCTAAAATACATCCAGCTTCACAAACAAGAGTACCTGAAAATGTTTACATTTAAGGTGTCATTATCTTTATAAATAATTTGTTTTATCTTGTTATTCAATAACACGGAATTTTACAAATGTATGTTCATTTTTAGCATATCTTGTATTATTTATGAATACCCACCTGATATGGTATCTAAATGTATTATTTTGTTCATCAGTGAGAAGCTCAAAACAATTTCATCAAACACAGGGACAGAGCCACCAACCAGCCCTGTGTTTCCACTCTGCGGACAAACTGCAATTTTTCTTTCATTGCAGTAAGATAAGATATTAGAAACTTCTTCTGTAGTTTTTGGCTTTAATACCACTTTTGTTTGTCCTTAAATAAAGTTGAAAATATATACATAAAAGTAATGCTAAATCTAACAGCAAGTACACCATTCAAAAATGAAAATCTGTTCAATGATTTTTCATTAAATGCACTTTCTATGTACTGTTTTTGAAGATATTTCATTTCAATTAAAGTTTTGCCAAACCTCTACAATTTTTGATCCAGTCAATGTTATATGGCAGAACATCAGTATCCTCTGTAAGTACTCTATTTTTACCAAGCATTGATTTAAAGTAACTTATGTCAGTAGCTTGCACTGTGGCAAAGTCATGTCTTTTAACATTATATTTCTCCTGAAATAAACATTTTTTTTTATTATAACTAACCAAAGCAAAATACTTGTTCATGTTGATGAAATCACTATATTACCACATGAAGTAGGGATCATGTTATAACAGCATTACTGTTATTATGATTACTAGCTGCTGCCCGCGACGTCGTCTGCGTGAACGCTATGCAGCACCAAACGCACCTACGATTATAACACTGCTAGCGTGATAATATGTAGCCTATATGTTGACCCGACTTCTTAACTATCTTCATGCCAAATTTGAAGTAAATCCATGCAGTACTTTTTGAGTTTATCCCGGAAAGACAAACAGACAAACAGACAAAAATTCTAAAAACTATATTTTTTGTTTCTGTTTCGATTGTAGATCATACCCCAAGTATTCTTTTAAAAAAATATTCAATGTACAGTTTTGACTTTCCTACCATTTTATTATATGTATAGATTACATCATTTGCACTTCATGTGCTTTAAATGGTAAAGGCAGTAACTTGTTAACTATCTTAAATACAATAATATACTTACTGCGGACAATTGAGGCAAGACAGTCGATGCATTCCTGATCTGACGGAAAAAAATCAAGGAACTAAACTTAAAACTTAGATTTATAGGTTTCATGTTGTATTAATGAAAACTGAGTTCACTAGTATTACAGACGCAAGACACCATCAAGCAACACAGAATGCCTAATATCGAATAGATAGTAGCACACAGATATAAAAAGTTACTTTATGGTAGCACAGCGTTTTACGCAGTTTATCATTAAATGATAAAGGTTATCAACTTACTCAATTGTCAAAACAAATAAGCATCTATCGTAGTAAATAAACAAAAACAGTGTTACCAATTTAATGTAAAAGATTTTGAAAGGTGAAGTAAAAAAAAATAAAAAAAAACTCATAGATTTAAAATTCATGTCACGTCCATTATCAATTATCATGCAATAGCAAATATCGAATTTTGTAACTTAGGTTATCTAAAAATCATTATATGGGTTGGAACCTTTCTATAATAAAGAAGAAACTGAGGTGCGAGCACAGAACTTTGTCGACTCGTATGTTTACGAATGTTCATATAGTATGGGGATGGTTTGTAAGCTATCAATTGCCGCACTGTCAGCTTAAATAAATGTGTGCCTTGATAATTTTGAATGTTTGTAAACATGTTGTTCTTTTAAATGACTGTAAAATAAAAAAATACAATGTTACTAAAACTTGCAACTGACTCCATACTATATGAACATTCGTAAACATACGAGTCGGTAAAGTTCTATGGTCGCACCGCGCTGTTTTGATATGAAACGCGTATTGTGATTGTAACAGAATGAGGAATTTTCTGACAGCTCATAAAAATTAGTTCGAAAAACGTCTATAGATGGCACTTTTAAAAAGCCGAAGGCGTTAAGTCTGTATACTATAATGTAGGTAATTGGTATCTACCATCTATTGTTATTTTTAAGTTACATTTCAAGTTCAATTTCAATTTGATGTCAGATGTCAATTAATTTATTTTACTTTTATAAACGCAGTGTGGATTCCATTGGCTATATGACAGACAAGATTGTTTTAAACTATCGCGGTTATTTTCACTATGATTTAGAATCCCGTAAATAAAATCATAGTGACAGACAAGACTACGCCTTTTGTAAAACGCCATCTGTCGAAGCTTTTTGTACCATTTTTGTACCGTTTTGTTTTTTTAATGAGCTTCTTCTTTTCGTGTCGATGAATATTATGTTTATTATATTTTGCCCGCCCAGAAACTTGCCACCTTTATGGCGTTACCGGTGGCTTGTACGAGGTCCTCAGTAGTGCAGGTTTCCGGGCACATGGGGCAGGAGAGAAGGTGTAACATTGTTTGTGGAGTCGCGCCGCAAAAACAATGCTCATCTCCGTCAACGCTGAAACCCCATTTTACAACGTTTTCTTTACTACGGCCGACCTGGGTCCGGAGTCTGTTTAGGGACTTCCAAATTGGCCATGGCAAATCTTTTCCGGGCGGGAGGTGTTCAGACAGAGTCAAGGGGGGTTGGGCAAATTTTTTACTCCATAAATTGACTCTCGTTTTTGCGGCATCGGCAGGGTTTATTGGCGGGACCGAGTGGTAAAAACTTTTCCGGCTTTTTAGCCTTAGGGGCACGGGACAATAGTGATGCATGGGGTGTTTGGGATCTGTGACCATTTTTGATTTTTCGACACAGCTCGCTGTATATCTGCGAACGTCTGGAGGGGCAATCCCAGCGAGTGGGTACAGCTTCTCTAACGGAGTAGGTTTTAAACATCCAGTAATAAGCCGACAGGTGTCGTTGAGTGCTGTATCCACCCGCGTAGTATGGCTTGAGCGACCCCACACAGGGCAGGCATATTCTCCAGCAGAGTAGCAGAGTGCCAGACCAGACGTGCGCAGAACAGTAGGTGAGGTGCCCCAGTCTGTAGTTGTCAGGCGCTGCAAGATGTTATTGGGAGTGGATACTTTTCTATTGACTTTGAAACAGTGTGCTTTGTAGGTTAGTGATCTATCGAGGGTTACTCCTAAATATGTAGGGTTTTCACAGTGCATAATTTGTTCACCCCGCCAGTGGATATTAAGTACCCGGTGTGCTTGCCGGTTGCGAAGGTGAAAAGCTTGGCATTGCGTCTTAGTGGGGTTCGGCCTCAGGGCATTTGCGTCGTAGTAATTGCCCAGGTTGGCTAAAGCCGAGTTCAAATTTGCTTCCGCCTCCTCGAAAGTTGTTGTTTGAGTGGCCAGTGCAAGATCATCAGCATATAGATAGCTTCTGGTGTTTGGGCTCGCTGGTTGGTCGTTCGTGTATATATTGAACAATATCGGTGCCAAGACGCTACCTTGTGGGAGACCGTTCTTTTGATTTCGCCATCTGCTTTTGTCTTCGAGTAGGCTTACTTGGAATGAGCTGTCAGAAAACCTCTCCTTGAAAAACTTTGAAAGGCTTTTGTTGTTCCTGTCAAAGAGAGTAGAAAGAAACTGACTGACACTGACAAACATAACCTAAACATTTCAAAACACACGTGAGTGAACTAATACATGAGAAAGTTGATGTGTTTAAGTGAAAATATTTGATAAGTTTTGTGAGTTTTAAATATGGCTAAAACAAAACAGAAAAAGAAGCCTACTACAGCGGTTCCTGTAGAAGTTCCTGAAGATGTAGTAAAGTTACCACCAATGAGAATGTCCAGTGATCCTTCACCGAAACAGGTACCATTTCATTCTAACACATTGTAGGTTTTTGAGAAAGAACTCTGTAAATAGAAGCATGGTAATTACCCAGCTACAAAAAGTAAATTAAGCAGTATAGTCACACCAAACTAAAAAAAAATACATGCAACTTTCTATTCTTATAGAAAAAATGTGCTTGAACTTGTCAGTTTACCTGGCTCAATATAATGGATTTCATTGAAATATAACAATTCTAGAAATAAATCTACAATGTATTAAAAAAATATTTTTTTGTATGTTTATCAGATAAAAGATATTTAAAAATCAGCACTTACAGTTCTTATATTTTATTATTCTGACATTTTCGGTGACTTAGTGGGCAAGTGTTGCAGCGTGAGAGGTCCTGGTTTCAAGTCCCAGACGGACCAGTTTTTTTTTCTTAATCCCCAGACCGCACCAACGACATAGCCCCAAAGTAAGCATAGCTTGTGTATTGGGATACCATGTAGCAAACTATGGGGGAACCTAAAATATAAATTCATAAATAGATAAACACCCAGACACAGAACATTTTCTTTTTCTTGTTCCGTGCGAGAATCGGACCCGCAACCACTGGCTTCTGAAGTAGACGGTGTTACCCCATCTCCAAAGTCGTTGTCCAGTCGACCAGTATAGACAAACTCTTCTAGACTGTCACCCGCTATAATCTTAAACCCTACCCTACCATGATTAGAATGACTGCTTTTCAAAACCCATTTGCCATCAATAATGTTTAGGCACAATATCAAATCCGTGGGATGCATGGGATACTTTCCCGCTGACCCAATATTGTTACATTGGGATGTTAAAGGTTAATGACTATAGTTTTGCTGTATGGTCTCCAAACACAGTGTCAGTTTAGGTGATTTATTATTATTATTTTAAGCTACTGGAAGCATAAAATCTTCTTATATCTGTATTTGCTATTATCACTAATCAGTTCACTAAATTGTTTCTAGGTGAAATGGATAAACAGACAAAGAGTTCTTGTATTTGCTGCAAGAGGAATTAATCATCGTCATAGGCATTTAATGGAGGATATAAAAAAACTAATGCCTCATCATAAAACTGAGTCTAAGATGGAGAGAAGCAAAAATTTATATATTGTTAATGAAATAAGTGAAATGCAAAATTGTAATAAATGCATCCTGTTTGAGGGAAGAAAAATGAGAGATTTATTTTTATGGATGGCAAACATTCCCAATGGACCAAGTGTTAAATTTCTAGTAGAAAATAGTAAGTAAATATGTTAAACAACATAGAAAATTTATTTTTAAAATTTACAACCTATTTAAATGTTTTACTTTCTTTACAGTTTATACAATGGGAGAGCTCAAAATGACTGGAAACTGTTTGAGGGGATCAAGACCTTTGTTGTCATTTGATCCACAATTTACAAAAGATCCACATTACATTCTCTTAAAAGAATTATTGACTCAAATATTTGGAGTACCAAATTATCATCCTAAAAGTCAACCATTCTTTGACCATGTATATACATTTATGATACTAGATAACAGGATTTGGTTCAGAAACTATCAGATACTTTCTGAGGATGGAGCTTTAGCTGAAATTGGACCCAGATTTGTTTTAAATCCAGTAAGTAAGATGACATAGTGTTTTGGAAGTACAGGTTTTTAGAACTGCAAAATAGGTTCTATGAATTTATGGTCAATCAGGGGTATTAAAAGTTGTTCCACTATTTATACAGCATTCAATATTACATCATTCTTCTACACCTTTAGCTCCTTACATATGAAATTGGTGTTTTGTCGTACTGGCCATTTTAATCTCAAATATCTCTTCTTTGGTTTAGAATTCCAAAATCCCCGTGCTTGTTCCCACCTGCTACTGCTATTTTTTATTAAAAATACTATTTAAAAACTTATAGTTTTATGTGCTTGTTTTGTTGAAACTTTTGTATTCTGCAGTCTGGTTTTTAGTTTTAGTGATTACTTTTATTTTATAAAGTTATTAATTCTAGGTAAAGATCTTCTCAGGATCATTTGGCGGCACTGCTTTATGGGAAAATCCAAAGTATGTAAGCCCAGCAAAACTGAGGCAAGCATTCTCAAAGAAAGCAGCTAATAAATATGAAATGAGGGTTGAAAAGAAAGCAGTATATGAAGCCACAAAACCAGAAACAGGCTATCCAGACATTGAAGGGCCAGACTTCTTCAAGGGAGACCCATTAGAAAAAGCACAGGACCTTGTTGTGAAAGGTAATAAATACTTCAGTTTAATTATAATATTTTCTGTATCAAAAGACCTAATATCAAAGACAAATATTACACAATAGCCAATAAAAAAAGGTTTTTGGATGGAAGTTGAATTTACAATTCTATTGCTAAAACATCAGCTTCCTATTTTTAATTGTATTTCATAAAATCTCACTTTTGTCAACTATTTTACAGACATTATTTTAGTTTTTCTCAATAAATTTACATAATAAAATAAACTTTTTCAGAAGAAGTACTTGATGACAAGGAAGAAACAAATGAAAACAAATTTCCTCTTCAAAAGCCTATCTTCAAGGCAAAGAAATCAAAGAGCAAACCAGACATGGCAATTAGACGGAAGCAGCTGAAAGCTAAAAGTAAAGCTATTTCAGAACAAATAAAGAAAAGGAAACAGAAAGGGAAGAAACAAAAGTAGTTTAACTATAAATAAGAGAAAATAAAAAACTGTTTTATTAAAGCAGCCATTTATTAATAAACTATTTCATACACAATTTAAATCTTTTATTGGAAGAATAAATGAGGTAGTAAAAATAAACACTCCAGTTATAAAATGAAATATTTGTGGTTCATGTCATTTTGTGCTATTATATAAAATTAACAATTTTTTGAGGCTACACCATCGTTTTTTTTTTTAAGCTACAAAGCAATGCAAAGTCTTATTAAATTTTTAATATATACCTGTCATTAAAATTCAATTTTTAGGTCGCAGATAATGTTTGTTTGAGCTTGGCCTTAAAATTTGGCTGAGTTAAAAAAACTAAAATCAATATCATGTCAGAGATTGAAGTGGACGGATATTTGAGTTGATGGAATTAGTATTTCTGTTATACCACATTATTTAATAAAAGTTATAGAAATTTGTATATTGAGCTTACTTATAAGAAATTAATTAAATAACTGCAAAATTCATTGATTCAGTCATGTAACACAATAAATACTAAGTATACATTGCAAGTCATAGTGCATTGAAAAGGTTTCATAAAAACAATGAAGATCAAGTAAATAATGATTTTAAATTCAATCCAAAGAAATGTAGACACTTAATAAAATGTGCAGATGATTTAACTTGTGCAGACAATATGTATAGTTATAATAAACACTTTATTCAAACACAATTGCTTAAAGCTAATATAAAAAGTGAATACTAAAGTGTAAAAATATAAAATTACTAGATGTAACTTATTTAAATTGTACTTGAAGATTCACAATAGCAATCTTAACATACTTCTCGATAATAAAGTAAAAAATAATCATGACAATTAAAAAAGCACGCAAAAATGCAATATTTAAAGATTAACATTAATTGATTGCCAATTTTTTTAATACCTAATAAACGAGATTCAAATGCATCACAACATAGATTATATAATTTTAAAGTTAAAAATATTTATACAAATTTATGGCTTTGTAAAGGAATAACCAGCATATAGTGTATTAAAAATGAGTGTCATTTGTAAAACTTATAGGAAGTTTTTTCGATAAAAATATATTATCATGGGATTATAGTGTATATTTTCTGTTTCTAGCTATTCTTTAACATGTTTAACATTTGTAAGCCTTCATAAAAAATCCCAGTCGTATTTCGTAAACTTAATTAGAATAATATATATCATAAATATAAAATTGTAAAAAAAAGTCTTGAGCTTAACCTAAAATTCTTGATTGTTTAACTTAATACCAAAACTGCATTGTTCTTACCTGCAAAAATAAATATTAATTTAGAAAAACATAATATGACTCTCGAGATCATTAATTGATATACAGCACAGGATTCAATGGGCTCTAATAAAGCTATAATAATGTCAGCTTTCCGGAAACAACTTCCATTTTAAGTACATAGTATAAATTATTGAGTAGTATACTGCATAAGACGTGTTTATCTGTATACACAGGGTTGATTTGTAGTCACCAGCCAAATTTTTTTTACACAATAAGTATTTATAGAAACGATTTGTGCAAAAAAAAGTTATTATTTTTCTTACAGGACAATTTATTTAGCCGCTGACATATAAACCAAGGCATGGTCACTCTAAATTATCATTAAAATAAAGATGACTATGCGCTACTACACACATTTTGTAGTACTATGTCGTAGTATTATCAAGAAAATGCCGCATCGTAATAGGTATGTTCATCAACAGCGACTATTTTTAAAAAAGTGTGGTTCCATATTTCTACTTTTTTGTACTGAGCGACACTAAAATAAATATGCAGGTACGTTTATATTGTATCAAAGAAACTAACATTTAAATTTGGCTGGTGACAAAAAAATCAACCCTGTATATTTTGCTTTTGTAACTACACTTGTCTTTTAAAATATCTTACTTTACTATAACTATAAAAATTATACGAGCAGAAAACCAACTACTAGCCAGAGCCAGAACATAGAAAACTTTGTTTATGTTGATGCATTCACCCATTCACACATCCATCGATGGATTTTATCATAATATAATGTAAAACATACGCTTCTTATAGCGGAAAGCAACGACGAATAACTACTGATAACACAAAATATTTTTTTAACGAGCGTCATAAGGCAGGAGATTGGTATAACATTTTAACTATCAGTGGATTTTATATTAAATCGAAAATTTAAGATGGATAATTGGGATTTAAAATTGAAATCACCGAGAAGCTGAGCACGACATTTTGGAATTTACTTCATGCATTTTTATTCATGTAAATAAACAACAAGCCAAGAAAACTAAGTTTATAAATAAGCAGCTGTTCCCAAATCCTTAACCCGGTATATAAGTATAAAATATGCTTTAAGTATATATATGTTTACGGCCTGCCTGCAAGGGAAATTTAATCTAAACCAGTCTAGCTGTATCAGAGTAAAAATTGCAAAACACATATCTTCACAAACTTATATGTTTGTGAAGATACATAACAAAAAACTTATATGTTGGATGTTATCTGTAATATACTGAGATAATCTTTGAATACTTGAATAAATGTAGCAGTTTTGAATGGTTGAAGGTTGTCAGAGAGCAAAATTATGTTAACTTTCCCTTTTTTCGCGGGCATATAGAATTTTTTTTACAGTGAATCCCCTTTTGACTTTAATCTTCTTGATAGTACCTGCAGATGTAGTAAAGATGACTACACACATAAATAGTTGCCAGAACACATCATTTTGCGCAGATTTTGCACAGATGCTATTAGCCGGCAGATTTTATACGAAGGTTGTTTACTAGTCATACCACAGACATACATCTACATAGACAACGCATGTACTTCGCGTGTCCGAACCCCGACCAAGCATCAAGGTTGGTCGCCGCTAACTTCGGTCGCGCGTTTGTATGTCTGTTATAAAGTCGATATCTAATATATAAAATTCTCGTGTCACAGTTTTCGTTGCCATACTCTTCCGAAACGGCTTGACCGATTTTGATGAAATTTTTTGTGCTTATCCGGTATCTATGAGAATCGGCCAACATCTATTTTTTTTTATTTATATGGCAAAGCAACGTTTGCCGGGTCAGCTAGTCACAATATATACATCCTTCCTAATAATCGATTTCATTTGCGGCATCGCTGTCTTTGAATCGGTTTGTATTTTATATGACAAAATTACAGCTGTGACGTCATAAAAGGTGTTAAAAAGTCGGCACGCTTGGTTCAATACAAATCCTGACACGTCATCTATGTAGATGTATGTGTGAGTCTGACTAACTCTGAAGGGGTCATACCATCAAGCAATATACACTTGAATAATGATGTAAACCAGAGGTTCCCAAACTTCTTGACCCTTACCTGATATTGACTTTTTATTTTTTTTTATTTCGCCCACATCCTACAACTTACAAAATTTTATAAACATATACATATTTTACTTTTTGGTAGGTACTTCTATAAATAATTTATATATCTTTATATTATTAGATTATGTAATGTGAGTAAATAGGCACTATCAGTTAAAGTTGAGAACCACTATCATGGACCCCATAATTTTTTTTCGCAGTTGTAGACCCCTTGCCATTTGTCATGGACCCCTAGGGGTCGATATAGACCACTTTGGGAATCTCTGATGTAAACCAAGTTAGTCCATGCAATGCAAAGCCCCAAACTGTTACCTTATAACAAGCGTATGGCAGGTATTTCATGCAAGCACGTTACTGTGACTAGTACTTGTTCAAGTCTTCCATGGCGGCGCCGTCGGTTTCGTCGAGGTCCGTGGTTTTGTGGCCTCCAAGCTCGGCGAGGCGAGATTTCTTCCAGCGGCCGTTTTCACCGTTTGTATTGCGGTCTTCGCATATACACATGAACAAAGAGTCCACGACCATCTGTAAGTGATTCAAAATTAATATGTTTGATGCAATTGTTTCTATTGTCGGGAGACCCTAAAATATTAGCTGAGGTAAAAAAGAAGAAGTAAAAAAATATAGAGATTTTAAAAATCTAGTTAAAATCTTCTTTCATTCATCGCTTCTATTTATTATAGCCAGTAGAACAGTTCACTGGTTTGTTTGTTGTAAAAAATATATACAAAAAACTTCAAAAGTTGATCAACTTCCTTACCTCATACAATGACAGGATGCAATGTGCGGTAAAGAATGAGAAAATGCAAACAACAAGTGTGGGTATTGCGAAGAAGTGCAAGTCTGCGTTCCGTTTCAACAGCAACAATCCGATAATTCCAGTGACAGCTGTCACTATGCACTTTCCGAGGAACAGTATGAAGTCGCCGACGCTGTTGATGGTAGCCACTTGGAGCGCATTGTTTACTATGGTGCTGAATGCCTGAAAAAATATTAAAACCTTATAAAGTCATCATCACCATTACCGTTTTTAAAGAGCCTACAGTAGGGCCTTGAGTCTGTCCCTTGGGTGATAAGGAGGTGTAGGCTGTAAACTACCAAAGTGGACTCGGTGCTGATTGGTAGATTTTACACTTTTCATGGCGCTGCGCTGACATATTAGGGCCTTCGCTGCGTTAAGCGTGCGCACGCGTCGTTCGTCCGCGCGACGTAGTACGCGAGTGGAGCTGTTTGTAGGAATGAATTATGTATATGAATTATGGGATATGCCTCATACAAAGACAGGGATGCACGTCAAGCAGCGTGGCTTGAAATTTGTATGGAGCTGTATGAAAATATTCAAATTTTTTCTTGACATTTTGAATTAACTAAAAGAATTTTCCTAATCTTTTCTTAATAACGAAAATTTGGTTACAAATTCTCCACACAACTATCTAGAGGTGACACATGGGCTGATTGGTTCACGCCTTTGTCCACGTCGACGTCTTTTGGCTAAGTAGTATATCAATAAATAATCCATAGGTATCGACTGTACACCAACGCGATCGAAATTATACTGGCGGCGCTGCGAGAGATGGCAGTGGGCCGCAGGCATTATCGCAGCAAAGGCCCTTATACATATAAGTATATGCACCCGGGACCTACTAGTCAACCTGCCTCTGAAGCACAGAAAGTTATTCCTTAATAATCCAGTCCTCCTGCTTTAAATTCTGTGTATAAAGTAGTTTATTATGAAATAGGTGTAAGGAATTTAGGGTGAAAGATATTTCCATTTCAAAATGAACTTAAAGATTAATAACAATAAAAAAAAACAAGTATGATTAGATTGTATAATGAAGTGGTGGTAGATTCATTACGATTTTACAACCTGCGAAATAAAGAACATGTTGCCTTTGAGTTACAGAACATGCTACTTACTATAAGTGACAGTTTATAAATGACCACATACCTTTGCAGCAGCTTTGCAGAAATGGCATCTCTCAATGGTTATGATCGTGTAGGCGTTGTGGTTCAGGTATCGTATGAACTTTTCCAAGCAATAGAAACAGCAGATGCCACACTTTAGTCCACATTTCGCACAATCGGAGCCTTTTTCTGCCTTAGCTGATAACCTGTTGTCAATAAAAACAGCGTGAGAAAACTTTCCAAAACAAACCCAGTAGTAACTGCTGATATTGACTTATATCATGATTCTTTATTTTAAACAAATTAAGTTTTTAAACGGAATGTAATGAGTTTAATTTTTTCATACTTGTGGCCACAGTGTCAGAACACAAAATGATATTGCGTGACAGCTAAACATGTAAATTTCGTGTACATAGTGTTTGAAAAATAAAAAAAAAACGAAATTTTAAGAAGTAATTTCTTTGTATAAGTACTTATCTTACTTCTTTTTTCCGAAACAAAAAAAAAATCTCAGTAACGTTATTAAATAATATCTAAGAAATCGACTTACTTAGCATGTAAATAAGTGAGTATAAGCCTGGGTATCTTGAACAGGGTGATCAAAAACGATCCTTTAGCGACCGAGCCCAAGTGATATTTCAGCAGCTTTCCAATTGAGTACAACACCGGGGAAGGGTGAGCAGTGGGACCCCTGAAATAAAGATTTTTGAATGAAATAAATAATGACACTTATACAGGGTGACTGGTGGGTCACTTTCAAAATTCCAGGACGTGATAATTTGAGATCAAACATAAAGAGAAAAAGTAAAATCAAAAATAAATATTTAATATTTACCGAGTAAATTTAACCGAAAGTTAAAGAATTCATTACGCAACGCGTGGTTACATAAGCGTAATACAATAGATACTTAGCGGGTGGTGGTGTGCTTGTGGCGGGAACGCTACTGTGTGCGTGTTGACAGGCGGCGCGTCGGGAAAAGTGTAGTAAGGTTTTTTTATTTATAGAGAATTCTGGTGAAAAATTAAGTACCTTCTTTTATTACATAAAATAAATGAAAGAAGATTAAGATTATTAAGTAAAATAAATAATAATGTATTTATTTATTTTATAAATAAATAGGTACATAATTATGATCAGCATCGAGAACAGAGTGCTCTCCTTTAGTGTCTAAAATTTGTCACCAGTCACCCTGTATAGAACAGGTACCCTATCTCGTTATCTCTAGGGAACCAGGTGAAGCCGACTTGTGTTACCGCTAGAGATTTGCGTCTCCCATGCACCACCCGCCAGGTAGTTTAACTTATAGCGCCTAACGGCAAAGAAATATCTCGTGGCTCCTCTGAGGTGCCAACCGATAGGGGTTTAGTTGCGGCTCTCGTGCACCACCCTTATTAAACTTATAGCTTTTTTGTCGGTATCCTCTCGTTTTTCTTATATTCGCAACCCAAAAGCATACGTAAGCGGTTCAATAAATAATTTCCAATGTTTATAAGTGACTATCTAAGTGTTTATACCGAAATGGAAGTTAAGTTAATTATTTTTATCAGGACTTGTAAATCTTTTGGTATGTTTGGTTCGATTGGTTGATCAATTCGTTTTCTTTTTATCGTAGATCGGGATATCACCATGCTAGTTGTGTAAATAAATAGTATTTCATAAACATTGTAATTAACTTTAGAAACGGGATATTTACCATGTTTTACTAAAATTCAACTTTAATTTACTTCTTAACATTTAACATTATTGCCAATATTTTAACTTAAACATATATCTGAGGATTTTCTAACTAAATAGAAAATGAAAAACCCAAAGACAGTTGATGAGATTTATTGTATACCACTTTACGCAAACGTCTGAACTGAGGGCCCAACCAATTTAATCGTTAAAGTTTAAATTCACATTTTAGAAATTTATGGCCCCTTGCACCATTTGGCAAAGATTAAAAAAATGGGCCCTCAATCCAGATGCACATTCCGACGTTGACTCTTAACTCGTTCAAAATTCAACGGCGCTTCATACTTTCCTAAGTAATGTTGTAAAAAGAAAGTTTAAAATAAACATAGTTCTTTAATTGAGTAATAATGCATTAATAATAATAATTGTATACATTGATGCAATATGCCTCCTGCCTTAAGAACCTCACAAGATCTCTCATAATATACACATTCTAAGTCAAATTATTTCTTAATAGGTTTATAGAAAAATAATTTGGTATCCGTATTAATCATAAAAAAGTTTATTTTAAAAAGGTTTACAACTCCTGCAGTGTGCTTTTTCACCCAATATCCCGAAGCAAACACTGAAATCGTTATCTGCGTGACAAGTTATGAAAATTTTATTTACGCGTAACCTTTGAAATATGTCATTTTAGCCGAGTTTTAAAGAACATTGTGGCGTCTCTCGGGCGGCATCCGCCTTACAAAAAAACCTTATGGTGCCTCTTTCGGTTAAACTGATAATTAGAAATCGACTATTGAAATGACAACCAACATGGCAATTTTATTAGCTTACCTAAAGTACCAATGTGAGACAGCACCAGCGATAGTCATTTGTTGGCAACCCAGAATGAATTCGCTGCCCCAAATTAGGCAAATGAGCGTCAGCCACCACATGCTTTTCACCCACATGGGGTCAAATTCAAGAGGCTCAAGGGGGTATGCTGAAAAAACAAAGTTTTTTTTTTTAATAATATTTTTACCGGGCCCTGGCAACACGCCATCGAAATTACTTAGCATATTCTGTTTTTACGTTATATTGCTAACGTAACTCCATCTAGTGGGATAGCTTTTGCAGCTCAACCAATTTTTTTAAAGTTTATAATGCTTAAATGTATATATTTTTTTAAATACTCAATAAAACCGCTCATCGGGATTCGAACCACGGGTCTCCCGATAACATACTTTTTAAACTTGCACTGCTGTTGATTTTTTGATTGTTGACTGCCGAGGTGTCCACGTGGTCGGGCAAAGAGGTCCCATTAACGAAGAAATTCGTTTTGAAAGGTATACCCGGGTAGTTGGCTGTGGCCAGGCAAACCTGAAAGTGAACAAAATATATCTAATTTATCTGCCAAATGTAGTAAAAAGTTGTTCTAGATTCTTACTTTACACTTGTAACTTTTGGATTGGAATAATAAAGCATTTATCTTCCCCAAGCTATAAAATACTTTAAATTCTTCTTCTGAGATTAACGCGTTCAGACAAACAAATGCGATTTATATCTTTATAATAGGTATAGGTACTATAGAATATAGATTTACTGTCTATTTTTTTTTAAACTTAATAAAGCATGCTTTTCTTATTTATTGCTAAGTCAGCCAGTGCGGCCAAACCCAAAGACTAAGAAAAAGCTACCTAGATAAAAAGCAATTACGGAAACTCAATTACTTTAAGATAACTTACCACTACAAGAGACCAAAATGTGAAGAAAATGACAAGGACAAAGAATGTAATTATAGGCTGCAGGAACAAGGCAGGAATCGATCCCAGACAGTGGGCAGTTTCTTTGAATAGCGCAGCGAGGAATGACACGCGAGAACGCATCACGAACACTAGTAGAAGGAGAATTACCTGTAAACAGAAAATAAACCATTATGCAGTAGTTAGTCAGCCGCGAAAGGTTGGCTTGTTTATAGGGTTGCAAACTTTTTTTTTTTTTTTTTCTTCTAGAAATAAAGTATATTTGAGTATGAAAAGAATATCAAACAGTATTTTGGAAAAATAAACAGTATTCAATTTACTTAATGTTTTCAACACATATTTTTAGACCTTCTTGCACATATTATTAATTAAAGTCTAGCATATAAAGTGTTTCACTTTTTATGCTGAAAACTGTATTTTGTATTTTTCAACAGTAAACAGTATAATGTAGTGAAAAACAGTATAGTTGGCAATCCTACTTGTAATACCTTCAGGATAAGGGTGTCGTAGAAGGCGACTAATCGGGGGCGAGCACTAATCAGGACCGCTTCAGGGATAACAAGGCTAGCGACCTCCCTTCAAAGTCAAAGTGATCTTTATATCATTATTTTTGCAAAAATAAGAAAACTACAATTGTACCTTTTCCCAACCGCTCGAAAATGTGTAACAAGCGTTTAAAGGTTTTAGAGTGTTTTTTTAGCAACTTTAAAACAGTTAAAATATTCTTAAAAACTGACACATTTATGAATACGACATAGTGCGATGATATTTTGGATTTTTGATATTAAGTAATGAAAAACTTACGGTTATGATGGTGGCAATAATGGAATACCAAAGAAAAGCCTTTTCATTCTTCAAGGACTCCTGCAATAAAGGGTTTAGAAAATAATCAATGAATGCAAAGTATTAAAAACCGATTTCAATTCAACTACATTATCAAATCATCAGACGTTTTTTTAATTTTTATTTCCTAGAGTACCATAATTTATACTACTGAAATGGAACTACCTCTGAAGTATACTCTACTTAATACTACGTAATAAGACTAATCTAAATCGATCTATAATTGACGAAATTAAATTACTAAATACATAAAAAAACAAAACATACAGACGAACTGAGCTTCTCCTCTTTTTTGAAGTCGGTTGAAATATCAATATAGCCCAAAATATGTAAGTATTTATAGACTTTGTTATTACGCCTTTCTATCGTCTCGGTTACAGCACTATAAGGTAGGTACACAAATTAAAATAAATAATAATTATTATTTATAGTGTATTAATTATTTGCAAAGGACGAAAAACTTGACAAAAAAATATCTACCATCATCGATATAATATTCGATGAAAACGATTATTTCCCAATGTGACTTGAAGTGTCATTTTGTAAAATTATGTACAGGATACCGCCCAGGCGCAAGTGACCCTAAATATTCAAAATGTTTTTGTTTTTTATCTTTATTGTATTTTTTTTATGTAAACATGGATTTGATTAACATTTATAGGAAACTCACAATCCAATCCTTAAAAAATAAAAATTCATAAAAGAAATCAAACTTGCTGAGCCTTGAGCCCCGACAAAACTAATTTATAAAGAAATACTGCAGCGGCCGACGAGAGCGGCATTGATGGACGAACGTGTGAATGTGGGCCGAGGCACAAATGCGTGAGTCCATCAATGCAATACCTAGTTGCGGCCAATACCTAGTTACTTTTCTCAAATAATGCGCGGAAATTAAACTTAAACCTTTGATAAGTTACCTCTTTGGTCGCCATGTTCCATTTTTAAATTACACGACAAATATGATTTTACATAGTAATTTATTTGGCAGATATGGATTTTCATACAACTATTGCCGGCCGCTACTCAACCAGTACAGCAAGTTCGATTTATCTCGAAGAAGGTTGTCAAAATAATGCTCAAATTTCCAAGCATGTTTGAGAAAAATGTGTTATGTGAGCAGGAGCTGATAGTACCAATACATTAGGAAACGGAATATCATATGTCAGCCATTTCGATGGACTTCTTAATTAAATAATATTGTCTTAAGTTTTCGCGATTCATACTATTAAATAAAACACTTTTTGCTCGTGCTCGTGGCCACGGTGTCTGCAAAGACACCGAAACATCGAGTTAAAATTTAAAATGTAAATATACGCGATAAATCCGGTTAAAAAAGTGTTTTTTTTTTTTAAATGAATTCATTTTCTAAATGTGATTCATGAAAACTGTATAAAGGGACATTTGTGGCCTTAGCAGTTCCTTGTTTGTATTCCGGTGCTAACTCAATAGAGTCTATTGAGTAGACATGATAAGCGCGTAGCGTGTGGGAAAGGAAGAGATACATTTAGCTGGATTAGTCATAGAATGGTGCATATTGCAAAGTATTCGTCAATTCCTACAGTTTTTATCGCCCTATAACGATAACAATTACTTGAATTGATACGAACCTTTAACAGACACAGTTTGAATTTTTGCAAAATAATTTTGCAAAAATTCAAACTGTTTCTGATACATTATATGTGTGTTTGTATTGGGAGATTATATTACTTACTGGATATTAAAATAGGTACTTAACTGTGTTTTATTGATGTATAGTACCTAATGAATATAGGCAAACCAACTCAAATGTATAAAAAAGGTAATGAAGAGAGAAAAAGGTCATTAAAATTTGGACATGGTCGGACGCCATAGACCATTCGAAGTTTTAATAGATTTTTTTATCACATATATTTTTTCTTAGATAAGATTAAATAAACATAACTTGTATTTTTGGTTATTTTGATGGGTAGTTTTCAATAAAATAAAAGTACAACATTTAGGAATCGGCCGTATTAAATGAATCACCAAGCGGAGCGAATGACGTCAAGTTGGTAAATATAACTGTGTTGCCTGATTATGTTGATAACGTGATTCAATTGTTTCCTGCATAATTTGTTGTTACTATTTATAATTTTATAATCTAATATATAAAATTCTCGTGTCACAGTTTTCGTTGCCATACTCCTCCGAAACGGCTTGACCGATTTTGATGAAATTTTTTGTGCTTATCCGGTATCTATGAGAATCGGCCAACATTTTTTTTTTTTTTATTTATCAAAACAACGTTTGCCGTGTCAGCTAGTAAAAATATAAAAGTCCTAAGAATCATTAAAGACGGAATAAAATTGTATCTCACATATTCACAACGTTTTTGTTTGAAACCACAGTTTTTAAGTATATTGTATAAGTATTATTTCAAGTATTTTGTTGAAAACTGAAGCCTTTTTTTGAAGACAAATAAAATACAATATTTATATAGGTGTAATTTAGAACTAGTGTTTTTGCGCATAATTCAAGGCAGATAAAAATGTTTCACGTATAGGCACGTACTGCATTAAAAAGGCGATTTCAAAATTCTGTCGCTACGCCGATTTAAAATTATTTGATTATCTGTTAGCAACACATTTTGTATTGTACAACGTTCTGAGTGTTTACTTATCATAAGGGAAGGGTGTGTGTTGAATCAAAAATGGTAAGAATACAAAATTTTAACATGTACCTACATAAAAACTCTGCATATTATGTTTGCCTCTCGTGTTTTTCTACTGTTTCAAGATTTATTTTATGAGTGTACAGTATATTTTTATACTACAGACACAGAGCTGTTGACGACTTATTGCTTTGTATTCCTCAGTAGGTACCTACTAAGATAAATAAAGTTATTTATATTTTTAATGCAACGTTGGTGCCAATATACAAGGTGACTGGTGACAAATTTTATATATTAAAGGAGAGCTCTCTGTACTCAATTCTAATCATAATTATGTAATAAAAGTAGGTACTTAATTTTTCATCAGAATTTCCTATACCTAAATAAATAAAGAGTTCACGAATGCTTCACGGCACGACGCACACTGAGCTCGCCTATATGAGACGCATGCGAAAAACTAAAGAATATTTTGAATTCTTTTTATTTAAGTATAATACAATATTTTAAGTTATTTAAGCATACTTGATTGTAAATATTGTAATTCGTGATTTTTTAAATACAAATACTCTTAGTAAGTACGATGTACCTACCAAATATTTGAAATATTAATTAAATATTACTGATTTATAAAATAGGAGCTTGTTAAATGAATTGCAGATTATTATTGGATAAAATTCGAGAAGAGAAATATTCAAACCATGTGGACTTTAGCGTAGATATGCGTTTGACAAAAAAATCGGTAGAAAAGAATGCGCAACAGGCTTTTGCTTTGGGCTTTTGTTTTATAATAAGGAAGCATCAATTATATTTATGGAATAGTTCATTTAAAAAGAACCTTGCGCAAATCAAATATATCGCACATCAAACTTTTAAAAAAAATGCATTTAAAAAGACACGATTATGTGAGCTGAGAACAATAAAATTGCTAAAATTTTTGTGTAATGAAGAGTACTAAAATTTTTCCTCGCGAGACATTACAAATAATGCTAAAAATTTATTTACGAGAGAACTTAAAGTTCAAAGGAAATACGCGACAGTCAGATACATCTACTTTGCGCGTCAATAACAACTAATAGATAACCGAGTAAACTGTTAAGTAAACCACCGTAAATGTAGAATCCAAATAGAAATGTATCCTCAATTTTCAGAAACGTGTGTTTTTTTTGTAGTTATTCGCATTTTAAAATATGAGTTTTTAGCATGCGTCTTGTATGGGCGGCCCCACTGTGCGACGACCGATCGTGAAGTCGTCTATGCCTACCTACCTATATCCTGTGTTGATAGCGCCGTGCATAGGTCCGTGGTTAGTAGATACCAGTGGAAACATGCGATGCGTAGGTAAAGAATCCTTTAACTTTCGATTAAGTTTACTCAGTAAATAATGAATATTTATTTTTTGTTCTATTCTTCCTTTTTCTATGATCTTTAACTATCACATCCTCGAATTTCGAAATTGACACTTCACCCTGTATATTGCAGCCAAAGATCTCGCCTTACTTATATTTTAATGAAGATACTATACTTGGTCGTAATCATATACTTAAGTAGTTTCATAATTTAAAAATGACGTACAAATACTGTAACTTAAAACTTACGGACAAAAAAGCAGCATCGTCAAAATTCCGTTGGTGAGTCCTCAATTCATGGTAAGTGTACCACAGTAGTGCTGTTCCGGCAACACTGACTATTGACACAACTATCATAAAGATCCATGATACGAAAGTAGCCAGCAAGTGTAAGATTGATACCATCAACAAGGACAAGACTGAAAAAAAAAGTATTATTTCTTCAAGGGTTCTATTGGACAATTCATTTGAAAATGATTCGTTACGCGGATGCCGCGGTTTCATACAAACACGGGGACACGCGACGAGCTACTTTTGGGGTGTTTTTTTTTGACCTCATATACTTAACATGGCTTTTTTACTATTTCTATTGGTGAGGGACATTTGAACTCCAACCGATTTGACTAAATCTCAACTCGGGTAATCGTTACAGTGCAAAAAGTTACAATATTTATTTCACCTAAAAAAAATAATAAAAATAAAATCCCCAAACAAATGACACTAACTACATGGCCCCAAAGTAAAAGCATAAGCTTGTGTTATGGGATACCATGTAGCGAACTAGGGGGGAACCTAGAATTTAAATACATAAATAGATAAACACCCAGACACGTAACATTTGTTTTTTTTCTTGTTCCGTGCGGGAATCGAACCCGCAACCACTGGCGTCTGAGGCAGATAGGTTTACCCCATCGCCAAAGTTATCGTCAAACCTAACCACAAAGCATCTTCAAGGGCGAACGCGGAACGCGGTTTCATACAAAAGTAGCTCGTCTCGGGTCCCCGTGTTATGTATAATTTTCGATGAATGTCCTGCGCACCCTTTGCGACACGCCACTTCCCCAGATCTTTAATGTCATAGGCTATAAATTCAGGATCAAAATTCGCAGGTAAAACCGCGCGAAGCGGCAGTATTTAATTGAAATTAAAGTTTAGGAATTTACATAATTTTCAAATAAAATCATTAATGATCGTTAAAATAACGCCATGTAACGAGGAAATTAGCAATCAGGAACTTGACATTGAAATTGAATAAATTCAAGTACTTTGAAGATTTGTTAAATTCAATTTGAAAGCCATTTTTTGCAGACGGTACTCTTCTATACTTATTTATGGAGTTTAAGATATTTAAATTTCACTCTACTTTGTATCATCAAAAGGGGTTGACCTAGATTGCTACTACAGATTTTGTGGGCAGATTTTATGGGCACCAAAGAGAATGCAAGCTTCAGTTTTAAGTATGTATTCCTTATTACTTAAAGAGAGTGTACCCACTAGGAACCATCATATAACTCGTCAATCAAGGTTCAGCACAACTTTAAGGTTGATAGAACACCCTTAGATTTAGGCCAGACCCTCTACAGACCCGCCAAATGCATAAGTGTCATGATAGAAACCTAATGGGACCGCCTGTTGGGCTTTTGGAGAAATGAAATTGTAAGTAATTAACTTTCAATTCCATTTCTCAAATGTTACAAGGAATCTATATTGTATCACACTGCCACATCTATATTTACCGTGCCATGATAATTGGTAAAACTAAAAGGCGCACTATGACGACCAGAACCTATCAACCAACATTCATACAAAGTCTGCAGCCAAAGTCTGCTAAATTCCACACTGAAAACTTTAAATAATGGACTAGAATAATTAGTAAAGAAATAGATAGTAATATCATTGGAAGCAACAGTTAAGCAGTACTGAGGCCATTAGTAAATTAAATGAAAATAACCTTGTACAAGGATGTAAGTGATATTACAACTTAATACATAAAAGTGGATAATTGAGGAGCTCCGGAACAAAACGCGACAAATCCACTTTTGACAGTTTCAAATTTTTATTTATTTTTCGTTAGTCAAAGTACTAATCTATACAATACTGAACTCAAATCGCGTCATATCGCGTTAAAAACCCTTCAAAACATTTTTTCAATTTGCCCATTTGCATCAAAAGCCGTCAAATGTATTTATATTTTCACAATTTACAACACTTTTTTAAGTGATTTGACCAAAAACCGATTAATTTCATACGATTTTATAAGGACATTCAATTATTCGCTTCAAACATCGTTAAATTCTTGTAGTTCAGAGACAATTCATTTTTCGGTCTACCCACTTCAGTTTAAACATGGGCTCAAAAAGCAAGTAGCCAATGCCGAAAATAATAATAAAGTAAGGTAGTATTAGATCTATAGTATTGGATTCTAAGTTGAGAGTTGGTTTTCGTTCCGGTTGGTTGCTGTTGTTATTAAGTTCGAAGTTATATTAAAATCATGGATTTGGAAGAAACCAGTGCAATAGTTGGCGAGATAAATACGGGCAGTCGCAAAAGACGAAAAAATAGTAAAAATAAATAAATAAATAAATAATAAATAAATGGCGAAAATTAGTTATCCAGATTCCTTGACTGTTTGTTTTGATTTACAACAGGTGCAGCCTCTACCGCGAACTCTTATACAAGACGCGTTTTATGCACGCCAAATTAGTTTTTATAATTTTTGTGTAGTGCCCATGAATTCAAGAAACCCTAAGTTTTATCAGTGGTCGGAAGACCTTTCAGGACGAGGTTCCATAGAGGTGGGTTCAGCTCTTTTTCATTATTTAAACGGAGTAGATTTAGCTGATAAATCTAAATTGAGACTGTTCTGCGATGGCTGCGGCGTTCAAAATAAAAATTCCCATATCATACATACTTTACTTTTTTGGCTGGTAAATAAGTCGCCGGAAAACTTCCAAGAAATTCACCTGACATTCCCTGTACGTGGCCACAGCTTTTTGCCAGCAGATCGAGTATTCGGTAGAGTAGAAAAAGACATAAGGACGAAGCCCGTAATTATTTCAAAAGATGAATATTACTCAATTTACAATAAACACGGGGAAGTAAGAAAATTAGGGGTGGATTGGAAGATAATGGACGTTAAATCATTAGTTGATTACTACAAAAAGATTGAAGGAATTAGAGACATAAAAAGGATAATATTGAAGAAACACTTAGTTACTAAAAAACGTGGCAGAAGAATGGTAACGGTAATTCGGTATCTAATAAACATATACAGAAACTATAGAAACGAATTTGATGACGAACGTACACCATTTTGCTTACTAAAGAGAGGAAAGCAGCACCCAACTGAACTTTTTTAAATTCGCACTACAAAATCTTTGAGTGCTGCAAAGAAAAAAGATGTGGCCAATTTAATAAAAAAACAATTTGGAGATGATTGGGAGAATAAAGAGGAGTTGAAGTGGTACAAAGATTTAATAGATAAAGAAGAAACGGAAGAGAATAATGAAGAAGAAAACCTTTGTGATTGTCTTGAAGTTGAACATGCAAATTTTGTGTAAAAGGAAATTAGTTATACTTTTTAATTAGCTTTTTTTGTCATTAAAAGTCATTGTAATAGTTAAATTTGTAATAAAACTTATTTTGAAACTTCATAAACGTATTTTTAATACTACTAAGTTTTCATGGTTTTTGTGTCAAAACCCGATAAATACGAAACTATCGGTCAAAAACCGATAATTTCAGGTTGGTTGCACCAAAAGCCGATAGATCCAATTTTGAAATTAATATTGTGACATTATTATTACACATATTTTTTTTCAAGTTTTACTATTGGAAAGACCTTCCCACAAACTAATTATATAGTTTTTACAATTTAACAAAGTATTTACACATAATTTTTTAAACAATGTTTTGTGTTTTGTGAAAAATTACTAAAAGTGGATTTGTCGGGTTTTGTTCCGGAGCTCCTCAATTGGCACACACCTACTGGTGTAACAAAATGATGTCATCATTTTAGTAATCTAAGTGACTCATAGCAGTTCGATATACAGAATGTTAACTTCTACAAATACAAATATATGCAATTTATACTTACTAAATGCAATGACAACACAAATTATCATTTCCTTCCATGATGAATAGAGATCTGAGAGCATCTGTTCTATAGTATCCCAGCTATTTAACAAATCATAAAAGTCTGTAAAAACTTTTGTAGCCAACTCTTTAGCAGATTTTGGAAAACATCTATTTAGTAGAGGAAAAGAGTCATATACAGGCAAAACAGGACATGGCCCAATAAATTTGTTCAAGTTTTCTGTATTTGTCACATTGTTTATATGAAGATCATATCTGCAAAGGTTTGAACCAGTTTCCTTGTAAAAAGACTGTAGATCATTTATAGTTTCCAGTTTTCTGTCGGGACATTTTTTAACACAAACTTTTAGTGATTTACGTAAATGTTTTATGTCCATAAAGAATAAGTAAGGTTTGTCCTCTGTACTGATGCCCGCTAATGGAAAGTTTATGAGTTTCTTATTTGTTTTAACGCCACATGTGTTGCCAAATGAGTCAAAGCCATTGACTAGGCGTTGAGGATTACCATACACAAATGAGATAACTGCTACTATAAGCTGAAAGCAGTAATATACATATTTTTTTATAGTAAAATCATAATGAATTTTGTGGTTATGTTATAGTAATAATTGAAAGGGTAAATGCAGAGACTTACCATAAGAATCCAAAAAATTATGTATAGAACAAGCCATAATACATCTGTACAACTCTTTTTTGGAGTCTCATTTTGGGGAGAAATCTCACTTTGAGTGCAACCCATTCTGTTGGAGTAATTGAGTCTATGAAGACTATAGATTCCACTTTACCGCGGTCTTCGGTTACTAGCGGATAGGTACTCAGGATAATATGAGTAGCTTTGTAATGGTTGATTTCATTTTAAGCTCAGTAGTTCAGTCCTTCATCCCAGTATCGTCATAATAAAAGCACTATACTTATTCTGATAGGTACCACAAAAATTCACTGTATACTTATATATATTTTTCGGTATTTTATGACTTTTGTTTGTTTGTTTGTTTTACATAGAACAGAAAACTTTCACAATCTTGAGATGTCTGTCAGTCACACCACTAACAAAATGACAATTCTTAAAATGAACGCGCGCGCGTCTTCGCGTCGCTTCGGTTTATTCAATGAAATTGATGGATGGATTCAATCAAATGAATTAGGCTTTTTGGCGGGAACTTTTGAACTTTTGGTTTGATTTGTTTGAATCATTGTGCGAAAAGTTTTTTGGTGATCGTACAGTAAATATTTACATACTTAAATCATATCCTATCAAAGTAAAAAAAAAATGAAAATTTAGGAATACGGCTGCATATGGGCATTTTCACTTTAAATGACACATTGACGTTTTGGCGATGTCCTTTTAAATACACAGTTTAAATAAGTATTCCTTTATTTATTTTAGTAATGAAGTTATTGTTAATTGAAAATTTATGAAACAGACTTTTTGCTACTGATATTTTTAACAACATAAAATTATTTTAATTTAGTTAAACTAACATTTGAATTTAAGTAAATTTCCAGTTTCATACTGTCCCTTTATTAGTTGGCCAACTTTGGATTGAGTTTTTATCATATTTTTGTACGACGACTAGTGTGATGGTGATTTAATTTTAAAAACAAAAACCTGGTTCTTTTATACAATTGAATATTATAGCCAACTTCACAGTTGTTAATTTTCTATTAAATTTTATTGTTTGTCCCTTAATTTTTCGCATTTCGGACATGTCCGGTTTTGTAACTCAAATATTCGTTCAATTTTTCTACCAAATGTGGTAAATTTTATTACTCTTGTAACCCCAGACATAACGTTTCTACTAGAAGCGCCGGGGATTTTGAAACAGTGACAGAAAAGCAGTATTAGCGAGTGGACGTATTGTGTCACCAATTTGGCATAGGTGTTTGTCTGGTAAGTAACATCATTTTGTATATTTTTGTAGCCAAACCCTAGTGTTTATTTATATTTAATGCGTTCCTTGGAATTTATTCTATATAAAAAAAGTACGGCATGAAAGGATTTTCCGTGTTATGTTCTATTAATTTTTAATTGATTTCAAAGAGGTAGCATTTTTGTAACGTCTGTTTTGTAACGTTACAATAATACGGACAAAAACGTTACAAAATGGACTGGTAAAGGTTTGAGCACACCGGCAATTTAATAACTACCCGACTGCCTGAAGGAGGGTGATGTTTTTCGAGCGTATGTACCTATGTATGTAGTATGTTATTATGTATGTATATTTCTTAGGCGCTCTCTGTAGCCTAAACGACTGGACGGATTTCAATATATAAGGTGTCATTAGATTCGTCTTAAGCTCTTAACTATCTAAGTGCTATAGGGTAATGTTTCAATATTTATTTCAACAATATGGCCTCCACAAAAAAAGCTATGGTATGGGGTATGAAAAAAATATTTTTATTGTAACAATATGGGTATTAAATGAAAGATAATAATTATCCTATTCTAAAAATTATACTTCTATACACCTTCAAGCTACGATTTTATCAGGAACATCAAAAAACGTTAGTTGTTTAAATACTTAGGCAGTCGGGTTTTTGTTTCCTTAATAGTACTTTGCTTGTTTTATTGTTAACTGTATTAGAATGCCTAAATAGGTTGCACAGAATTGTAAAATTTTTGGTTTACAAAATATCGACATCCCAACTTAATTATACATTATATTTTTAGATTTATTTTGCATTTTAAACGCTTAATATTTTTTTTATAAAGATAATATCAGATAAATATTACAAAAATTCGCAACTCAGCTCCCCGAGCGGGACTCGAGCCCGCGACCTTTCGATTACCGGTCGAGTGCTCTTACCACTGAGCTATCGAGTTACCTAGGATCTGAGTTGCGAATTTTAATAATGTTTTTCTGATTTGTATACATTAATTATACATTTTTATGTGTAATACGCGTGTAAGTTTATTTATTTATTTATATCTTCAAAACTACCGGTTTCACATTTTTCATTTTACTTTTAGATCACAATGGCTTTATCTTCTGCTGAAAGAGTTAGAAGATATAGAGATAAATTGAAAAACAATCCAGAAAAAGCGGAAGCATTAAGAAAAAAAAATTAAGAGCGAATTAAATCAAAGAAAAAAAAAGTTTCTGAGATGACTGAAGAAGAAAAATGTAAGCATCGTAAAATATGGAGGGAAGAGAAAAGGAAACAAAGGGCTCTAAAATCAAAAAATGAAACTGTTACTGCCGGAACCTCAGCTTCTGCAAGCCCGACTACGTTACAAATCAAAACCTCTTCAACAAATAATTATAAACTGGACAAAAACTTTCAGTATGTTCAACGAAAATGCCAACTCATAGTACATAAATATAAATGGGCATTAAAAAAAATTTCAACGCTTACCAAACTCCAAGAAAAACAGAAGAAAAGATACTACAGATTGAAAAAACGACTTCAGAGGTAATTAATAATCAACAAAAGCTAATTGACAAACAGAAAGCCAGAGAAGAAGTGTTAGAAATGACATTGCGGCGGACTTATACACAATGTGAAAAACGCATTGAAAAACAGGTTTTGAAGCGATTAATAAAGAACTCGCAGCCTGGAAAAAAGACTTATGTAGCTAAATTGATGGGGTTTAATACAACGAGATCGGCAGAATAAAAGTAGACGGACGTGTTGCAAAGAAGTTGAAATGTTTTGGTTGAGAGATGATGTCACTACAACAACAGCGGGGAAGAAAGAATGTAGGTCTTTTGAAAAAGAAAAGAAGCAAATAAGGTATACGGTTGATACTTCAGCAAATTTGTATAAAAAACATAAAGAAGAGGGCGGACAATTCGGTATAACAACTCTATGGAAATACAAACCATTTTACGTTCTTTCTCCGCAATTGAATTCAAGAAACACATGTTTATGTATAAAACATGCAAATTTTGAATTAAAATTTAAGGCCTTAAAACTATATGGGCAATTGGCACAAAAAACGTATAAAGATGTTTTGGCCGAATTAACATGTGACCCTATGTCATATTTCTGCGCAACAAATATATGTTATCAGTGTAAAAAAAGAAAATATGTTTGTAACATTTTATATTTTTTGGTACATTGTGGACTATTCCTTACGAATTCTATTTTGTAACATCTCATGTCCATTTGTAACTGTCCCCTTTTTTTTCGCACAATATTCTTTTGATTTCTTAAAATAATTCATTTAAATTATTATTATTTTTTTCTATTATTATAAAGAAATTAAAAACCTTTCCAATACGGTATAAAACACAATAATATCTTTAAAACTAAAGATGTAATGTTAAAATTAAAACTTTGTTTTGAACAAAACGTTACAAAACTGAACAAAATGTGAATATCCATTTCTCAGATTAAATAATTTTCTTCATATTTATGGTTATTTTGCATCTTTGTGCCCTAAACTTAACGAGTGTTATAGTTTTCAAATGATTGATTGATTTATTTTATGTATAATTTAGTTTGATTTTCGTTACAAAGCAGACAATTTCTATTCACCCCATTCGGAAAAATATTAATTCAAGCGAAAAGTATTAATTTATTAAGTAAACTTTTATAAAAAATATAAAATTTATTACATTTAGAATCTTTTTAAATAGTCTTTGCAACCATAATGCATTTTTTTTAAATTGTATAAAATTCAATGCAGGTGTCATTTAAAATGAAAATGCCCATATATCTACGTCTATAATTTATTTAATGATAGATAGTTTGACATAGATAATTATGATTGCATAAACTTTCAGTTTTTTCATGTTGAAAAACGGAAATAAATTAATTTTTTGTAGTACAAAGAGGCAAGTCGTGTAAACTTTGAGAAAAACGTTAGTGGTACAAAAACAAAGGGTTGAAGAATTTACTTAGAAAATTAAGCATGAAAATATTAGTAGGTATTAAAATTAGAGTAACATGAAAATAATATGATTTAATGATAAATTGTTTTCTTCGTCGTCCTCGTCACCACTTCTTTCTTTATTATCTAGAAATGCTCGTATTTTGTTTTTTTTTTAAATCTGCTTATCTTCTCCATTTTCCATATAGTCTTTCTAAAGACATTCTCCTGAAATCATAATTTTTATTGAGATTTAAAAAATGAAATAAATTATTTTCTAAAGTGTATTTTTCAAAGTATGGCAATATGTAAACATTGCAGAGGCAACTTGCTTCTTTACTCTTAATATTGGATTAATTGAGACGCTAAATTGTTTTTCTTTCTGAAAACAACTTCTTTAATTTTATAACTACAATAGGTAAGCCCACATTTTGTAAATTTTGGCGTATTTCATATCTTAATATTTAATTGAAAAGTACATTAACAAATATGAACGGTAAAAGTTATGAAAAGACATTTCCCAAGACAGTGGCTAGTTCCAATTTTTGCCACGCGCTAAAAGATCCTTGTCGGACTATATTCCTATTGTCCCTATTTAAAGGTACGCGAAATTGTGCTACTGACTGACGTGAAGGTGAAGTGTCATACGGTCAATCTGTCAGCCTGTCTACTGACTGA
Organism: Stenoptilia bipunctidactyla; assembly: GCA_944452665.1. Classification (NCBI taxonomy): domain Eukaryota; kingdom Metazoa; phylum Arthropoda; class Insecta; order Lepidoptera; family Pterophoridae; genus Stenoptilia; species Stenoptilia bipunctidactyla. Next base: position 21,692,241 of record OX101727.1, read on the forward strand.
CTGTCAGTCAGGATGAATGAAATGAAATTAATTCACCCGATCACTGACCTCTATATTTACCACTGGACTGGCGGCTGTCAAAGTGCTTTTGTGCCCGTTTGATAATCGCCATTTTGGCGCTGTCGGACGTAGCGAGCAGTAGCGAGTGTCCGTGGTACTAAAACTAGTCGCTTACACATATGTCACATGTCCTCATTCTTGATAACTTTTATATAATGCTTATAACAATAACAACATAAAATTCGAATTAATATTTAAAAAATATAAAATCACTTAACAATAAGCAAGCACTTCTCTGGCGGCCACTTGCAATATACGTCAAAATTTGTTCTGCGGACACTCGCTACTCGCTAGTGGCGCTTCAAATAGGCACAAAAAAATAGCTGTCAAACTTACGGAACAGCCAGTCCAGTGGTAAATATAGAGGTCAGTGCACCCGATATAGCGATATTTCAATGAAACATACCTTGAATTTTATTTATTAAATGTATGTTACTCTTCTTGCTGTTAAATAAAAAAATATACTTTAGGATGAATTCAAGGTCATTGCAAAACTTTTTTCGGTTGTCAATAAGTTCTAAAAGGTTCCTCTCGAATAATGAAGCAAGTATCACAAAAATTCACAGAGAGGTTTACAAAAGGATGTATCCCACTACTGTAGTATTTGCCGATGGCTCTTCTATCAATATTAGATATCATGAACCACGGAAAATTATCAAGGTAATGCCATAATTGAACCTATCATCAAGTTGATTATTCTATTTCTTATAGAACTTCTTAAAAATTGTGTGCACTTTTCTTGTGTTTACGAGACTAATTCTACAGTCCAGAAATTTTGTTTTAATTTGGACACATTGTTGCTTGCCTTAAGTAAGATTGCTATGAGTTTGGGTATTATAGCAGTTATATAGTCAGCATTTACGCTCCTTACGACATAACCTGTTATTTTTTGTCCTCATTTGTTGAAAGATTTATGTTTTAGTAAAAAGTTCAACTTAGCTATTTCGGCCACATATGCTTTTTTATATTTCTGACACTCTCACAACATTATCTTGCCCAAATTAGGTTTCTTAAAGAAACATATAAATGTTATTGACTCTACTGCTCATATTTGTGTTAATACCACACAAATATCCACCTCCGCCTGGATACAAACCCAGGTATAGAAGGCAATGTTACCATTACACTAGGCCGTTGCCACTTCACTAGGCCATTACCACTACACTAGGCCATTGGCTAATAATTTTCGCTATTAAATAAGATAAAGTTGCTTGCGAGTTAATTTTTTTTAAAATTCCAAGTTATTAAATTACCTTTAGTGGTTTTATTTTATGTTTATGAAAATATTACAAACAGATGGTCATCAAGGGTTCCTTTTCTAAAAGGATTCCTTAAATGATTTGACTTGATGTAGCACAGTGTAGTAAAGTTACTTAGGTAACTAAAGTTACTTCTTGATTAGCCAACCATATAAAATAATATTAAAATTTATTGATTGTTGCAGTTGCCATTGGACATAACAAAATTATCAGAAGAAGAAAGAAAAAGTAGAATTGAGCAAAGGAAACCCAAAAAGAAAGTAAAAATATTAGATGATGTGGAAGATAATTTTAATGCAAATAAATATCTAAAGTATTTAAAAAAGAAATAAGTCATTAGAACTTGTACGCTGTGTATGTTATTTTGTAAAAATATGTTAATTAGTAGATAGTGTAATAAAGCAAATTTGAAAATAGATTTTTTGACAAGTGCTTAATTTTTATTGATTACTAGCCAGTCCCGGTAGTTCCACCCTGCATAACTCCCCTTCCCATGGGAACTCCGGGATAAAATATAGCCCATCTTAGCCTTCCTTGATAAATAGACTATTCAATGCGAAAAGAATTATTCAAATCAGATCAGTAGTTCCTTACATAAGCGCATTCAACCAAACAAACAAACTCTTGAGCTTTGTATTTTAGTATAGATACTGAGCAGTTATCAAGAAGAAATAAATAACTTAATAAATAATAATAATGGAATGGCCCCAAACTAAGCAAAACTTGTGACATGAGTCAACATGTAACAAGACTGGTGTTATTCCCCCCACCTGGAAACAGCATTTAGTAATTCCTAAAATTGACATTGTATACCTTCATTGATAAACACCCAGACCTGGAACATTGCTTAGGGTTTCATACCCAAAGTGTAAAACGGTTTCATTCTTCTTATAACCAAGACTCTGCAGTCTGTCTTTGCTTCTTTTACCAGGCCGTATCTCATGAACCGTGATAGACAGTTGAAATTTTCACAGATCATTTATTTATGTTAAAATATTCAAGGGGCTCTTATACAACAGACAGAATGTGTAAGGGGCAGTTTCCTATCGCAGTCGCTAGCTGGGTCTGTTTGAATAAAGTTTAAGTGTTTAGTAAAATTTGATTACCGTGTCCAATAATGTTAATTATTGGTATATTTTATTTATTTATTTATTTATTGCTTTCCATAATAATACAGGTGGTAGGTACAGAGTTACAATGATTGGAGTTTATACAATAGTAACATGTAAAATTATGAACCTAGTTTAGGTATGGCAATGAAAGAGTAGGATTCCCTTGGTTTTTACTTAATCTTGGATTTTAAATAAAAATCAAAACCTTTAATTCGCGATTAAACAAAAGTACAAGTGAGAGTTGTTAATTAAATATTGTGGCTAGCTAGATTAATTTAATAAATGTATTATTTTTACTGATTTTATTATTAAGTCAATAATATATTTGTAGTATTTACTTTTTTATATATATAATTATTAAGATTTCACTATTTATATTTAATTAACCTTTTATTTGATAGTCTTGTTGTAATGTTATTTTTATTATTTATATGTAGTCATATGAGGTATTATTTATTATTTTTATTTAAATATTAATGTTTAACTTTATATTGTATTATGTGACAACCGGCTGGTGAAGTGGTAGGTAACATAAATTGCTTTCTATGCCAGAGGTCCTGGGATTCGATTCCCGGCGGCCGTACATACCTATTTGTGTGATGAAAACACATTAGCTGTCAAGTCACGGATGTTATATGTGTATAATGTCTAATAAAAAAATGATGTAGGTATATAGGTACCTACTCAATAAGTTTAAAATAAATAAAATCCCCAGACAATCACACAAACTACATGGCGTCGAAGTAAGCAAAGCTTGTGTACTGTGTAAGCATACTATGTAGCGAACTAGGGGGAACCTACAATATAAAATGCATGTAGGTATAGATAAAACGCCCCGACCTGGAACATTTTTTTTTCTTGTTCCGTGCGGTAATCGAACCTGCAACCACTGGCGTCTGAGGCAGATAGGTTTACCCCATCACCAAAGTGGTTAGTTTATACAGAGTTATGAGGTAATTAGACCGGAATCTTTTTAGGTGACGTAGGAGAGGTCATTTCCAATCATTTGAGGCCAAATCATGTACCTAACCCCAAAGTGTACCTACCGTTTTTAAAATATTTGGGGTTAGTCCTTTTTTTATGAAAATCCAGTTTTACTTCTTCGTCGAATATCGATGGTAAAAAAATGAATGGTTCGATTTCAATGTTCTTTCAAGTTTTGGATAGGTGTGAGTGAATTCATTCTGTTTTCTTGAGAGATATTTTCCGTTCCGTTCTAATTGAACCTTTGATTGACAGATGCAGAATTGTATCAAAATAATAGGTAATTGGACCAGTGTGTGGGAGCGTTTATGACATGTGATAGATAGGTACTCGTAATATACATATTATAGCATAATTGTAAACAGTCTTTTTATGCTACACATTGTATTTTTTACCCGACTACGGCGAAGCAAAAAGGAGGGTTATGATTTTGACCTTTGTGTATTATTTATGTATGTATGTGGGTATGGTTCTTCATCTGTTCCCTCACAACTTCTAAACTAGTTACTATAATTGGACAAATGAGTATCCTTGGAAGCGTCTTGATTGTCTGCTGGTTATAGACTACATGTTACGTCATGTTAAATTGGCTACAGCGCCCTCTAAGGGACTTAAAGAAAATGACTAAAAAAAGGAAACTCGATGGTTCCGTGTGGGGTATCAAATGAAAGAACTTTTTTAGCACAGTTCAAATATATACAAGTAAACACTATTAGGTACTCCAAAACATGTAAAATAATAATTAAAGTAAAAAGTAAAAAAATAAATTGTTGACTGTTTCGAGTGAGGTATCAAATGAAAAGGCTTTATTACTTTTATTAGCACAGTATATGTAAACACTATTATTCCAAAATAAGTGAAGAGTCTGGCGGGAACTCTTAAAACGACGAGAAGTTTTTTTTCAATTTTCTTGAAAGTTAATTTTTATTTTCGCCGAATACGAGCAAAAACCAAGCAATTAAGTGAGTTTTTACTTATATTATGGACGGGGACGAGGACCCGGGCCCTAGTGGCACCGGGCCCCCGCCCAAGCGAAAAATAATTGAAACCATCTCCAATGAGGAGGATCCTCATATACCATATTTAAAAAAGGGATATAAAAGACTATACCCAGATACCTAACTCTCTGCATACTAGCTTCCAAGTATTTGTGGAAAGCCAAAATGTTAAAGAAAAGTTAGGAAATAAAAGTCCAATTTATTTAAATCATATCTTTTCAAATGAAATAAAAGGAATACATAGTTTACATAGAGTGAATGCTACAAAAATTTCAGTTATATTCAACGAACTCAACTATGCAAACAATTTTCTTCTTAACACTAACTTTTTAGAAAAGTATAATATGAAAGCGTACATCCCAGCTAAAGAAATTGAAAAAACCGGAATAATTAGATTTGTGCCCACAAATATATCAAATAAGGATCTCTACAATAAACTTTCATCCAAATTCGACATCATAGCCATAAGAAGATTTACTAAAAGAATTGGTAATGAACGAGTGGCCTTACAGACAGTTAGTATAACATTTCTATCTAACACTTTGCCTGATAATGTACAATATGACTTATTTTCATATAGAGTATTTGAATATATACCTCCACTTCTACAATGTTTTAAATGTTTTAAATTTAATCACTCGGCAAAAATTTGTAATAATAAACAAAGATGTTCTATATGTGCTGGTGAGCATTTATTTAAAGAATGTGACAAACCTAATTCATTGAATTGTATAAATTGTGGCGGTCCACACCTTGCAATTTCGAAGACATGTCCAATTAAAGTTAAAAAGATACTAGAAAAGAAAAATAAAATTACTTATGCTGATATCAGCAAAACAACTATGAATGAATTTCCCCAACTGATAAATAAGAATGATTTTCCTCACAAAAATACACAAAATGTAAATAATAATGTATATAACAAACAAACTACAAAGTCTCCTGTAGTTTCTTCTGTAAATAAATCTGTAAATAAACCTGTAAATATAACTAACAAAAAAGTAAATTTGGAAGACATTGCCAATAATGATACTATTATAAATGCAATAGTCAAATCTTTACTATTTTTAGCCAACTCTGAACTTAATGAACCTATAACTACTAACAGGATTAAAGATGTTTTTCTTTCTAATCTAACTTAACATGGATTATAACATTCCCATACAACCTTTAGATACCGACGCCAAGACATACTTAACTATAGCACAATTCAACATCCAAAGTGTCAATAACAAAAAACCGCTATTAGTAGATTTTATTTTTAATAATGATATTGATATTTGTTTATTAAATGAAACTTTTTTCAAAGAGACAAGCAACTTTAATGTTCCAGGTTTTGACATTATAAAACAAAATGGTCCCAAAGGCCATGGAGGTGTAGCTATCTTGATCAAAAATACATTTAAATTCAAAGTAGTTCAGACTATGTACTATGACTTTATGCAAACAGCTGCAGTCACTGTTCAAACTAATATGGGAACTTTATCTATACTATGTGTTTATAGTCTCCCTAGAGGTGGCCGATTTAAAACTAGGAAACTGAAGCAAATAATTGACAAATTACCCAAACCAATCATGCTATCAGGTGACCTAAATGCACATCATGTTGCATTCGGCTGTCTATCAACCAATTCCAGAGGTAGTGATATATATAACTTGCTAGATGAATGTGATTTGTGTATTCTTAATACTGGATCCCTAACAACTGTAGGAACAGCTCATCATAATCCTTCAGCTATAGACATATCATGCATCAGTCCCATTGTAGCTCCACTTTGTGAATGGAAAGTACATGATGATCCTATGGGAAGTTATCATTTCCCCACTATAATAAATATTCAGGTGTCTATTGAAAAATATGTGACAGCTCCTTCCTCTGAACGTTTCATATATAGCAGAGCAAACTGGACCCAGTATCATTCTGAAAGTAAGCACATATTCAACAATTTAAATTTTGATTCTGAAAACTCCCAAAATATATATGACAACTTTTGTGATATTCTTAATAATTTAAAGCTTAAATGTATACCAAAAAAAGTTAATAAAACTCCATTTAAAATGAAAAAGCCAGTTCCTTGGTGGGATAATGAATGCTCTACAGCAGTTAACAATAGTAAATCTGCTCTCAAACACTATAGATTGTACCCCACAGTAGAAAACTACATTGAGTACAAAAAGACTGATGCAATTAAAAAGAGGTTAATTTCTGACAAAAAGAAACAATCTTGGACAAAATTGTGTGATTCATTTAACAGATACACACCTGTAAGCATGATTTGGAACTACATTCGCAGATTCAAACGCATAACATGTAGGAAAGCTTCAAAAAATGATGAGTGGATTCCCTCATTCCTTGACAAATATGCACCTATCTCTCCTCCTGAAAAAGAAATAGATACAGCTAAATTAAATGAAATTTTCAAACTGACTGGAAACACAAATAGTTGCTTTCTCTCTGAACCATTTACTATGAATGAATTTAAAATGGCTCTTAAACCTAGAAAAGACACTAAGCCAGGTCTTGATGACATAACCTATAAATTAATTCAGAACCTTCATCCTAGAGCTCAGAGTATTTTGTTAAAAATATATAACCTGTTATGGTTATCAGAAACCATACCCGAAAGTTGGAAAACACAATGTGTAATTCCAATACTCAAACCTGACAAAGATGTTAATGATTGTAATTCTTACAGGCCAATATCACTTTCTTCATGTATGGGTAAACTTTTTGAATCCATGTTAAAATTTAGATTAGAATATTATAGTGAAAGAAATAACATTTTACCTGAACAGCAGTTTGGTTTCCGTAGAGGCAAAAGTGCCCATGATAGCTTCATGTCTCTCATTTCAGATATTAAAAAATCCTTTCATAACCATTCATATACAGCTTGTGCATTTCTCGATGTTAATGGTGCATTTGATAATGTTAATCCCTCACTATTGATTGAAATTCTCAGTAATTTAGGCATACCAGGCAAAGTTTGCAAATGGATATTCACATTTTTATACAACAGAACTATGTTTGTCAGATTTAATAACATTTTGCATGGACCAAGAACAGTATACAAGGGAACAATGCAAGGTTCCACAATTTCTCCTTTATTATTTAACTTGTATACATCACAAATTAATAAATATTTGACAGATACTTCTGTAAAATGTTTGTTGTTTGCTGATGATATTGTTGTGTATACTATAAATAAAAATGTAAATAGTGCTGTTAGACTTTTGAACAATGGATTAACTCAAATTCATAAATTTTATAGTGACCTTAAACTAGATATTAATGTTATTAAGAGTGGTACTATACTTTTTAGCAAAAAAGATTGTTATCAAAACGAGATTGCTCCAATTAATTACAACTGTAATCCATTAAGTTGGTTTTCAGAAAAGAAATTTCTAGGGATATATTTAGATACAAAATTAAAATTTGAAAAACACATCAATTATATTATTAAAAATGCATCTAAGGGACTTAATATTTTACGATCTTTGGCTGGTGTTCATTGGGGATCAGATCCAAAAGTACTATCGATGCTATATAAAAGTATTGTTAGAAGTCACTTTGATTACAGCTGTTTGGCATATATGAACACTAATGTTTGTCAACTTAGAAAGTTGGATGTTATTCAGAACAAAGCTTTAAGAATAATAACAGGAGCTATGTGCTCCACTCCAATAAATGCTATGGAATCAGAAACTGGTATAATTCCACTCAAACTAAGACGTTTACAAATTGCTAACAACTTCAGTACCAAATTGTTGGCTACTAACAATATTTTTGTTTTAAATAGAATTTTACCTAATGAAGACCTTCCTCAAAGTCTGTTAAATAATATACAAATCACAGCAGAACAACTGTTATCTGAACATATCCCAGAAATTTTAACCATAACCCTAAATTTAAAAACCTTATTTAAAAATATGTACATATCACATACTTTACCCATATATAATGTTGATTTTAAATGTTATACAGATAATTTAATGTTTGTTGATACAGAGAGCATTAACACTCAATTTGAGTTCTCACAATATGTAAATAGTCAACCTAATACCTATAAATTGTACACAGATGGTTCTAAAGACACCAATAAAGTCACTGCAGCATACTATGACCCACAAGTAAAACAAACTAAATGCTTTAACTTGGATCCACAATGTTCAATATTTACAGCTGAATGTTATGCAATTTATAGAGCATTGATATATGTAAATAGTGTAAATAGTTCTGAATTTTTAGTGATTTCAGATAGCAAAAGTTGTTTATTATCTCTAAGTAATTTTTCCATTAAATATAAGTCAAATTATATTTTGTTTAACATAAGAAAAGCAATACTTGTATTACATAGTAAAGGCAAAAATGTTAGATTTAAATGGGTCCCTTCGCACAGCAATATCACTGGTAATGAGGTTGTGGATAAGGCCACTCGAGGAATTTATGATGAAGATCACACCATGCTGTTAAAAGTTCCTTTCACTGATTATCACGAACAACTGGATAAAACAATGAAAACATTATGGCACAAATATTGGAAAATTATAAGTAAAAATAAAGGAAAATGGTACAGTAAAATTCAAGACACCCCGCCGCACATACCTTGGTATCATAAAAATAAAGATGCAAATTGCAGAAATTTCATCACAACCATTAATCGCCTTAGATTCGGCCATTGTAGAACTCCAGCTCATTTAGCAAGACTTAAGATAATTCCTGAATCAGAAAGAAATTGCAAACATTGTACAAGTGGTGAGATCTTTGACCTCGAACATATGATCATGAAATGTCAAAAATTTAATATACAGCGATTGACATTGGCGTCTGAGTTACAAGAAGTTTCAAGTGATGAAGTGCCGCTACAAATACAAGAACTTTTAGCTAAACCAATATTTTTCAAAAGTTTATATAAATTTATAGTTAACAGTGTTGAGAAAATTTAATTAATGTTATTTTATAAATAAGATAGGCTTAAGGACCTGTATCCATGCCGTTAATAAATTTATTAAAAAAAAAAAAAATAAGTGAAAAAAAAAAGTTTACAAACTCAAAACCTATCCTGTAAACATATCTCTAACAATATGACATATCCATTCCTAACAGTATGATATTTATTATAGATAATATTTCAGCGGGCGGAGATTATTAGGTACCTACTTGTTTCCTACTTTAAGAGCGTGTTTGAGTGGGGTTTTAGATTTAAAACTTAATTTTTTAATTTTATATAACTCCGGAGTAGAAGAACCGACGTTTTATTGTATATTTGTGGTTTAGTTATTTTCAAGGGTTTTCAATTAAAACAATCGATCATGAATAAGTAATGTTTATTATTCAATTCTCAAATGGCAGCATAACATTATTATTTTCCTACTATTTTAAAATCAAATTACTATTGATCAATCTTTATACATTGTAAATATTACATACAAATGCTTTGTGCCATTTTTTGGACCTAAATAAAGTAACATAAAAATATTTAAATAATAAAACTTCAGCGTCATAAAGGCGATAGGTCATTCCATTGAGTTGATACTATCGCCTCCAAGAATTTTGAAACCGTCCAAGAAAACATATCAGACAATTTCAAAATTTGCAATGATTAAGTACTAGTACTAACAACGCTTTTAATGCGCCTTCTCAGCATTATTTACTAACTTATTGTCGACCACTCTCGGATGCACAGCGATTCTACGTAAGCCCTTCCGTCTAGGCCTTATTTCTTGTTTCAGTAGATTTTCAAGTTCGGAAATAGACGTAATTTCTTTTAGTTTGTCAAAATCTGGTATGCTTCGGCCGCCATTTAGTCTTCCAAAATATTTGTAGGCATCCTGGTTGGCCTGGCATTGAGGGCAGTTGTATTGCACGGGTACAGCATTAGGGAAGTTTTGTTGAGCCATTTGCGTGCTGTTGTTAATTCCTGGACAATATGGCATGAATACAACAGGAACAAAACCAAGAATTCCGTATGGTGCGTAGCTTGGACCTTGTTGCACGTTTTGTCCTTGTCCGCTTGGCTGCGCCACTGTAGTGCTGTTACTACCTGGGTTCAGTAAGTAGCAGGGACAAGAACTCGGGCTTGGCACAATTGGAATTGGGTATGGTATTACGTAGATAGGGAACGGTGGCATCTGGTTGTTCGGAGGGTATGTTGGCGGTTGTACGCCAGTGCCTGATGGTTGCCCGAGGGAATCACCACCTGTAAAAAAGTACAATGTGATACCGGTTTTTAAAAGAACAATGGTTTTTAACAGGATATTACTTAAAACGTTAGCTTTGCATTTCTTTTGAATGACTCGACTTTTGTTTTGGGTTTGAAACTAGTATTTTTTGTTTAAAACCCTTTCGTAAATACCTATGATTTTTCTGATATCACCCTCAATACGATATGATAAATTAAATCGTAGAATTTAGTATTAACTGTTTCATTTTTTTTACAAAATATCAGATTTTTGCACGTCAATGCGTAACTTTACGTGCCCACTAAAAGAAAATACTTCATTATTATCGTAAGTTATATCAAAACTAAGTGTATTTAATAAGGACTCCAAAAAGTCTAATTCGTGGAATAGCATTTTTGGAAAAGCGATAATTTTTTCGTATCAATTAACTTAGTAAACCAAAAGTAAATGCATCTGTAAAAAAATTAAAAAGATATGAAATATTTATATGAATATAAATGTTAACCTTCAGGTTGTCCTGGTTGCCCTTGGCTGCCTGGCTGACCAGGTTGTCCTGGGTATCCTGGCTGACCGGGTTGTCCTGGTTGACCGGGTTGTCCTGAGCCTCCTGGCTGGCCTTGCTGACCTGGGTATCCTGGTTGACCGGGTTGTCCCGGTTGGCCGGGTTGTCCAGACTGACCGGGTAATCCTGGTTGCCCAGGTTGTCCTGGCTGACTCTGTTCATCGGGTTTTGGTGGTTGCTGTGGTTGACCTACAATGGTGAGAAATGATTTGTAAAATCATGATATAACATCAACAGAGATAGTTTGCTACTCTTATTATTCCGAAAAGGTTTATTTTTCTTTTTTGGCCTTTTGGTAACAATTATAGGCACAGCTAAGACCTTACGGCCTGTAATTAAGCTTTACATCAACTGAATAACCTTTAGAGATCTAAAAGATATCAAAAAAACCTGTATATCCAAAAATTGGTGGTTAGCTTAAACTGTTACTCAATTTTGAGGCATATAAAATAGTTGACTGCAAAAGTTAATTTGTTATAAAAAATATGTATAACAAAGTTTGTCGTTTGTTGTATCATACATTTCTGATAAAATTAATAAGAATCGTCCAAAAGTCACACAGATCTGCCAAACTTAGTAACAATGAGAGGTTTTCAAAGTGACATTTAAAAATATAAAAAAAATTGTTTCTATATATAATTTAAGATGGCGCCACATGATTTTCTAACAAAAGTGAAATGTCATCTTTTCGTATAGAATTTTGATATAGATCTAGCTTCTTACCAACGCCATCTTTTGAGAAAAAAAAGATATGATTTGTTATTTTTAAAATCAAATGGAAACTCGACATTGCAAAGCCATTCCAAATCGATAGCTGGAAGATAATCATTATTCCCATTGCTAATAAACTGTTCCTAACTTACTACCTAAAATCACCACGCTTCAAGAAACACTTAAAATTAATTTTAAGGACATATGAAAAGCAATATGTATAAGTATGTATTTTGTTTTAATTTACCTGGCTGTTCGGTTTGGCCGGGTTGATTCGTTGGTCCTGAGCCTTCTGGCTGACCGGGTTGACCAGGGGTGCCTGGCTGGCCGGGTTGACCAGGGGTGCCTGGCTGGCCGGGTTGTCCTGGGTATCCTGGCTGACCAGGTTGTACTGGGTATCCTGGTTGATCGGGTTGTCCTGGGTATCCGGGCTGGCCAGGTTGTCCTGGGGTGCCTGGTTGACCGGGTTGTCCTGGCTGGCCAGGTTGACCTGGGTATCCTGGTTGACCGGGTTGTCCTGGTCCGCCTGGCTGATTAGGTTGTCCTGAGCCTCCTGGCTGTCCTTGCTGTCCTGGGTATCCTGGCTGGCTAGGTTGTCCTGGGTATCCTGGCTGACCAGGTTTTCCTGGCTGACCGGGTTGTCCTGGGTATCCTGGTTGACCGGGTTGTCCTGGCTGGCCAGGTTGACCTGGGTATCCTGGTTGACCGGGTTTTCCAGGTTCGCCTGGCTGATTAGGTTGTCCTAAGCCTCCTGGCTGTCCTTGCTGTCCTGGGTATCCTGGCTGGCCTGGTTGTCCTGGGTATCCTGGCTGGCCGGGTTGTCCTGGGTTGCCTGGTTGACCGGGTTGTCCTGGTCCGCCTGGCTGATTAGGTTGCCCTGAGCCTCCTGGCTGTCCTTGCTGTCCTGGGTATCCTGGCTGGCCTGGTTGTCCTGGGTATCCTGGCTGGCCGGGTTGTCCTGGGTTGCCTGGTTGACCGGGTTGTCCTGGCTGGCCAGGTTGACCTGGGAATCCTGGTTGACCGGGTTGTCCTGGTCCGCCTGGCTGATTAGGTTGTCCTGAGCCCCCTGGCTGTCCTTGCTGTCCAGGATATCCTGGCTGACCAGGTTTTCCTGGCTGACCGGGTTGTCCTGGGTATCCTGGTTGACCGGGTTTTCCTGGCTGGCCAGGTTGTCCTGGGTATCCTGGCTGACCAGGTTTTCCTGGCTGACCGGGTTGTCCTGGGTATCCTGGTTGACCGGGTTGTCCTGGCTGGCCAGGTTGACCTGGGTATCCTGGTTGACTGGGTTGTCCTGGTCCGCCTGGCTGATTAGGTTGTCCTGAGCCTCCTGGCTGTCCTTGCTGTCCTGGGTATCCTGGCTGGCCTGGTTGTCCCGGGTATCCTGGCTGGCCGGGTTGTCCTGGGGTGCCTGGATGACCAGGTTGTCCTGGCTGGCCAGGTTGACCTGGGTATCCTGGTTGACCGGGTTGTCCTGGTCCGCCTGGCTGACTAGGTTGTCCTGAGCCTCCTGGCTGTCCTTGATGTCCTGGGTATCCTGGCTGGCCTGGTTGTCCTGGGTATCCTGGCTGGCCAGGTTGTCCTGGGGTGCCTGGTTGACCGGGTTGTCCTGGCTGGCCAGGTTGACCTGGGAATCCTGGTTGACCAGGTTGTCCTGGTCCGCCTGGCTGATTAGGTTGTCCTGAGCCCCCTGGCTGTCCTTGCTGTCCAGGGTATCCGGGCTGATCAGGTTTTCCTGGCTGACCGGGTTGTCCTGGGTATCCTGGTTGACCGGGTTTTCCTGGCTGGCCAGGTTGTCCTGGGTATCCTGGCTGACCAGGTTTTCCTGTCTGACCGGGTTGTCCTGGGTATCCTGGTTGACCAGGTTGTCCTGGCTGGCCAGGTTGACCTGGGAATCCTGGTTGACCAGGTTGTCCTGGTCCGCCTGGCTGATTAGGTTGTCCTGAGCCCCCTGGCTGTCCTTGCTGTCCAGGGTATCCGGGCTGACCAGGTTTTCCTGGCTGACCGGGTTGTCCTGGGTATCCTGGTTGACCGGGTTTTCCTGGCTGGCCAGGTTGTCCTGGGTATCCTGGCTGACCAGGTTTTCCTGGCTGACCAGGTTGTCCTGGGTATCCTGGTTGACCGGGTTGTCCTGGCTGGCCAGGTTGACCTGGGAATCCTGGTTGACCAGGTTGTCCTGGTCCGCCTGGCTGATTAGGTTGTCCTGAGCCCCCTGGCTGTCCTTGCTGTCCAGGGTATCCGGGCTGACCAGGTTTTCCTGGCTGGCCAGGTTGTCCTGGGTATCCTGGCTGACCAGGTTTTCCTGGCTGACCAGGTTGTCCTGGGTATCCTGGTTGACCAGGTTGTCCTGGTCCACCTGGCTGATTAGGTTGTCCTGAGCCCCCTGGCTGTCCTTGCTGTCCAGGGTATCCGGGCTGACCAGGTTTTCCTGGCTGACCGGGTTGTCCTGGGTATCCTGGTTGACCGGGTTTTCCTGGCTGGCCAGGTTGTCCTGGGTATCCTGGCTGACCGGGTTGTCCTGGGTATCCTGGTTGACCGGGTTGTCCTGGCTGGCCTGGTTGTTCTGGGTATCCTGGATGGCCGGGTTGTCCTGGGGTGCCTGGTTGACCGGGTTGTCCTTGCTGTCCTGGGTATCCTGGCTGACCTGGTTGTCCTGGGTATCCTGGCTGGCCGGGTTGTCCTGGGGTGCCTGGTTGACCAGGTTGTCCTGGCTGGCCAGGTTGTCCTGGGTATCCTGGTTGACCGGGTTGTCCTGGTCCGCCTGGCTGACTAGGTTGTCCTGAGCCTCCTGGCTGTCCTTGCTGTCCTGGGTATCCTGGCTGACCGGGTTGTCCTGGGTATCCTGGCTGACCTGGTTGTCCTGGGTATCCTGGCTGGCCGGGTTGTCCTGGGGTGCCTGGTTGACCAGGTTGTCCTGGCTGGCCAGGTTGTCCTGGGTATCCTGGTTGACCGGGTTGTCCTGGTCCGCCTGGCTGACTAGGTTGTCCTGAGCCTCCTGGCTGTCCTTGCTGTCCTGGGTATCCTGGCTGACCGGGTTGTCCTGGGTATCCTGGCTGGCCGGGTTGTCCAGGCTGTCCTGGGTAACCTGGTTGTCCTGGTTGACCGGGTTTTCCGGGGATGCCTGGCTGACCTGCAAATATCAGAAGTATTTTTTGGTATAAAACTTTTCATGAATTCTTTGATTTTATATGTATATC
Organism: Stenoptilia bipunctidactyla; assembly: GCA_944452665.1. Lineage (NCBI taxonomy): Eukaryota > Metazoa > Arthropoda > Insecta > Lepidoptera > Pterophoridae > Stenoptilia > Stenoptilia bipunctidactyla. The sequence continues at coordinate 21,707,301 of OX101727.1, forward strand.
ATTAATCATTAAGTTGTTTTGTATTTGTGTGATGTAGTTTTGCAGATGCCTTATGTTTAGTTTTCAAATAAGTTTTTTTATTTAAATATGGGAGAAGTAACAGACTGGAGTTTTACTGGTTATTGAGTAAAACTTGAAGTGTAAAGCGTGCCCGTTTGCCTGCCAGAGCAAAATTTTCTCAGTATGTACGTATATGTAGAACGTATTGGGATCGGTTACGAATCCTTTCTTTGAGATACAAGTGCCCATAGGCGGTGGTGAAAGTATATGTAGATAGTCTAAGATGCGCGTTTCCTTCTATTTAAACAGATGGGGTGGTCCTTATGGTAAAGTCCTAAGTTAGTTCAATGTACGAATATTATTATTTTCATGTTCTCTCATGTTTACAATACTGATATTTCTAATATTTTTTGTATCGATTCGATCCTATTCAATAACGTGCTTACTTTGTTGCCTTTTCAGCAATATTTTGCTATGGAATCACAAAGTATGTCAGCAAGTTACTGGTTCCAAAGCATAAAACTATGGCGTTCCGTGGTAGCTTCAGATATCATGCAACCAAGTGCTGGAACAATATTCCTCCTCCATTGCGAGATGTCAATAGTGTCAACATATTTAAAAGTAAAATTAAGCACCATTTACTGTCTCAGCAAAAACGCATTACCTCCCAAAGTTGCATGATATCTGAAGAATGTAATCCATATAAGAACCAATTTATTAATTTTTAAAAAAAGAACCTTATTGATGTAGTTATGTTTAAGATTTTTTGTTTGTCATTATTTTATTATTTATGTTTATGAATGAAAAAAAAATGGGTCTGTATATATATTTTTTATAATAAATAGAAGCGAAGCGTAGCTTCTCAACGCATAGGATTTGGCAGAATAAACAGCGTTGTTGCTGAAAGTGTTCCAATAACAACATCAAGCTGAGCCAAAGCCTTTTTGCTCGCACTAACATTAAATTTATTATTTTATCTTGTATTAGTTCTAAGTCATTTTTTGTGAGCAAATAAACTGATTTATTATTATATTTTTATTATTATTTTTTTGTCTAATCGAAAAAGTTACTGCTTCTTGAAATAATTTTATGAACTTTCGTTTAGCCTGAACGTAAACTACTTTGACGGCGCGGCGCTCGGACACACTATGAAAGACGTTTTAGAATAAACATACATGTAAATATTCTTTACCTGACTGACCTGGATATCCTGGCTGGCCAGGTTGTCCGGGGTATCCGGGTTGACCGGGGTGTCCTGGCTGACCAGGCTGTCCAGGTTGCCCTGGGTAACCTGGTTGACCAGGTTGTCCAGGCTGACCAGGTTGTCCTGGATATCCTGGTTGTCCAGGCTGATTAGGTTGTCCTAAACCAGGCTGTCCTTGCTGTCCTGGGTATCCTGGCTGTCCAGACTGTCCTGGTTGTCCTGGGTATCCTGGCTGACCAGGTTTTCCTGGTTGACCGGGTTGTCCTGGGTATCCTGGCTGGCCGGGTTGTCCTGGGGTGCCTGGTTGACCGTGTTGTCCTGGCTGGCCAGGTTGACCTGGGTATCCTGGTTGACCGGGTTGTCCTGAACCACCTGGCTGATTTGGTTGGCCTGAGCCTCCTTGCTGTCCTGGGTATCCTGGCTGGCCTGGTTGTCCTGGGTATCCTGGCTGACCAGGTTTTCCTGGCTGACCGGGTTGTCCTGGGTATCCTGGTTGACCGGGTTGTCCTGGCTGGCCAGGTTGTCCTGGGTATCCTGGTTGACCGGGTTGTCCTGGTCCGCCTGGCTGATTAGGTTGTCCTGAGCCTCCTGGCTGTCCTTGCTGTCCTGGGTATCCTGGCTGGCCTGGTTGTCCTGGGTATCCTGGCTGACCAGGTTTTCCTGGCTGACCGGGTTGTCCTGGGTATCCTGGTTGACCGGGTTGTCCTGGTCCGCCTGGCTGATTAGGTTGTCCTGAGCCTCCTGGCTGTCCTTGCTGTCCTGGGTATCCTGGCTGGCCTGGTTGTCCTGGGTATCCTGGCTGGCCGGGTTGTCCTGGGGTGCCTGGTTGACCGGGTTGTCCTGGCTGGCCAGGTTGACCTGGGTATCCTGGCTGACCCGGTTGTCCTGGGTATCCTGGTTGACTAGGTTGTCCTGACTGACCAGGTTGTCCTGGATATCCTGGCTGGCTGGGTTGTCCTGGACCACCAGGCTGATTGGGTTGTCCTGAGCCTCCTGGCTGACCTTGCTGTCCTGGGTATCCTGGTTGACCGGGTTGTCCAGGCTGTCCTGGGTAACCTGGTTGTCCTGATTGACCGGGTTTTCCGGGGATGCCTGGCTGACCTGCAAATATCAGAAGTATGTTTTGGTATAAAACTTTTCATGAATACTTTGATTTTATATGTATACTAGCTGCTGCCCGCGACGTCGTCTGCGTGAACGCTATGCAGCACCAAACGCACCTACGATTATAACACTGCTAGCGTGATAATATGTAGCCTATATGTTGACCCGACTTCTTAACTATCTTCATGCCAAATTTGAAGTAAATCCATGCAGTACTTTTTGAGTTTATCCCGGAAAGACAAACAGACAAACAGACAAACAGACAAAAATTCTAAAAACTATATTTTTTGTTTCTGTTTCGATTGTAGATCATACCCCAAGTATTCTTTTAAAAAAATATTCAATGTACAGTTTTGACTTTCCTACCATTTTATTATATGTATAGATCATTAATCATTAAGTTGTTTTGTATTTGTAAGTGTGATGCTACAGTTTTGCAGATGCCTTATGTTTAGTTTTCAATATGTTTTTTAATTTAAATATGGGAGAAGTAACAGACTGGAGTTTTACTGGTTATTGAGGAAAACTTGAAGTGTGAAGCGTGCCCGTTTGCCTGCCAGAGCAAAATTTTCTCAGTATGTACGTATCGGGGAGTCATACTACTCACGAAAAGTAGTTTTCTTTGAGATACAAGAGCCCATAGGCGGTGGTGAAAGCATATATAGATAGTCTAACATGCCCGTTTCCTTCTATTCAAACAGATGGGGTGGTCTTTATGGTAAAGTCCTAAGTTAGTTCAAAGTACATATTATTATTTTCATGTTCTCTCATGTTTATAATACTGATATTTATAATATTTTTTGTATCGATTCGATCTTATTCAATTACGTGCTTTATTTGTTGCCTTTTCAGCAATATTTTTTTTGTCTTGCCGAAAAAGTTACAGCATCATGAAATATTTTTATGAACTTTCGTCTAGCTTGAACGTAAACTACTTTGAAGGCGCGGCGCTCGGACACACTATGGGCGACGGTTTAGAATAAACATACATATTAATATTCTTTACCTGACTGACCTGGTTGTGTGGGCTGTCCTGGATATCCTGGCTGACCAGGTTGTCCGGGGTATCCGGGTTGACCGGGGTGTCCTGGCTGACCAGGCTGTCCAGGTTGTCCTGGGTAACCTGGTTGACCAGGTTGTCCAGGCTGACCAGGTTGTCCAGGCTGATTAGGTTGTCCTGAGCCTCCTTGCTGTCCTGGGTATCCTGGCTGATCAGGCTGTCCTGGTTGACCTGGTTGTCCTGGATATCCTGGTTGCCCGGGTTGTCCTGGGTATCCTGGTTGTCCAGGCTGACCAGGTTGTCCTGGGTATCCTGGTTGTCCAGGCTGACCATGTTGTCCTGGGTATCCTGGTTGTCCTGGCTGACCAGGTTGTCCTGGGTATCCTGGTTGACCTGGTTGTCCTTGCTGGCCAGGTTGTCCTGGGTGTCCCGGCTGGCCAGGTTTTCCAGGTTGTCCAGGGTACCCTGGTTGACCGGGTTGTCCTGGCTGACTAGGCTGTCCTGGTTGACCGGGTTGTCCTGGGTATCCTGGCTGGCCAGGTTTTCCCGGGCTGCCTGGTTTTCCAGGTTGTCCAGGGTGTCCTGGTTTACCAGGTTGTCCTGGCTGACCCGGCTGACCTGGCTGACCAGATTGTCCTGGGTATCCTGGTTGACCGGGTTGTCCTGGATGACCTGGCTGACCTGGTTGTCCTGGAACACCTGGCTGACCGGGTTGTCCTGAGCCTCCTGGCTGACCTTGCTGTCCTGGGTATGGTGGCTGACCGGGTTGTCCTGGATATCCTGGTTGTCCGGGTCTGTTTGGTTGCCCTTTAACCAAAACGCAATGTTTTATAATTGATATTTACAAGTATAACTAAATTAAACAAGCAGTAGTGCCGATTGTGAATTGTCTATCATCGCCACGTCATTGCATTGGTCATGTTTTTTTCTTTTCCAAAGTTTCAATATGGTTATAGATTGCATTGGAAATCAGAGAGGCATTCGACCGCAACAAAAATCTCTCTCACCTGGGTATCCGGGTTGTCCAGGTTGACCAGGTTTTCCGGGCACTCCCGGTTGACCAGGTTGTCCTCCCTGTCCTCCCTGTCCAGGGTATCCTGGTTTAGTAGGCTGTCCTTGACCTGAGAAATATATTTCGTGTGAAATCTCTCGAACATTAAAAAAACGGACCTTCAAAGATGCGTTAGTCTACGTTATGCGTTAGACCTACAAGAAAGGGAGAAATCTATTGCTAATAGAGCTGTTGCATAATTGGGTTTTTGAACTAAATACCATACAGAAATACAAAAACAAGGCATATAAATATATGAAAAACTAAATAATTTATGAAAAAATATAAAATTAAAGAACAATAGTTATCTATTCTTTAAAGTGAGGGAGTTTTTCTTGTCGATAAATATTAAATAGTGTTTTTTAATGACGTTATCTATAAAAACTTACTAGTTTTCAGTGGTCATCTTTAGGGACATAAAGCTTGTTAATATCTGCATTGATTCATGATGACTGTACACTAAAACCGTTTTTGTTTTGAACTTATAAATTTTACTCTTAATTTCGTTGTTATAAATGTAATACTAGTATAAATCACCAGAATATCATAGCTACTGCACACACTGCTGATGAAGAGTTCGAAACTAGTCGGATATAGCCGACAATAAATATGAGTAAGGGCCGCATTATAAACAATATATAACTTACAAATCATTTTTAATTCAGCTGATTAATAGTTTAATTTATAATTTTTGAATAAACTATTCGATTTACATTATTTTTTCGTTCCATAACCGAAAAATGTGATAAATAAAAATTATCCGGCCAGGACTCGAACCTGGGACCCCTCGTTTGCCGGACGAGTGCTCTTCCACTGAGCTACCGGGGCCAGGCGGTACACCTCGAAATTACTTAGCACATTTTTGTTTTTACGTTATATTGCTAATGTAGCTCCATCTTATGCACTAAACGTAGCTCCATCTTTGCAGGTAAGACCACCCGAGACCAATTTCATTTCAGAAATTGTGAATCCTAGTTCAAGTGAAGCATTGCAACGTTTTAATAATGTTTTAAGTATTTGAATTTAAAATGCTCAATTAGTCTTAAATAACCGAATCGAGTCCTGGCCGGCAAATTTTTATATATCACATATTTTTGGTATAATGATGTGACCTAAATAAATATGTTTTAAGTGTCGAGCAAGGTTGAGAGCTACTCACCTGATCCAGTTGATCCGGGAGGGCCACCTGGGCCTCCGGGACCACCGGGTCCGCCGGGACCACCTGCAAATCAATAACTCGTTACATATTTGATGACAACGCTAGCATTTAATTAAGTTTAGAGATGTATTTGTAATAAATAAGCATTCAAATTTCTAGCATTCATACTATATACGAACACAAATTAAATTTGTATAACTTCATTTATGGGCCTTAGATGATGGATTATTAAAATCATGAAATGTACACGTTGGATATACAATTATAAATAATATACAGGGTTAATTTAAATTAACGCATCACCTCTTGCAAGTAGCCTCTCTACATTCGAGAGAGAAATGTCACGAGGGTTCAAACATATTTTAGGTAGGTACTTGAGATAATTTGAGTTTAAATAATAAAATAAATAATGTACCTGGTCCGCCGGGAGATCCAGGTGTGCCGGGGCTGCCAGGGGAACCAGGTGTGCCGGGGGTACCAGGAGTACTGGGATAACCTCCAGAACCCGGGGGACCAGCAGGGCCATTGCCTCCTTAAAAAACATTTACAAAATGAATAAGATTGGCTTTCTGTACAATTTACAGATACTTCAATGCATAAGCTGACTTATAGCGCTATGTGAAATTTGTGGACAAAATGACGATGTTTTGTCTAAATTTAATACAAAAATGACTCATTAATACTAAGACATAAATTGGCTTATTAATGTGGGCTGAAATCGTGCTGCATCTTTGATCTGCTCGTCACTTAATATCTTGTGATAGTGAGATCAAACACGAGTTCGGTTATCGATAAAAGATATATAGTTTCTTTTAGTAGTTTGCTAGCTATTATCTAGGTTAAAATTATTGTATGTTAGGATGTTTGAACGTCACAGATATCGAGTTTATAATGTTTTATAAATTTACAATCGATTAGGAGACAATCGAATTGGTGAGAGTCATGGATTCGTTTTTGTTTTTATCTTTTACATACCAATGATTTAGTTCTGTTATGTGTCTTTTGATGATAATAATATAAGCTTACAAAGACTTTGGTTGATTCACCAAAAAAGTTAAACTGGATTTTACTATCCATCACTTTTCCTGACCAATCAAATCCCTTACTGGTATATTTCCGTACTTATCAAGATATTCAACATAACAAAAGTATTTTTCGCATAAATCTAACCTTGTCCGGGGTAGTAGCCGGAGCCTCCAGAACCAGGTGTTCCAGGGGAGCCAGGAGTACCAGGGGTGCCAGGGGAGCCAGGAGAACCAGATGTTCCTGGATAATAACCACTGCCTGAGCCGCCTTAAACAAAAATAAACATGAAGGATTATGCTTGAATTAATAAATAGATATCAGTGTTTTATAGCCAGCCAGAGCATTAGCTTAACATCACATGAGATATAAATAAAGGATAAACGCCAGTTTAGTCGGCCATAGTAAAAATAAAATATGTTGTAATAAAATACTTTAAGATTTTTTGTCGAGTAGGTACCATTTAAGGCAACCATTGAGAACTCATAAGTTGGCTTGGGGCGTAAGCTAGTCCAACCACTATATTCATAGTAGCAAGAAAAGTAATATGCTCAAACGGTTATCAGTCTTCCACCCTGCCTACTTTTGGATTTTCGAAGCTAAGAGTTGTTCTTATTTGAAAATTATAAACATATTTTTTAAGATACTTTATCCTTTAAGTATGTGTTTGGAAAACATTTTTATACATCTTTGATTTCGCAACTAACAAGCATTTTGCAGAAAGTGTTCTAGTACCTAATCTTATGTTTACCTTGGCCAGGATAGTAACCACTGCCGGATCCACCGCTTCCAGGTCCTCCAGGTCCTCCCGGGCCTCCGGGGCCACCAGGGCTACCAGGAGTTCCAGGTGTACCGGGGGTTCCAGATGTGCCAGGGTAGTTGCTGCCACCTTGCCCTAAAACAATAATTATCATCAGCGTTAATTAGGTACGTCACTTAGGTACATCACAAACAATATATATGTTAACGAAAAATAATAAGAACCTTAAGTTTATAAATTTCCTCGTAAATTTATAAACTTTCGTAAGATTCTTTATCAATTTACGACGTCTTGTGGTAAATTTATAAACTTACGGATATTCATTCGTAAGATTCTAAACGGTTGGACCAATCTCAGAAGAGCTTTTAATTTTACGCTTTTTTTAAACGGTGTACACGATGTACTCGATTCCGGTCATAATTATGTGACGAAGTAGGTACTTTATTTTTCACTAAAAATCCTTATGAATAAATAAAGTTTTGTTACTATTTACTTTACTTACGCCTGAGTCAAACGCAGCACGTGATCAGGCACGCAGATTGCAGCCAACGCTAGTGTAACCATGCGTTGCGTAATCGAATTGATTACGCCACGCATGGTTACACTAGCGTTGGCTTTCAGTTAAGTTTACTTAGTAAATAATTAATATTTATTTTTTATTCACTATATTTTTTCTCTTCATGTGTGATCTCTTCACGTCCTCGAATTTCAAAAGTGACCCAAGAGTCACCCTGTATAAAATAAATGGTATCAAGATTGCCATTTCTATATCTATCGAGGTAGTCTAATATTTGGACTGTCCTCATGTCATGTTTTCTCATTATGCTGAAAATGCTAAATATTAATACCTGATCCGCTAGGTCCATTTGGTCCTCCAGGTCCTCCTGGTCCACCTGGACCACCTGGGCCTCCAGGGCCGCCAGGACTGCCAGGACTACCAGGACTGCCAGGAGTTCCGGGTGTGCCAGGATAGTAGCTACCACCTTGCCCTATAAGCACAGTTGAACCATTATTGCAATAGAACCATAAAATCTGTTCAATCTGTTAATTCACCAAAATAATGAACGTTTGGAATTTAATAAAAGTGTCGTACAGAGTTCAAGATAGCAATTTGTGAATAGCTGTATGTAAATACGTCTTAAAATTGTCATGAATTGAAATAATCAACGAATGCAGAGCATTAAAAAACCAACTTCACGTCAAAACTTTGACTGAGTTGAGAATGTCATCAACGTTAACATTCTCCGAAATCATACATATTTTTTCAAAAGTTTGAAATTTTCAATGAAGTACCTAACCGATTTCGATGAAATTTATATGGGACCAATTATGAAGTATCATATGAAACAACAATTTTCAAAATCAATTCATAATTGTCCGAAACCTCGTGTAACAAAGACACAAAAAAAAAACATACAGACGAATTGAGAACCTCCTCCTTTTTTGGAAGTCGGTTGAAAATAAAACCTGTTTTCCTGGAAGAAATCGCTCAAAGCGATAAGGCTGCCCACATTAATCATTTCTTTTTTTAAATTTTATACATGTTTAATTATTTCTAAGTTAGAAAAAAAGAAAATTACTATATGAGATACTGAGTGACTGACAGACAACGTACAGCTATAATTACTAGGCGTAGGGATCTGAAATTTGGAACATACATTTCTTAGGAGGTGTAGGGGTCCACTAAGGAACTAATTCCCGAAATTCTTACGAGAACGCGAAATATATTTTAGTTTGTATAAAAAAGTTATTCCTTGAGTGCACCGACGGGCAACTTGGTTGAAAGATTATTAAATTTTTGTCTGGTTGCATTATGCAGAGAATTCCCGAAATTCTCACGAAAATTTCGGGAATTATATATAAAGAAAGCATAATAGATAAAGAAAGCATATTACTTACATGATCCATTTGGTCCGTTGGGCCCATTTGGCCCTCCAGGTCCTCCTGGCCCACCAGGTCCACCAGGGCTACCAGGAGTGCCAGGGCTACCGGGTGTGCCAGGGCTGCCAGGGGATCCCGGTGGCCCAGGGTAGTAGCCTCCTTGCCCTATTAAAGGATTATTTTTTAAAATAGACATACTTATTTATTTCTCGTCTTATTTCAAATATCTATGTTTAAGTTTATAGTATCGCTATGTTTATGTTTATTTAATACATTGTGTCTTTTTGAGTAAGCTTGTCAAGTGTTAAGGGAAGGTAAATAATTTTTTTTTGTCATCCTTGTGTATTTAATAACATAATATTTTTAAAATTTAAATAATATAATTGCTTATTCAAACTTAAGAATTGTAGAAACATAATAATGGATATTATTAATTTAATAAAATTACAATACTGACAGCACGAGCTAGTTAGCATCATATCTTACATGGTCCGTTAGGTCCATTAGGTCCATTTGATCCATTCGGTCCTCCCGGTCCTCCTGGTCCTCCAGGACCACCGGGGCTTCCAGGAGAACCAGGGGATCCTGGTGTGCCTGGTGTTCCAGGTGTGCCAGGGTAGTAGCTGCCACCTTGCCCTGAAATAACAAGTAAAAACCAATAAATAAAAGAAAAAAGATCACAAATTTGTATATCTTAATAAATGATTTAAAAAAACGTACATGGTCCATTAGATCCATTTGGTCCACCAGGTCCGTTGGGACCTCCGGGTCCGTTGGGTCCACCAGGACCGTTGGGTCCACCAGGTCCGTTGGGTCCACCAGGGCCATTGGGACCACCAGGGCCGTTGGGTCCACCAGGTCCGTTGGGTCCACCAGGTCCGTTGGGTCCACCCGGTCCGTTAGGTCCGATTTGTCCACCTTGGCCGCCCGGGCCGTACGGTCCGTTAGGGCCGTTAGGTCCATTAGGGCCATAAGGTCCGTTAGGGCCTCCAGATCCACCTTGACCTCCAGGTCCATAAGGTCCGTTAGGGCCTCCTGAAACAATTTATCAGTCAATGAGGAGTTTTCTGACAGCTCATAAAAATTAGTTCAAAAACCCTCTATAGATGGCACTTTTAAAAAGCCGAAGGCGTTAAGTCTGTATACTATAATGTAGGTAAGTGGTATCTACCATTTATGGTTATTTATGCGTTCCATTTCTGATACAGACGTCAATTAATTTATTTTACTTTTAAAAACGCAGTGTGGAATAAATTCTTCGCCTTCGCCTTTTGTAAAGCGCCATCTATCGAAGCCTTTTGTACCAATTTTGTACAGTTTTGTACAGTTTTGTTTTTTTAATGAGCTGTCAGAAAACCTCTCATTGAAATTTCGATATTGCCATCAAGAAATATGAACTGGACCACCGGCAAACAGTTCGTACCAAGGCAGCAGGTAAATTGCTAACCTAATGCTGAGGATCAAATGAAAATGGAAGCTTCGGAAATAATTTATTCCCAAGACATCTTAAATATCATCGTAAATAAAATAAATATGGGAACATTTGTATGTCTTTTATTCGGAGTAATCTCATTACCTACATTTTTTAACAAAGTCATAACTGAAATCTCTATTTGAAAAGACTACGACAGCAACAACTTAAAGCCAAACTGCACCCGGGTACTGCAGCTAGTTACTTATAACATGTGACTGGAACACACCATCACCGAAGCGATTAAATTTTTCAGCAGCCTGTATATAAAAGGTGGTCTTTGCCAATTAGCCCAAGAAAATCTTTAACCACCCTCTTAGGTAGGTCTCTTAGCAACTAGCCGTAGAAAGTTCCGTATTCGACATGCTGTGTTGTGACACTTTTGGAGGGGCACAACAATCCAAAATAGCCTAGTGCGACTGGAAGTTCGACCTCGCACAAAATCTATAGTATGAGGAATAGTGCATATCCAAAGGAGGTGCTTACAGTTTTTATGATGGTTAATTATGGCATAAGATAGTCTCAGCGAAAGGGTTACTTCAATTGGACCCCGAAAGTGTAACGTAACAGAAGTCTATAAGAGTTATTTTCGCGTTTCCAGACGAATAATGAATACTTTAATCACCTTGGCCGGGAGGTACTACCCCAGGAGAAGGATTGCTTGTTTGTCCGGAGCTATCAGTAGGTTTTGAAGGACGTGGTGGGCGTGGTGCGGGCTTCGGCGGTGGTTTCGCTGGCACACCACCAGGTGTACGTCCGCATCCTTTCGGGAAATACAGATCTTTCCAGGCTACAGTTTGACTTGGTTGTTCCTGTATTGTTTCACTTGGAGTGCTGAAATAGAAATAAAAAATGTGACTTATAAAAAAGAAATTGCTTTACACGGATTACTATGTAAGGTTGACGGTCAATTCCACTTATATTGGACCAATGAATATGTAATTTAAAGTGTCTCTTCAGAAAGAGTTGTGTGTGCTTGAATAGCCAAAAACAGCTATAATCAAGGCTCTAGAGATTGATTTTTGGCTAAACATTGTTTGGTTTGAAAATAAAACACTTTTTAACCGTACCATCGCGTATGATCACATTTTGAATTTTAACTCGACGTCTCGGTGTCTTTTCAGACCCCATGGTTACGAGCGATTCGCTCGCAAATTTATAAAAAAATAAATTTTAATGATCAAATCACAATGAAAGTAGATAAACAAGGTAAAAAGTGGTGGATATTTTTGGGGACGAACTTCAAAAAGTGCTATTGTAAAGTTTTGCTGTCGTCTTAGTACTTACATGAAGGAGTACATGAGGAACAAAGGTCTGTGATACCGTCTAAGTTAACTCTCATCTCAGAATTTAAGATTTGTTCATAACAATCTGGTTTTAAGTTGTCATGGTTGTAATTATATTATATGATATGATTGATTAGAAAGGCAAATTAAACTGAAGGGTAGTAATGTTTTTCTTCGCACACCCCAAACACTGGTGGCACTTTTTCAATGAAACTAAAAAAATACACACATTTGAGCATCAAACTAAATTAAGATTTTCCCATATTCTACTTACTTTTCGTCATACTCGTGCTTTTCATCAGGATAAACCACAACGTCCTTTTCTGGTTCTACAACCCGATAGCCATGGCTGTCAGCTACATAATGAGTAGCTCTCAGATAGCCGTCGGGATCAACGTAACCATAGCAACCATAGGTGACACCATCAGGTCCTCGATTCTCGTGGTGGAATTGGCCATTAGGTCCAACGTCGTATCCGAAGCCATATGCATCTGGTGAACAAAGTTTCATAAGTGGAAAATAGTCACTTTGTTTCTTAGACTTTCGTACTTAATTAGCCTATACGTCTCTTAGTATGGAGTTATTATAGCTGTTTCCTACTAATATTAATTTAATTCATCTAATGCTACTTGAATTAATTCATACCTCGCTCTCTCTTAAATTCGATGGAGTACTTCATAAAACCTACATGATTTATTTTAAATAAATTAGTGAATTCTTGAACACAACGTACATTTAAAGCTTAAGCTGCGCAAACATATTCATTTATATTTCCTTTGATTATTTGTTCAAGACAATCTTTGAATCTTTTCACCTTTTAGCTAACTCTATTATGTCATCAAAGTGGAACTCTTTGCCAACACGTAGAATTTAATAAGAACAGATATTTTTAAAGACCAGAGTAATCAACTTGTAATTTAAAAACGGGCAAGCAAGCGATCACGCACTTACAAAGTAAAAGCCCTAAACTACTTTTAAAAACATATTTTTCCGTAAAAAATTGCCCCTTTGTCTCTGTATAAGCGAGTCGAAAAAGGTTCGCGTTCGGGGTCCTTCATATAAATTTTGTTACAAAATATAGCTCTGGTGATGATATATGAAAAATGGGTCCCATTTTAAGCCCCTTGGCTCTATTTTCGACCTTCTAGCCATTTATCACCAGGTGAGGTTTACGTCGAGCGCGGGTTAAGAATCAAAAAAAGAAAAAAAATATCGACTAGCAATTTATAAACGAATTGAAATACGCTCTATATACTTATTAATACTTCTACTATAAATAAATAGCAATATAAATATTTCTGACACTCACACAAAATTATCTAGCCCAAATTAAGTTTCTTAAAGAACTTGTGTTATTGATACTAGATAACTGATATACCTACTTAAAAATATATAAACATACAAATATTGGATAAATACATATTTTTATCAAAATAAACTTAAATAAACATATAAACATCCATGACTTGGCGACTTATATCTGTGTTCATCACACCGATATCCGCCGCCGCCGGGATTCGAACCCAGGACCTCTGGCATAGAAGGCAATATATGTTACCACTACACCAACCGGTCGCCATACTAATATGATGAAGCTGAAGTATTTATTTGTCTGTATGTTTGAAAGAGCTTATCTCTAAAACTACCAGTGCGACAAGAAAAAAAATGTTTTTCATTGGGTAGCCTTAATCCTTTAATCTATAATCCTAATATAACACTTAACTGCTATATTATTTCCGGATTTTAAGGACGGGATTAAAGGATTAAAAGAAACGCGGGCATATAGTGAAGTTTCAACGAGTGAATTTTCTAGTGTTTCTCTGACAGATTTGAAGATAATTTTCATAGATACTTGATAGACAAACTCTTTAGAAAAATTGTGAGGACGAAAAGATATTAGGTGAAAAAAATGCAGATAAAACACAGCATAAAACTGTCAGACTACTATTCATGTAGTAAAAATTATATGAAGAAGCTTTATATAATTTTATAAAAAACTTGATATTTTTTAGGTAATGAATAAAATAATTATTATATTACTGATTTACGAAAATACTAAGAGATCACGCCTTCTCCATTACTACTCTTACTAAGATTTAGTTAAGCGCATCCATTTATCATCTTGAGAAACTAATTAACTTACGTTTTGACTTGTAACTTGCTCGAAGTAGTTTTCGAAAGACAATATAGAAAACATAGTTAATAGGGCTGTTATTTCGTATTTGATATGTCAGATATTGAGTGTAAATACTTATCGAAACTTACCTATCCTCGGGAGTTGGTCAATCAAAAAATTCAAATACGAGCGTTTCAAATATTAGCGCGCTTACGTAACTTCATCATATTATGTATTTATTTCGCAAAAGGAAATATTTCGAATTTTAAAGGCAAAAATGAACTTTTGTAGTACCAATATGTTTTTTTACCGATTTAGCATATTAGAAGTATATGAATTTATCAAAATAAACGGAATGCAGTATAATTGTAATTATCTTATCTGTCTGGGTTGGAGATCCTAAGTATTTTACAGAAATGTTCTCTATGGAAAGGAGATAAAGTTTAACTTTAAGCAATCAAAATATAAATCTCTACATTAGAAATACTTACTTGTATCATAATTAGTTTCATAATACTGCGTCTTCCCATCATCTTCGATATCAACTACAACTTCGTTGTCCCTTAGGCTGCTTTCAGGGTCATTGGGACTGTAGGGCTCATATTTGTCTAAGTTGCTGAGCTGGCGACCTTCTTTTGTTTCTGAAGGTACCGCAGCGATTTTCTTTTCGTTTTTCGCCACGTCCTCACTACCATGTATTACTGCTAGTGACACCTAGAAAAAAGTATTGCTTTTTTAGTAATGTATTATCTCAGATAAAAGGGGTATTTAAAGTTTACTATTAAGTCAGTAATGCATCAAAATACGCCGGTCATTCATTTTGGCTTGTAAAAAACATTAGCTTAAATTGTAACTAAAGTACCTAACTACACACAGAATCTAGTATACACGCAGAGCCGACTAACTTGGAGATATTTAGTTTCCCTGAACTGACCTGGTTTTCACATGAAATAACTCAGTCAATGACCAACGGTGTCTGAATGTGGAAATAATTCCCGAGGGAAGTTCTATCTGTGTCGTGGTTGAGAATCCCTTGTTAACCGTATCAGCGATTTTTTATCTTGTGAATTCGATACAGAATCTATTGAGATTATTTGTCGAATCCGTTTACTATTCTTTAATTGTTTGCTAAGGGTAAACAATCTTCGGCTCAATCATTTGTTGAGCTGATTGTCCCACTGCTTCACGATGGGATCACCCTTACAAACACATATAAACAAACACGCACATACAGAACTGACACAGATATGACAGATTAGATAGATTTTCTTTTTATTATTCCAAGTTATAAATTCAAATGATATTTAACTATACCTATTCCTTTTTTCTTCAAATTCGTAATGTATACAAGGTGTTCTTTTAGATATCCCATAACTTTGAGGCTTGTTCCTTACTAAAAAAATAATACCTTTTGTCAAAGAATATTTTACGTTATATCAACCATTCTACTAAGTTTATTTAAGTATTTGATAAATAGAACCTATATGGGTGTTGCCGTAACAACCTATCGACCAGTTTTATCTGAGCGTGATTTGAGGAAAATCTTACCGCATCTGTCTAAAGTGATGTGTATTACCCAACTTATCAAATTATAACCCGCTAGCTGGCAGTGTCTTTCTGCCTCACTGTCAAGCCCTGTGAAATAAAGGCTGTACATTCCCGGTGATGTATCTGCGGTCTAAACGAAACATACTATTTGATTAAGTTCTTATTGCATCAATGTTTGACACTGTAAATATAATCTGTCAGTTTCTAAATTGATAAAAACATGATTTTTAAATTATCCATTGAAATTATAATTGCTTTCATAGATGCTTAATATTATTGTCATTAAAAATAAGTATGAGAAGGAATTGCTTTAATTAAATGTATAGTTAAACACTTAAAACGGTAAAAGCAACAAAACCGTGAAACTCATAATCGACTGTAATAGAGAAAAAAAAAACAGTTTTATTTGGCTTTACTTGTTTCATAGCGAGAGTGACATGACGTTGCGTTGGTGTGACGTGCTATCAATTGCAGTCCTTCTGGTTATACAGGGTGTTTGGAGGCTTAGTAGCCAAATGGAAATGGAATAGGCTGTTAGCTATTTATTGTACCTAATTAAATAATATTAAACCTTAACTTTAAGAAGTTGTAGCGACACCTAGCGAAGCTCCATAGCAAGTTGACGATACGACGAAGTTTCCTACATCGCACTATCATAAGTTTATATAGCAGCTAACATATAAGTATACGACATCCCGACATCAACCGTCGGGCCGTGGGCCGCGGCCTGCCATCCCTTTTCTGGGGATTGGGAACGAACACCTTGTTTCCAAAAAGTTATTTATTTTCTTACAATACCAGTAACAGTAACATACTTTCCGTACCTATTTTCCGACAAATATTCTCCAAATAAGGTAAAAAAATATTACTCTCCAAACTTAGAGATAAATGTTACTTATTTAATAACGCGCAATAAATACGCAACCGCCTCGATTATCAATTCAGCTACTCGCCCACGAAACTCTTCATATATTTACGATAAAAGTTCTTTAAATAGAACCCAACAAGAACTCAGACAAGAGGATAAAAATTTCTAAGTCGCAGTTCTCTATCACAAAGAGTCTTTCGTTAATAAAACAAGCTGTTATTTATATATTCGTCTCTAGATCTTATAATCGAGAACGTCTGTCTGTCTGTATGTTTGGTGAAAATCTTCGGAAATACTGCACAGATTTCAATTTAGTTTGCACCAATTTAAGGACCTATTAAAGCTCTCTTAAGCGTCGATCGTGTCCCAAGTATGGATTTGTTGTAAATTCTCCGTATAGAACTGCCAAAAAATCTGTACTTTAATTTAAATCAGATTTGAGTAAGATTTTATTATTCTAGCGTAAGAATAGGTATATTTAACATTAGGTCTAAAATATTAAACTAACAAACTAATAGTGGATTTCTACATCGAATCTAAAATTTTAATCCAGATTTTTTCATACAAATACAAATCTGGATTTTGGTTGTCCTGGCAACACTCATGCATTAAATTGTTTACAAACATGGATTTTGGATTAAGGTTGAATATAGAAATCCGATTTAAGTATGTCAACGACCGGTGAAAATAATGATTGGCAACGACTTCGGTAATTCATCCGAGCGGGCCCGGGTACTGCAACTAGTCTAGTATATCAGTAACCTACAAATATAGACTCTAAGTATACAATGCATACAAAACACTTTGATTTGTTTTCGGAAAGCAAGATCACGGTCAAGGTGAATCAATGGTATTTTCATCAAGCTGCTGTTATAAAATTCGATAGTTAAACCAGTTTATTACCGGTACATATCTAAACAAGCTTATGTGTCATTTAATTTTGGATAAAAGTTTCCGTTGTTCTGGGTTCAACAGGTAGTTTTGGCACTAGACAGACACAATTTTGGTTCGTGTGCTCCAAAAGTTTTATTTCAGGTAACGTTACATTTTAGTAACGTATACGATATTATACGATAATATATCTCAAAATAGCTAACTGCTCCTGGCTAAGCATGTAAAAGGAGATTTTTTGTTTTTAAAATGTTTTCAAAATTAACGAATTTTGGACACTGGTAGGTAAATGAAAACTTTTGGATATTGCATTTCTACAATGAAATCCAGCCTGGAAGGATATTTTTCGACCTTACCGACGTATAAACTGCTGGTGAAAATAGTCAATGTATTGAAGATCGCAATCCCTAACTTAGCTTAAACTTGCTACTTTGCTAAACCTTAAACAAATGTAAATCGGGCACAAAATATGTTTGTGATGGGATGCGGACCTAAGAATAGGCATTTTCGTTAAATATAAGTTTTTAAATTGACATGGTCATGAACATTTCAATTAACTTTAGAAACGGGACATTTACCATGTTCTTAATTTATTTTGAGTTCTTGATATTTCGGTCCTGTTACAAGCGCCATGATCACGACGGTAAATATCTAGAACTCTAAATAAATGAAAAACATGGTAAATATCCCGTTTCTAAAGTTAATTTTCGTTTAATGTTGTTCTTTCTCTTTATTTAAATCAGAATTAGGTACAGAAGCCAGCAGATCAAGCATTATATTACTTGTCAAATTTCCCTAACCAATTTCAATTTTCAATTTCAATGTCAACGGCATAGAGTTCAGATTCAAGTAAATTTTTTTGACATATTTTAACGCTTGATATGTTGCCTTCTGTACATTATAATAACAATTAATATAGGAATCATAACATTACTCCAATGAACATTTAACAAAATACACTTTAATATGATAAATTTCGATCTTTATCGTGATCAGACGTGCTTAATAAATGAGTTTATTAAATTAAAATTATTGCTTATGTAACTGTGACCTACTCAGTAAGTAGAACAACTGAAATAGTGCCACCCGAATATTTAGTGATCATTAAAGAAGATTTCTTCTATATTATGTTTAAAAATGGATGGCAGCCCCTTTAATCGCAGTATGATTACTCGGCGTAGCCCACCGACTTCGCCGGCGCCCGCACCCCCGCTTCCGTCCCGTCACCTGGAAGAGGACTCACCAACTGTTATCTCTACTCCAGAGATACAGAATTGGATATCAACTATAGAGCAGTGCCTTAATGAAGTATGCAATATCGCTTCAGAAGGAAAACTCAATACTGAGCAAAAGATGAAAATTAGCGCACTTTGCCGCAAAGTTGCTCATGGCACTTCACAAATGGCTGTCCAATATCAGTCGACCAAGTCACATGCCCTTCAATACCGAGCGACAATTCAAGCCTATGAAGAAAAACAAGACCTCTCAGAACGCTTCTCTAATCTACAAAAAGCTATTGAAACGACCTCTAAAGCTACAGCACAAACCGTTTCATTCGCCGAAATGGTGAAAAAGGGTGCCAATACCTTTATTCAGCCGCAGAAGTCCAACTTAGTCGCAATTTACCCAACTGACAAGTTAAAGACCAGCGAAGAAACGAAGTCCCTAATTCAAGAAATTATCAAACCAGGACAAATGAAATTACAAGTTAGAGGTCTTCGTAAAACAAGGAATGGCGGTGTTATAATTAGTACTGACTCTAAAGACGACCTTAACAAGTTGAAGCAGTCGGCCCAATTATCTTCCTCTGGCCTAACAGTGGACGAACCCCAAAGACGCAGACCTAGAATTGTTGTCATCGGTGTTCCAACATCAATGAAGGAATCAGACGTACTCAGCTGCATATACGAACAAAACCTCGCCGATAAACTAAAGGATATGACATACGAGTCCTTTTTGACTTCAATCAAGTTGAGCCATAAGTCAGGCAGAAAAGACGCTGAGTCCTGCAACTACATCCTGGAAGTATCTGCACAAATACGCTTAGCTCTAATAAAAAATGACAGGGTGTTTGTGAACTGGTCATCGTGTCCTGTTAGAGATTTTACCCTAGTAACAAGATGCTACAAATGCCAGTTATACGGCCACGCTGCCAAGACCTGTCGGATGGAGATTGACACGTGCGGACATTGTGGTGAAGTAGGTCACTCTAATAAGGACTGCAAAAAGAAATCAGAGCCTCCAAAATGTGCCACATGCATGCACTTTAAGAAGCCATGCGATCACACTACTGGCGACTCCGAGTGTCCTGCCAAACAAATGGCTGAAAAGCGCTACGTCAACTCAATTGATTATGTGGGCGCCTAAGAGCGCCGTTTTGAGGTATTAACTTAGTTCTAACTTTATTTTTATTTTTTATTTTATTTTCTTTTACTATGTCCCATAATCTTATGACCGATCTGGATAATTTATCTATATCAGATTCAAAAATTTGCGAAGTTGAAGAGTGCAAGCTATATCTTTCCCATATCAAAAACCCGCTTACAATAATAACACAAAATATCCGCAGCATTAACAAAAACCTAGATAATTTTAGCACCTTGCTCCAAAGACTTCAATATAACTGTGACGTAATCATACTTACAGAATGTCGTATTGACAAACACTCTATTATACCTATAATTGACGGCTATAATATGCATAGAAGTCAAATTACCTTTAATCAAAATGATGGATTAATTATTTATGTCAAAAATTATTTAAATATCTCGATTGAAGAGCCAAATATGCTAGACTGTAATAGAATGCTTTTAAAAATTGGGCATGATATTGCTATCCTGGCTATGTACAGACCCCCAGCTTTTAAAAATATCAGTCACTTTATTTCATCTTTAAATGACCAATTGCAAAAACTATCGTCTTTAAATAACGTTATTTTAATAGGAGACATAAATATAAACATTCTTCCCGGGCATTTAGACCACAACGCCCAAGAGTACCTCAACTTATGTTCATTCCATGGCCTTCTCCCTGCACATTCATTCTCTACGCACCAAAGCGGCTCATGCTTAGATCATGTCATGCTAAAATCAAAATTATCGTCAATAACTCTTGTCAATAATTCCTCAGTAACCGATCACAGAGCCGTCCTACTAACCTTTGATAAAAAAATGCCTAAACAAACACGCATGCACTTTTTCAATAAATTAAACATAAATAAACTTGAGGAACATTTATGCAATATTGATTTTAGCCCAGTTTACAATTTTGCTGACGCTAACAAGTCCATGACTTACTTTGTTGAATGTGTTCAACATGCAATATTATATAACACTACACAATACCGGATAAATAAAAAGTTTCATAATATTAAACCGTGGATTACTCCAGGGCTAATTCGTTGTATGAAACACAGGGATAAATTACATAGCAAGGCAAAAGCGAACCCGTCAAATTTGGCTTTGCAAACGACCTATAAGAGGTATCGAAACTTCTGCAATGACCTACTTAAACGTATTAAATGTGATTACGAGAAAAACGAGTTGGAAAAGTCCAAATCTAGCTGTAAACGGCTCTGGAAGTGTATAAAAACCGTAACATCCATAGGAAAAAACCAAGAATCCTCCTCAAGTTTATTTCAAGGGCAGGTTTCACAAGTTTCCATTGCTAACCAAGTCAATGATTACTTCATAAATATAGGAAAAAATCTAACGAATTCGACTCAAAACCATGCCTCTCTACCTTTATCTACCTCTAAATCCACCTTAAATTCTTTCGTTATTTTAGAAACTGATGAATCTGAGGTAGAAAGAATTATCTCAGGGCTGAAGAATGATTCTGCTGTTGGGTGGGACGGTATATCAAACAAGATCCTTAAGCACTTCAAACATATTTTTATAGCTCCGCTTACCCACATTTTTCAAAGATGCCTCGAGAAAGGTACTTTTCCCACTTGCTTAAAGAAAGCAATTGTTGTCCCAGTGCACAAATCTGGCAGTAAAAAGGAAATATCTAATTATAGACCTATTTCTATTCTTCCCTCCATATCCAAAATCTTTGAAAAGATTATCAATATTCGTCTCACTCAATATTTAGATAAAAATGACGTATTAGCAGAAACACAATTTGGTTTCAGATCTAAACTTTCTACTGCCAACGCTGTGCACCAATTAACGGACTACATTGTTCAACAGCTTGATAAGAATAACCGGACCTTAGGTATATTTATAGACCTCGCCAAAGCTTTCGATACTGTGTCCCAATCTATCCTACTACACAAATTAGAGACATTAGGTATAAGAGGTACACAGCTTAAATTATTCGCAGATTACCTACAAGGGCGTACCCAACGCGTCAAAATAGACAATGTTCTCAGCGATGAATTAAATACCTCACCCTATGGTTTGCCCCAGGGAAGTATATTATCTTCTACCCTATTTCTAGTGTACATAAACGACCTATGTAAGCTAACACTGACCTGTGGAAAAATAATCTCATACGCTGACGACACTGTGCTATTATTTTCCGCATCAAACGAAGAGGAGGTTTATAAGTATGCTCAACATGGCCTCAATGTTGTAATTAACTGGCTACAGCATCATTGCTTATCACTAAACGCTGGGAAAACTAACAGCATGCGCTTTTCTATACGTAGATGTACCTTTGCTTCACCCATGCCTAAACTCTATGCCCATCAATGTAATGAGACCTTTAGTAACAGATGCGACTGCCCCGCCATACGCCACACTGATAAAATAAAATACTTAGGGGTCACAATTGATGAGACTCTTACATTTAAGCACCATATTGACACGCTAAGCAGCAGACTACGTAAATTGATATTTGTCTTTAAAAAGCTACGCACTGTAGCTGATTCCGTTCTCATTAAACAAATATACTTTGCACTTTGTCAGTCAATACTAACCTACTGTATTACGTCATGGGGCGGCGCGGCTAAAACTACAATAATATCCTTGGAGAGAGCTCAACGAGCGGTATTAAAAGTCTCAACCTTCCGTCCTTTTCTATTTCCAACGCACCTCCTTTACAAAGCTTGTGGTGTACTAACAGTTAGACAATTATTTATAATGCACACTGTCCTAAAGCAGCACACTGCACTTCCTTTCAACCCAGAAATTAATAACAAAAGAAGGAAAGATATAGCTTACCGGACTGATATAGATATCAAACATGCTTTATGTACCAGATTTTTCTTATTTCTTGGCCCTCTTCTTTACAATAGGGTTAATGCAAAACTAAATTTGTACTCTCTGTGTTTGAATGAAATGAAAAAAATTGTTCAAGAGGCGTTACAAAACATGTCTTATGAAGACACAGAAAACCTGTTAGCAGTAATAAGTTAGTGTAAAATTCATAAATTGCATTATTCAATTAGAAAATATTTTTGCCTAACATTAGTTTTATAACCACCGATTTAGGACTCCTTTTTTGCTTTTCTTTTTTACTCATCCTTATTCAAAAGATTTAGTTACATAAGTATTTATTTTAAGTTTTATATTTATTTTGTATACACTCAGACCCCCATTCGCCTGAAAAACAGGGTAAACCTAGTTCAGGCACTTAGACAATTGTATTCCTTAATATTATATTTTTTAGGTTAAGATTGTAAAAATGTGCAGAATATGAAAATAAATAAATGTTTATGTAATGTTTATGTAATATGTACGTGATAGTCATTTTCTATTTTAATCAGAGTGTTCTATTTCCGACCGAGTTACCAAAAAGTGAGTTAAAAATTTTTTTTACCTTCTTTAGTAAAACGATTGTTTATAGTTAATGCAGGTAGCTAAAATATTGATAATTACCGGAGAACCATACAATATTTAACATTATTTCAATATAGATGCTATGACATGTTTCTGCGCTTCGAAAACATTTCGTCATCACCGATGACAATCTCGTTTTGCCCAATCGATTACTAAATATCATTGTCTAGGCACTCCTCTATCAATTTAAAGAATAAACATATTCGAAGAACCTTGGAAGGTGAAAAACGATTGATTAGCAAGACTGGTTAGGTGTTAGTTATTTTGTAATAGAATGTGACAAGCCTGTAAATATGTTTTTTAATGCCTAATCTTTGCTTGAATAGTACAATACACAACCTATGATTCATGAACTAAGTAACCAAAAACACTTATCCTTTCGGTGTTTGTTATTGTCCTTGTCAAATAATGTGATGACACTGATAGCGATACTCTACGCATTTAAACACTTCTAACAGGTGTTGTGCAAGTCAAGTCCTCCATATATTTAAGTAATGATTTGCAAATAGATCTTGTCAGTAGTTTGATGCCGGCTAAGTATGAAATATCTCAATCAATCTATATCTATTTTCAAGAAAAAAGTAAGAGATCGACTTCTCTATGCTAAAAGTATGTATTTGTGTGTATTTTTATGTATGACATACTATGTAGGTAGGTATATATTATATATCTTATGTATGTATTTGTATTTAAAGTTTGTTATGTAGGTTTGAATATATATTTTAATAGTATAAGTAATTTATTCGATTTATATTTATACGTACGCACTATTATTGCATTTTAACCAAACTCTCAAGTCTCAGGTCTGCTGGAAGAAATTTCTTTAGAAATAAGCTGACCCTTGTAACTTTATTCTATGTTTATTTTCAATTGTCTTTTATCTTGTGTACAAAAATTGTTAAATAAATAAATAAATACGAGTATAGTATCAAAGCTCTACTCAAGTTTGTACTATTTTCAGTTTGTTCAAAACTTTTACTAAGAAGAGCACTTATTCCCGCTTTAAATATGAATTATTACGACTAAACCACATCTTACAAGCATATAAACAGCTTATACACATCTTGTTAAAATGTAGACGAAGTTTAGATTATCCATAGGTTAAGTTTGCATCTGTCTCCTAACTATGCAATTTATTTCCTTAAAACATTTACTTAAACTTAGTTCAAGGCGTAATGGTGTACTTAACATCGTTTCTCAGAACGATTTATGGTGCAGTAAGTCGTTGTTTCACGGGTGTTTACAAAATTCAATCCTAATTAAACGAGTTTTTATTAAACTTTTTGGTGAAATGTTTTTACACACGGAAGTCAAATGTACATGGACAAAATGCGTTGTTTTAATAATGTAAGTTTAAGAAGTAGAATTAAGAAAACAATTATGTTTGCTTGAAGATGGTTATTGTATTAATCTTATCTCGAAAATGATATATCAATAGATATGTCTCATTCGATTGAATTATTATGTTAACGCGGCCATTTTTTCCTTCAAGATTACCTCATTTTATTATACGTTTACATTAATTAAAAGTTATTGTAACCGGATGTATTTGGGCATGTGTCGGCTTCTCATGTACATCTGCAAAGTTGGCGGAAGTTCTAAAGTA
The DNA here is from genome assembly GCA_944452665.1 of Stenoptilia bipunctidactyla. Classification (NCBI taxonomy): domain Eukaryota; kingdom Metazoa; phylum Arthropoda; class Insecta; order Lepidoptera; family Pterophoridae; genus Stenoptilia; species Stenoptilia bipunctidactyla. Next base: position 21,732,055 of record OX101727.1, read on the forward strand.
ATTTAAAATCAAGTTTAACACGTAATAACTTTTGATTAATCTATATTTTTAACACGCCATGGGTCGATGTATCGTACGTTTTTGGCGTACATAAATAAAATGTTTTTCTAACAAACACACCACAATGTTCTTCGATCAACTTTTGATCGTGCAGGAAATTCTTGATAACTTTTTTAAATAGTAAGGATCGAATATATTGAAATTGAACTGGGAAAGTGAGAGATATGTTATATAAGTTGTAGGTATTTGGATAGTTCCTACTAGTTATTTAACAGGGCTTAGCACCTTCGGCACAAAAACCCCTCGCCCGATCAAAAAAGTCAAAATATCTACAAATACATAATCAAGCAATACCTACTTATGACCCAATCAAATCTTCCACAAAATAATAACCCGAAAAACGACGTCTACAGAAAATAGTTTTTAATCAAAGCTTATATTACCTAACCGTCTTAATTAATCAGAAATATAGCTACTTCATACAACTTGTTCATTAATTTATTATTCTTGTAGCTCTTTGTAGTTATTTCGCCTGCTGAGTTTTTGATCTTATTCGATTTAATGATAGTATTTGCTTTTGACAGACTTACTTATAAGTTATTGCTTGAATATCAAAGGGGCTTACTGCTTCGTTAATGTTGGAAATAGTTTTGGGCAAAAACCGAATACCTACTTTAATGTATGGTTATACCTACTGTTTAAGGCTTGCGTTTATAATTTATAAATGAGTTCATCAAATAATCTATTGAATGTGTTTTCACTTGTTTTAAAAGACTGTCGTCTTTACTTTTCAACCGACTTCAAAAAAAGAGGGAGTTATTCAATTCGTCTGTATGTTTTTTTTTATGTTTGTCACCTCATAACTTTTGACTGGATGAACCGATTTTGATGATTCTTCTTAGGATACTTCCCATTTAGTCCTATATAAGTTTCGTCGGAATAATTGAGTACTTAGTGAATTTTTTTTTCAAATATACATATATGAATTTGAAGGTCGTTTACCTTGACGACCTTATGCTTCAGCCAAAGTTTTGACGTGAAGTCGGTTTTTTAATAATCTGCATTCGATGGTTATTCGTTTTTGGTTTTGATGTAAATTAGTATAGCTTTCCTGCTTTGTGGTCTATCTGCGGGAAAGTGGAAAGCATAGATCCGTTCATACAAACAAAATTAGATAAAAAATAAACATAAAAAAAAATTTACCCGTTTTAATATTATTTTCTTACCCAACGGTTGTTATTGAGTGAATGAAGTCGGCTATTACACTTTGCATTCGTTGATTATTGTGCGTAGAAACTATTATATAGGTATACTTAATTATTATTCGTAGAATTAGTGATTTGTGGTTCATCAATGACATTAGATAATAATACTCTAATACTATATTACCACTCTGGTGTCGAAAATCAATAAGTATCAATATCGCATATTTATTTAAGTATTTATTTTACAAAGCAAACACACAGATTGAAATCAGATAAATTTAGAAAGAACATAATTAATAACATCCGGGTTGCCTGGTAGAAATCGCTTTAAGCGATAAGGCCGCCCAAATTGTCATCGCTAATTTTGTTAAAATGTGTATTATTTAAGTTTATTGGCAATAAAGAATATTTATTATTGTTATTATTAATAGTTTTGCGCATGATTGCAACCCTAGACACGGCAATTATGGAACAATGATGTTAGTAGGTAGTATGTACAGCTTATAAATAGTGTTAAATGAGCTTACATTAAGAAAACAGTAGGTACAAGTGAAAATAATTAGAATAGATCAAACAATACATATCAAATAGAAAAAATAGAAAAAAAAACAAATGAGATGAACTATTTAAACAAAATCAGTTAACATGGCAGGTGACCATGAGTAGATCGTGCAAGAGCTTTTTAAAATGTATAAAGCGGTTATTAAATAGATCGAGAGCATTGCACTGTTTGCTATAAACCTCGGGTTAAGGTTATGACGATGCATTTTTCACGTTTAGGAAAATACGATTTTTTTTACACCAATCCGAGATTTTGTTGAGATTCTTTTGTAAAGCGTTAGCATCATCAGAATCTGTTATGCTTCTGAACATTTTTAGATCGTCTGCGTATAGAAGGCACGGAGATTCAATTTGGTCAATTAGGTCATTTATGAATAATAGAAAAAATAAGGGTCCCAAGTGGGAGCCATGCGGGACTCCAGATATGATCATCAACATATCATCATCAATAGCCAGTAGACGTCCACTGCTAGACATAGACCTTCCCCAAGCTTTTCCACTATCGTAAGCATTCCAATATCGTTATTGTTTTGATTTAAAACAAAATATTGTTTGCATGGAACAGATTTGAGTCCCACGGATTTAAATTGCGCCACCAGAAATAAACTTGCACATATAAACTATTTATTATTCAGAAAGGTAGCTTGCATACAAAATCTATTCAGTTTTTCTTGATCCAGGTTAAAACGTGTCACAATTCCCCTCCCCGAGCCTCGGTACGTGTGACTGCGAATTCCAAAACAGAGAAACCCGCTTGTCAAAAACAATGGCATCCATTGAGCACAGACTATTTTTACTGCCTTTTTTGACCCGGATACGGACGTCAAATATGTAAGTTGTTTAAAACAATTCGATTTGAATTAGGAACTTGCTAATTTATTACCGAGATGTTTATTAGAAGCTAAGAATGCTATTAATGTGTTAAGTGTGTGACTACCTGAGATTTTAAATTTAAATGGATCCAGCTTGGTGTCTACGGAGATGTTTTTATAAAAACTGGGATAAGTTTAAATAAAACTTCGCAAAGGCTTCTTCATAAATTTTAAATCATGCTTTTAAAAATTTACTCGAAAATCTTCTGGAAGTTTTAGAGATTCCCATCATTTCCGGGATGCGTTTCAAGTTATTATTTCAGTCCGAATGTATTTTGGCTCATATGCATTTTCATGCTTTTCTTTGCATTGCTGGTAACAAACTGAATTTCTTATAATTTCTGTTTAAGTACGTGTTTTGAGTTTGATCGCCAATCGGGCCAGGCTTGACCAGTTAATAAATCACATTTTTCACATTTATGATTTTACATAAAGCATTCTAAGAATTAAAATGAATTCAAATAAAACACAGCATTTACTTTAAATACTTACATAGCTTTAGTTCATAGCAAAGAGGTTAAATATAGGCACATAAAGGTGGAAATAAAAGCGCTACTAAAATTTGCATAAATTAAATTGAGTTTAAATATCTGTAACTACACGTTGTTACGTTCCGCATCTATCTGTCTAAATGACAGCCTATAATAAACTCAAAACAGATTAATATTTTTTATACAGATTTCACCTAAGAGCGGAGTCGTTCATGACGAGGTTAATCAGGAGTAATGTAACTATAATTCAATACCTACAATTTCGTATGAAGAGCACGGAATATAAATATTATTGTTGAGGAGCTGAGCTCTTTCTATTAAAGAGGAAGAGTACCTAAATAAAATCGAGAATATATTTTATTTATTAAAAATAGAAAATAAATTTGTACTATGTTATTTAAAATAGAATAAAAAAACAACTCATTCGTACTAAACCATCGCTATTTAAAAAATAAAAAAAAGTCATTGGTTTCGATTCTTAAGACATCGCTATTTTTAATGTTTATGTAAGTTTTTGCAGATAACAAGTTTTTGAAAATATGTTAATAAGGTGCGTCAGATAAGTGTGCATTTAAATGTTAATGTTTAACTATTTTTTTTTCTATTTCTTTATGTGACTCAAAATCTCAAGAATATTTTTTTTTATTTTTATAAATGACTAAACCCGCGTTTGACCTCAATCTCACCTGATGGTAAGGTAAATAGGAATGATTGTTGGTTAATTTGGTAAATAAATTCTTATATTATTATTAAAATAATTCACGTATCTGCAATAATAAAATGCTTTCTACATTACCATCAGTATGATAAATGACGATTTTTATTACTATAAGAACTTCCATAATCCTTGTGGTTTGGTATTTCTAAATGAAAATTTTATGGCCAATATAACACATAAGGACTTCCTGTATGTTGCCCATTATTTGGAGATTATGCTATCGTATAATAATTGTATAATCGTATTTAGGTATTTATGAAAAGCGCTTTCAGTTTCTTCAATGCCTACTTTATTTTTTATTTCATCTTATTGGTTTTTACAATTTATTGCTAAAATGAAATGTTTTGTCAAATCAATCGATTTTTAATGTTAATGTATTTGAAAATACTCTCTTAGAATAGCTAAATTTGTTTATCAAGGATTGGAGCATTATCAAATGCAAATTATTACAGGTTTTAAAGAAAAAAGATTTAAAAAAAATTAAGTACAGCCGTTCTATCAAACTTTTAATCCAATTTACGAAATTATCTACGGAAATGTTATTCCAGATTTAAGCAAGCTCCTCCAAGTCTAAATGTTTTTGTCGTTAAAAAATTTGAGGTCAAAATGTACAGCACCGCAAGTTAAGATTCATGTGAATTGACATCATTGTAAGTCTAAGCCTGTTGCTTATTTTTTTTTTATATATTGTAAGGATAGGACGTTTGTATAGCTTCCACCACGTATGTATCTTTAAATTATGGGTAAAATAGACCCGTAAATATATTTCTTTTATATCTAATAATTCCATTTTCAAAAGTAAGTATATGAGCCAGCGGTATGTTTTTAGACAGTCTTATTACACAAACTACTTACTCAGATATTTAAAAATCTGCAAAAATATCTTATGTGCTCGGCTATGCATATTAAAATTTTCGACGTTGCATTTCCTTACTTTAAGTATAAGGAATTTCAGACTTTATTGTCGAATTTGGAATAAAACCGACGACCTTTTCGTAATTTATGAACTTTTATAGGTGAGATTGTCTGGGGATTTTATTTTTTATTTTTATATGGAAAAGTTCTTTTCTAACAAATTACTCCCACGGGTAGTGACACAAAATATATACTTGAATAACACATGGGATACCTACTTTTTATCCTGATATCCCACGGGACACCGATTTAAGTGGGTGAAGTCGCGGGGAACTACTTTTATAAATTAAATTCCAAGTGTCAGCGACTTATTATGGGCCGTCAGACCCAGTGTATAATATAGGCTTGAAGGCAATAAATATGTTATTGTATAAAAAATGCCTTTGCAAAACAATGGATGAATATTTAAATATCAACATGTTTTTTAGGCGCGGAAGCTTATGCGGGTGAGTACTATTCGCACATGTTCGGGTTTTTCAATATATGTTTATCATTGATAGTTCATTATTGACCCATTATTGAGCTAATACGAAATACATCTTTATAATGTTGTTTTAAATTTTCACGATCCAAAGTATAAAATGTTTTTCATGTGATCGAATGCCAAAGTACAATATCGTTAATAACGCCGTAAAAATGGTCGAAACTTAACAATCCAAAATGTTATTTCCATTAAAATATTCCATGAATTACGAGTATAATATTTTTGTAACAGATTCAATTTCATCGCATTTAATTTCGAGCATAATATTCACGAGTCTGCAATTAATGTTACTACGTAGCCTTTTTCTAACAAAGGATATTAAATTTCGGTGAAAATACCCATCTTGGAACATGATTGTTTATCAAACGAATATCATGTCAAGGTGGCAATGACGGCAGCCAGTTATGTCATAACCGCACTACACAGCAAGCCAGTACTAAGTGTATTTGTCAATAAACCAAGGCTGAATATATCCGGCATCGCTAGGGATCTACTGGGAAAGGGCTAAACAGAATTTATTGCGAACAACTGTTATGTTGTAGGTATATGTGACACGACAGGAATTTGCCGGGTTTTCATATTGTTTCTATTTATTTTGTGATGAGACACGAAAGGCTTTTTTGCTGTGAATACAATGCGATGGAAAGATATTGATTTGTTGTGAAATTATTTCTAGCAATATTTGAAAGTTTTATCTCCATTTCACGGACCATCAACTTTTTAAAAGTATTGAAGTAAAATTCAATTTTGACCGGATATTAGCGAGTATGTTTTACATTTTAGCTCATAGTTTTAGTGTCTTAACAAATCCTGAGTTCACTGGTGACTAATGAGGCGTTAAAACTAAAGACAATATTAGATATGAAGTACTAAATGAAACCGCTGCTGTCGCAAGGAATTGGACCACGTTTCCCATTCTCAGGTCTTTGTGAGCTAATAATATGGTATTGGGTGCGAAGAATGCCGAAGAATGCCCATAAGTTATATAATTTCACGAACAAGTGGGTCATAAGAGTTATCTCAAAATTGAGCGAATATTAAAAAAAAGTGTACAAGATGTGTTAAAAGATGGTATTTTAATCTGTGCTTTTCGATTCAAAATTTTGCGCTATTAAAACGTGATTTTTAAAAATTTTTGTTAAATGGTCTTGCAATATCTTGTAAATATTTTATATTCAAAAGAATTCAAAATCAAGAAAATGTTTAACTGTTCACTCCCATTTTCGTTCCTCTTTACGCTCGTGTTTTGTCAGAATGTCTAAACGGCAGTTTGATTTTTTAATTAAAATGTGTTAATTTATGCTGAGAGTTTCCAGATGACGAGACATCAGAGGATACTCGTGTCGGAAATGACCTGCTACTTTCCTTTAAAAATTAAGGATACAAAAAGAGGAAAAGTTATAAATTTCACAAAATAGACCATTGAATGAATTGAAGATACAAACGTACGAGTAGAAGCGAGAAACAGTTATAAAACAGTTATTATATAGAAACAGTTGTTTCAGTCACAGGTTTGCAAAATATTTGACTTACCTACTCATTAAAATTACCTTTCCGCTTTTACCTTTAAGTTTGTTACCTACTATCAATCCGTCCTAAATACACACAAACTCAGCACATGGCTGGAATGTGATTTAATTAGTGAAATAGAAATGCAATTCGGTAATATATATTATATTTGCTTTGACCACATGGTCATATTATTTGACCGCGGAAATGGTTTTGCATATAAACGTGTTAGTGCGTCAATTTTTGCGTAACGCCAGCTGTCAACAAATGTCAGCTGATGCGTTCATTTTGTAAGTTACGAGGTTACAATACAAAAACGATTACAACAATACTTTCGTAGTATGAAAAGTATTTTGAAGATAATTGGCATGTGCATGTGCAATCGCCTGTGCTAAACCGGCATTAGGATTAGGTAAATCCTCGTAAAGTCATCATGACGTATCGACATAAAAATACTGTATTACGATTTTTATTTAATGTCCAATTTGTTAATCTCTTTACCGGTCTTTTACGAAGTTGCCCATTTAATAAAAACGGAAAAAACTACAATAAAAAAATATTCATAGATACTGGAATCTTTTTATGCTAGTAATTTGATGGTTTTATACACTGTTTTTAATTAAAAAGGCATGGTTTGAATATTGGATATTTTTTTTGTATACTCAATTACTTTATGCAAATAATACGCCATTAAATAGCCTAGCATTGAAGAACCACGTTACGTAGATTCGAATAGTAATGCTTAGTAGTTCGGTAACTGAGACAATAAAAAAAAATTACTGATTTGGTCATCTTTAAGTATAACTATTTTCTGAGCTTAAATCGTGACCTTAGAACAAAGTTTTAGTAAATTCTTAATTATCAAATTGCATAACGTTTCCCAATTAAATGGCAATTGAGGCTCGCAAACTCATTGCGAGTGGGCACTGAATTAGATAAAACAATTAGAATTTCATAACGATCAAACACTACGTTCTTCGGAGTGTCGTGAGAAAAGATTCGATTTCCACATCGATCCACAGGCATCGATCACGATGGTAAACAAATGGGCCATTTTCACTGGACATTGTTCGATATTTAAACAGTTCGATTACATAGACTGATGTATAGAAAAACTAGGTTCCGCAGGCAACAAAACTATTTGCGTGAGAATCGAAATTGCTTAACGGAATGAGTACATTGCTGATATTGTAGTCTGTTTTATTGTAATGCGTGTTTGACCTTAGGCTTAAAACATTTATAGATGAGAACTTGAATTTTAATATTGGTTATTATAATAAAATAATTTACAGTGACTACCTTATGTTTACTTGGTAGCTAATGTGATATAGCGACAAGCTGTTAACTTTAAATGATCTTGTTAAATGTAAGTATTTGCAAGACTGTATTTATTTTGCTTTTAAAATGTGTAAAGGTCAAGTACCTAGACGGAAAACTATTTAAAACATATAAAATAAATTGAAATTAGTACTGGTTAGTAAAACAAAGCATTTTGCCACTGATACAATGCGTTGTTACGTACCTACCAGACATAACCACTTAATTACGCTGGAAAATGAAATAAAAAAACAAAGTTTTTTTTTTTTAAATACAGATGCAACTAAATTAGAGTGCAAACATACTGGACTTGACAAGTACAGAGTATGATAGAATGTTCAAATTCCCACCTTGATTAGTCTGTTCAAATAAATGTTGTTTTAACCAGTCCAAAGCCAGAGGTGAACCGGTGAGCATCCTCAACCTTTAAACTATTACTTCTAAAGTTACGTTCGTTTCTCTGTGTGTGATGACACAATGTCGCAAACGACTCTCCCAACAAGTTTAAATCCTTGTTTGTAAATACTAAAAATAGAAATGATTCACGGTAAATGAAAACGCCCTTTTAGAAAGATTTTTGGGTGTTATAATGATTCATGATTTGTATTTTATTGTTTTTATTTAGCGACTGGTGTCATTAAAGTTTCATATGATTTTTTATGTCATTAAAACTTATATGATTTTTATACAAGGTGTTCCTGTTGATTTCCCATAACTCTAGAGTATTAATGGGACCATGTAATAGAATCAAATAACATGTGAATAATTTTTATTTTTTTTTGTTTTTATTTTTCATACAAAGTTATTCAATTAAGTCAAAACATCTTATGTAAAACACCTTTAATGCGAAGTATGACAACGTGGCATATTCTATCCCTTTTTTACAGGTACAGTTCGCAACGCTTTGCGTTTTACATTATATGCAACGTTCGTCAACATTTAAAATGTTTTTGTTGTTTATTGTATGGCTTCAGTGAAACTTGTCTATTGAATTAATGTTAAAGAGATTTTACAAGGATGATAATTTATGAACTTATTATATTAAGATTGTTGATATCTTGTTAATTATGCACTTTTGAACCACATATTCTTTGGCAAAAAGTATTGTTTTTTGGTAAGGAACAAAACCTTAAAGTTATGGGAAATAATCAGGAACATCTTGTATAGTAGGTACGTGTTGTGAAGCACTCTACTTGAATACCTACTTATAATTATCGATTGCCGCTGTTAGTCGGGCTTTTATTAAAGGAGTTTTAAACTACCTCTACATTTTGAAATTAAACTTTTATCAACAAGTTGACCCATCCCACCCCAGTTGCTTGACGGCTTAACTTTTACAGCCAAAGGCACGTTGTATCTTGCGTTTTTTGGCGTTTTAGCTGAAGTGAGATAGGATTTCGAAAAACATTATGTTGGTAAGGCGAGAAATTGCCCATCATTTACGAGATGCGACTCTAAAAACGAATTACGAAATACGAAGTAGATCCTACGCTTTAAGTACTTTAAGTTAGGTACAATAAGACCATTGGTATTAAAGGTCTTTGTTACTCTACAATCATGTAGTAGGGTAGTTTCAAAGACAACATTAGTATCTGGGTTTAAAGCTATGAATGCAAAGCCTTAATATTGAGCTTACGGTTTGGAGCCGCTGCAACCCGGATTCCACTGTTTAGTTTCATCAAAATCGAAAAATAGGATTTTACTTTGCTCCTTTGACAATGTAACTTGTCGATTTACCGTAATAACAACCTAAAGATTTAATTGATGGTAAACACAAGAAGTATGAGCTCTGTTGCTAACACTTTAAACGAGTTGCCATTTATTTTCAGACCAAAGCAAAGTTACGACATGAGTCACTGAAAATGTCTGGGGTTTTAGCTTCAAAGCACAAGTCATCAGCATATATGATCTAAGCCTACGAGATATTCATGCTGGTAGCTGGTAATTTGAAAATCCGTTAAAAAGGCTGTTGTCAGTTTGAAAGTGGATATGGGAATATTCAGAAATCGTTTGCGAAATTTTGCAACACAAGCAGACTGTGTGTTTAGATTTACCACACAAAAGTGTTCTATAGGTTCATTCCATGGGTGATATCTAAAGAAACTTATTAAACTAAATTGAAATTAAGATTTATTAAGGTAGTTACTTCAAAGAAGTTATCGAGAATTTCGGACCGAATCATATGCCTATTTACATACATACATACATAACGTCACGCCTGTATCCCTTATGGGGTAGACAGAACACCAGAGGTTACAAGACCATCTGATGTCACGTTTGACAAATTTGGAGGTATTATAATGATGGAGAGAGACTATTACAGTGACAGGGGGTCAGACTATCGCCCGCAAACCGTCAATAAAACCTCTGTCCCTTAACTGACTTTTACAGTATGCCTGGGAAGAGCTGGACACATTCTATGTTTTTCTTTCGCTCCCAGTCCAGTCCAGTCAGTCCAGCATGGGAGCATATTTAAAGGGTTAAATATCAAACCTGCTTTTGGTAGATAATGAACGATACTATAATTCAATAACGAGCTACTATTAAATCATGCAATTAAAAATCAAAAAAGATGTTTTTTCTGCTATTATCAAGACATACACTCGATCCGCCCATAACTGGTTAAAAAATTAATTGATTGACAGAACAATAATAACTAAATCCCATTCAATGGGACATGGTTTCGACTTATAAACAAAAACAAGCAAAAAATAATGAAGTCATTGTCCTGTGTTACTTTCAGTAGTCGGTCGATGAACTTGGTAAAAAATAAGGATGTTATTCTTGTAACAAGATGCAGGGTGGCATGTAGAAAGTGTCTTGCGATACCGCTACGTAGTTATTTTGGAGGTGATCCTTTTAACTTCGAAATATGTCTTGAATTTGGTGTTTGTACAATTTGAATCCTTTCTGCTGCGAAATATGACTTGAATTAAATTGTTTTTGCAACTTTAATTCTTTGAGGCCACTTTATGCAGTACATATTAGTTGTTAGGTTTATAAGGTTTCTGTTTTTATGATACTTTTACTTACAACGTCTCCGTGTTGAATTAATGATGAGGCTCTACTTTTTTATTTTTCGTAGTAGGTACCTATAGTAACCCTGATCGGGGTTTGGCCTCAATCTTATGCGATAACGACTTATTTGATGATGACGTCGGGTTCATCAATTAAATTTTTCGTCTTAAGAGAAATCAATTGGTAATTTAACAAAAGAGTAAAATAAAAACTTATTACTTTTAGTTGATACGAACTCTTGGGTTGTGTACTAGTGACCCATCTTGGCTTGACACATAGTAGAATAGAGCTTTTATTCGGTATGGACTTTTACGTAAGTAAAACAATCATCTTCATATCGAAATTACACAAAACCATAATGAATTATATACTATAGCCCTTCTCAAATATTCGTCCATTTGTGACATACGCGGCAGGGATTAAGTATAATTAAAGCACCAGTTAACTAATTAACTAATCAGTTAATCACTAATTCGGAATATCTACCATATACGGATGGCTTTATACTTTTAAGCTTTTTAGTCTTCATGTTCACTTAACATCAGGTGTCATTGGAGACAAACGTCCCATCCATATTTAATACAAAAAAAAAAATCTTCAAGCATCACTTTGCGCTCTGGTATAGGTTGTACAACAACTACCATATACCTCTTGACCAGACATTAACGTTTGTCACTTAAGAGGATTTTTTGTGTCAATTTTGTAATCGTTAATACTTATTGAATAGCACGTGAATAATCTCTATAGTTTAACTGTATAAATACGGTATTATGAGGGGAAGAGGTTAAAGGGGCTTAGATAGCTGACAAGCTTTATTATAATGTTTTTTTCGGCTGTAAAATGGTTTGTGTACTAGCTAAGAGCCTGGAGGTTTCATTATCAATTCAGTGAAATTCAACATAGGGCTCTTTTAAACTGATCTACAGGTACCCCTTGGCACCCCTCATACTGCTGAATACTCTTAATGACATGATAAGTCCAATGTTATATGTATTTAATTTCTAAAATAGCAAGCTTTTCCAAACTAGTTTAGGTAATCATTGGGGTGACTGATCAACGGTCGCTCCTAACATGTTTCGCATAAATAAAGACGATAAATTCTAATGAATGAAATATAAACTTTTTTAATTTAACAACTAAATTAAAATTTCGAAGCCAAATAAAGTTTTTAGAAGTTCTCATGAAGTTTTTTATTTGTACAACCTCAGAAATTCAAAAGAAATTTACACAAAAAATCTGCTCATTATTCAATATCGATTTTATCGGTTATTAAATGGAATGCTTTTGAGTTTGACCGTTACAAGACCGTTTATTTTTTATGAAGAAAACTGGTTTTGAAAAAAAGCTTCTTTATCGATAAAACCGATATCCGCAGATGAAAGCCGGTAATGTGATTGTGAGATCTAACTTAGGAGTTTAGCAGGGTTCCAGTATAATTCGCTGTCAATTCACTATAGAAAACTGTTCAACACTGAGTAAGCTTTTATAATGCGATCCTCAGAATCTTCGTTTCAATAACAACGGTCTACGTATTATAGGGGTTTTGAAAAATGTTTCAATAGGGTCGAATGACTGCGTAGTCCGATAAAGGAGCGGAATGTCTTGAATTATCTCGAATAATTTAACTTTTTCCTTCCCCAAAATTTTTAATTTGAATATTTGGCAAATTTCAAAATGACTGATAGGGACTAAGAAAAGCTTTGCTTTTGTAAAAAGTTACTTATTATTTATTATTACTAACTTACTTTTAGTTAAGTACTTATATTTTTTCCGATGAGTGAGTTTATTACATTTATTACTACAAAACAAACAACATATTTTTTTCTGAGGTTCCAAAGTATATGGCAATTAAATGCATCTGTTCTGTTCATACTTGGTGGGCATACAAGTATTGTTTATTTTTTTTATCACAAATCCACGGCACCATACATATGTTTCAGGATGAAAATCCGCGGTAAATTCGTTAAATTCGCCAAAAAAAAGTTTTATTTTGTTACTTTTATATAACTGTCTTGAATTTTAAAGCTTTTAGCACTAAATCATTTGAATATCATCAATTTGATAAATAGTTTTCACATTAATAGCAAATGTAGTCTCAAAATAATGCAATGCAAACTGATTTTAGTATTCAACCTTTATTGCATATTGTACGCATTGTGAATGAACTAATGGAGTTCGTACCAGGATTTTTCTGTTCATTTACGAGCTGTTTAAGAACACAATATTTGAAAAAAGAACCTCATTAGTACGTGCGTTGGTTACAGGCTTCCTTATTCTCACGAAAAGATCATCCTTTTAAGTACTTTACCTTTTTGTTTCAGTTTTTTCATATCACCGGCTAATTTACCACATTCTATACGTTGCCTTTGAAAACTTTTCGCATGATGTCTTATTTGTACGGTGTATTATGCTAGGGAGAAATGATATAATTTTTTTACAAAAGATTGGTTTTGTTTGTCACTTTAATGGTAGCTCATTTTATTTTCATAGAATAATTACAATTGAAACAACAAGTTATTTTTAAGTGTTATTTTTGTTCTCGGCATTTAATTTTGATGTTTGTTCAAAACATAATATAATATTATTTATCCAAAATTTAAGTCAAAAAATGCAATAAATTATCTTACACAATCAATCAATCAATCGATGTCATTATGCTATTAATATATTAAAGCTTGTTTGTTTGAACGTGCTAATATTGAAAATTACCGAACAGATTTGATAAAAAATATCATTAAATTAAGTTCTCATAGGAAGAAATTCCTATGGGATTAATACTTTTGCGAGAAAATTTGCGATTTTGCCGATTACCAAATTTGCGTTTTTATCGATATTTACTTAGAATTTGGCACTTACAGTATGTATTTTTTTAAGAATATGGCATCTTTGGTTCTGTGGGCTTAATCATGATATCAAATCGAGTAATTCTATCTATTATTTATTTTAAAAATATGTATTTATTTATGTGGGCATGTAAGCTAACAAAATAGGATAAAATAACAAAATAATATGTAACTTGTCGATTCGATTATTTCTCGATGGTCGCATGCTAGCTCTGCTGATGGCGAGTGCAGATGGGCTTGAAGCATAGGGGTTTAGGGAAAATCGTAAAAATCGCTGCTAGTCTAATACTACTAACTTGACTTTCAATCGTCAATAATGTTTTATGTAGCTTAAACGTGGGATACACTTGTGAATAAATATAGAACAAGCTGATACTGAATTTGGGCTAGAGGAATTTATTTCTTTCATCTATTCTACGAGAGCATGGTGCTTGGAACACCAATTATATCGTAAGAAACTATTTGAAGTAAGAATAAAAAATGAAAAGCTAGAGATAAGAGGCTTTTTTTACAAAATATCTCAATAGTTAAATAGTAACTAAATACCTTGTTCTAAATAGTTATACTTGACGGAAAAGTCAATGTAGATTTTGGTTTTTATCTTCAGTTCTTCGATGATATTTAGCGATTTTGACTTATTATTTTGTTATTACGATTGAGCAGTAGTCTATAGACGCACAGCTACGAGTAACTATAGTAAAAGCGTGTTTAAGAAATAAATTAAATTGAGGACAATACGTTTATCAAAAAGCAGTGCCTCCTATAATGTTGACAATGAATTATAATTATAATATGAATACTTATTAGTTCTTTCAGAATAATTCGAAGTAATTACATGAAATTCACAAAGTAATTATGTATTTGAAAACAATAGTACAAGAAATTTGTGTTCTTCTAATTTGTGTTTAGCAAAGGAGCTAGAGCGTCATCGTTTCTTTTCATTAAAAATTAACGACTTTTCCGTGTACTCATTAAATGAAAGCTTTTCAAAAGTTTTGGTTCCGAAACATGAACAAAAATCGTCATTTCAAGTAGCAATTTGTTTAGTTAACAAAAATTTCAAGTTTGAAATTATTTTATTTACACAGAAAAAATTTATAAGTATCACTAAAATCAAAGATATGAAAAATTTACGACAATTTTTTTTTGCCCTTTAAATTATAAAAAAATAAGAATTAAATCTTACCAGTAAATAAATAAGTGTTCCCGGCCCCATGGCGCGGGTTCGGCCGATGTGGCCTTGGTCCTGGACTTCAAGTCCTTGTCACTACAAAGTAAAGTTCCGCGCCACGCGAAATTCGCCGCCCGACCTGTACGCCAGCGATCGTCTTTTCAAACTAAAATGTGCAAACTTAACATATTCCTCTTATATTAACTCTTAAACCTCGAATACCGCAATGTTTTTGGCATATAGGTGTAAGTTTACACTTGTGTGGGTGAGCCGCGGAGCCTCCGATTAGGCTCGTCCGCGATTTTGGTGACACAACAGATAAAGCACTCGTAGCGACCGCATCCTTTTAGCTTTAAGCGGACGCGTAAATCTTTATATCAGACGTATTAATTTCCGATCGAATTTCTTGGTACTTGTCTTCCAAATGGCCTACCATTAAATTCGGACTGGAATTTTTTAGTGCGTGCGAACTTAAACCGAGTTGTTGATGAATATTGTTATTTTCATCTAAGTCGATTTGTATTCGGTTGACGTATTATACGTTTGAAAAATTTAGATTACGTTTAGTTTTGGATTATTATAGTTTGTTTGGGAGTCATTGGTATTCCCAGTATTATTACATAGTGTACGAAAAACTTGTAAATTAAAAGTATGTTATTCCGTGTACAACTCTTTAGGCAGGTAAAAACCCTTTCATAGGTACTTAATTTACATAAAGTTGCCAATTTTCGAGGTCATGGTACTAATACACATACTGTTTGTGGGAAGGAAATCCTTATTTAAGAGACAGGTGTTATTAAAATTTACTTACTTTATTCATAAATACAATAATATAAATAAAAAAAAAACCTCTTTATTATTACTGTACCTACAAACTCGTTGGTGCTATCGTTATTAGAACAAGCTGCCGTCTCCTTAAAGAGCCTTTTTTCTTCCTAAAGCTGTGTAATTTTATGTTCTACCTCTGCATTTCAAGTGAGATGATTTAACCTCAAAGTTTTCTTACGTATGTCTAGTAAGAAAAAAAAATCTTAAAGGGAAAAAACGCCTTGTCCTGATAACGATTGTATGAATACAAAATTCGGAAACAACATATTTATTTTGTAAGTCAATGAACTTTTAATCTTTTGAGAAGTTTACGTAAAAATCAGTTAGCTCTTGCTCAGTTTCGGCGTCCCCAAAGGTCTACTACGTTAGTCTTAATCTCTAGGTCACTTGGTATTGGGCTATACTCATCCAGTTGTTCAACGATGACCTCGACCTGATTCTCGATTGCAAATTCTGGGAACCCTGCCCAAGCTTCAACTCTCCGAGATCCTTGGGTACTTAGACTACGACATTGGCATCTTTTAAATAATGAAAGTCAATAAAGTATAAATGCACAACTGCAATTATTTAATAAAACGATATAACGGACTTTTATATCATTTTATTATCCATATAAGTTTCCTTAAATGTATTTTTCAAACAATTAAAATTATGATGATTAAGTATATTTTACTGGGTATGTACTATCGAACCAACTGAATCATGACCCACAACAAGCTCATTTTGGCAAATCGTCTAAATGCTAGTAGGTCGAAATTCGCTTGAAGATAGGTTTCCTTGGTGACGAACTTGTTATCATTACATTCGACACTGACATTGAATGAGTAGGTACAGAATTTGTAGAATATCTAAAAAGTCATAAGTGCATTATACGCGATAGACCTTACAAGTTTGACAGTTCCAAAATGAATTTTTAGCAAAATGGCTCATGCTGTGCATGGTTGAGTTGGTTCGATGGTACCTACAGATTTGTTAATTCATAGCGTGTCAAGTGTCGTTTAATTATTTGACGACCGGCTGGTGTAGCGGTAACATAAATTGCCTTCTATGCCAGAGGTCCTGGGTTCGAATCCCGGCGGCGGCGGATATTTGTGTGATGAACACAGATATTAGCAGTCAAGTCATGGATGTTTATATGTTTATTTAAGTTTATTGTAATAAAAAATATGTATTTATTCAATATGTATGTTTATATATTTCTTAAGTATATCAGTTATCTAGTATCCATAACACAAGTTCTTTAAGAAACTTAATTTGGGCTAGATAATGTTGTGTGATTGTCAGAAATATTTAATTATACTATAAATGTTAAGTTGACGATTGTTGTCTTTACCGATACCGTGGGTTTTAACGAAGACGGTGTATTAAATATTATACGGTATATTAAAATGAGATAGAGTCCTGCAAATGTGAAATACTGCCATGCGTATATTGTGGCAATTTGCAATCAAAACAAGAAAGTAAACCACAACAAATTTATTTATATAGTACATAAGTAAGTACCTATTCATGTAAACGTTTATGTATGTATATGTAATTATTCGTATGTAGTTTATTTTACGAGCCGTACACCTCGCCCACATTAATTTCCACCAATGCCTGGGTTGCCTGGCAGAAATCGCGCTTCGGGGATAAGGCCGGGCTCACAAATGATCACAATTAACTTTGTATGTTAATTGTGATCATTTTTTATTTTTTAACTGTATAACCATGTTGGTGTACATTTAAGATTTTTATTATTATTATGTGTTTATGCTTTACATTCACCTTAGTCAAAAAGACTAAGGGTTAAAGATGAAACATCTATGCGAGCTTTTGGCTAAGACATGATGCTTATAACTGAACTATATTGAGAGAAATTTTCGCACAAGTCGGCAAGTGTTCATTATTACTGCTTTTTGCAGCTGTATGAAAGATAGTGGATGCATTTCTAATAGTTTAAGTGACTGATGGAGTGTTTTGGGAATTGCGCCTGTAGATGAGAGTATGATCGGAATTGTTTTTACGGAATGAGCACGCCATTGCCTTTTTATTTCTATACCCAGGTCAATGTATTTATTAAGTTTTTCAGTATGAGTCGTCTGGAGGTTGTGTGTATTAGGTATAGCTACATCAATAAGATAAACAGTGTTGTTGATTTTGTCATGGAGGGTGATGTCTGGTCTATTGCATGATATTGTTTTGTCAGTGAGTATAGTTCGGTCCCAGTATAGTTTTACATTGGCGTTTTCAATGACAACATCTGGCTTATATTTGTAGTAAGGGATCTTTTCCTGTAACAATTTGAATTTATAGGCTATGTGCTGATGGATGATTGCTGATACTTGGTCGTGTCTGTGTTTATAATCAGTCTGGGCTATTGCTTTACAGGCACCTGTTATGTGCTGAATAGTTTCTGGACTACTGTGGCATTTTCTGCAAAGGTCAGAGTGTAAAAGGCGGTCTCGTATAATGTACTTGCAGTAGTTCTTGGTATCTATTACTTGGTCTTGTATGGCCAACATAAATCCCTCCGTCTCCGGGAACAACTCACCTCCCTTTAGTAAACAACAAAAAAATGATAAAGCTTCATTTATTAAGTAACCTATATTTTCCCTAAATTTCATTTTTTAGTAGAGTTGAAAATAACGTTTCCTTAGCCCAGTAGTCAAGGGTTGACCTGCAACATAAGGTTCCATCCCCAGCATATAAACAAGCTATTTTAACCTGAGTCGCATTTTTATGTGGACGACCACTTTGGCGTTGGGGTAAACCTATCTGCCTCAGACTCCAGTGGTTGCGGGTTCGAAC
The DNA here is from genome assembly GCA_944452665.1 of Stenoptilia bipunctidactyla. NCBI lineage: Eukaryota > Metazoa > Arthropoda > Insecta > Lepidoptera > Pterophoridae > Stenoptilia > Stenoptilia bipunctidactyla. The sequence continues at coordinate 21,750,777 of OX101727.1, forward strand.
CCCGCACGGAACCAGAAAAAAAAAATGTTCAGTGTCTGAGTGTTTATCTATTTATGTATTTATATTCTAGGTTCCCCCCTAGTTCGCTATATGGTATCCCATAACACAAGCTATGCTTACTTTGGGGCCATGTAGTTGGTGTGATTGTCTGGGGATTTTATTTTTATTTATTTATTTGTAAAACTTCTAGTAGACTTTCCATTGGGTATCCTCCTAGTTCTAATGTGTGACCTTCGAAGTCAAACACAAATTATGTGCGTCTCAACCAACGTATTTTTATTGTTTTCATATTCCGTTATCTTTGGCAAACGCTGTGTTATGCGATTAATGAAAGTGCGATCAAAAGAGGTCGTTTAACTGGGGTTAAGGTCGCGAGCGCGCTTCTAAACGCGTAGAGATTTAACCGAAGCTACGTTTATATTTACAAAAATGTAAAAATTAAAATATTGTCATATTGTAATCGCTTTCATATGTAATATTATAAAACGTCAATGTTTGTGAGGATGGTATTACGTAGATATGTTACTGTCTGACCCGTTCCTATTAATAAAAGCTTTTTGAAGCATTGATCATGTTAGAAAGATAGATTCGCTGTAAAGTCTCTATAGAAAACTGATCAAAAAGTTGGCGGCATAACCCCAAACTGAAATTCGGTAAATTATTTGAAATAAAAAAAAAATCACCGATAAAAAACAATCAAAAATTACATCAGCGCAGCCGCAAAAGCAAAAACGCACTTCACTGTCACATGACGCGAGTTGACAAACCGTTTGCATCGCTGTCTTTTAGAGGCCCTAGCCCTTTGCACTTCACGAGATCTTGCTAGATGCTACGTTTCATTTTGACAGAGTAACAGGCCGTTCACACATGATACGTTTTACTGGATACCTTTTTTGTATCGAAAATACGTATACTGAATACTGTGCCATATGTGAAGTCGCCCATACAACTCCTTGCGCCATTGATGAAAAAATAACGTATCCGGTAAAACGAATCCAGTAACATGTACTATGTATGAACGGGGGTAACAGAGGTGAGCTCCACTACCCGGTCAGCGCCATTCCCCCTCTCTCCCGTACCAAGAAGTATAAGTTAATTGACCTAATTTTTTTTTACTTAGCTTATAAAAAAATCCTTTTACTTTTATTGTTTCAAAGGAAAATTAAGTTTCCGGTATCCTTAAAAGCCTGTATTCTTTACATCCCATATTTTGCTAACGAACTTTAGGGCTCTAACTCACTATGGCTTGTCTCGTATAAGTCACCGAAAATGAGAATTACTAAGGCATTAATATGGATTCTAAGAAAGCATAACGATTATTGCAGCTCCCGGAATCGACAGCTTTTCTCGATTTTCTAAGAAGTCATCTTCATAAATATTTGTTATACAGTCACACAAATATTTTGCAATAAATTTTCAAAATGTATTCAATGTGGAAGAGTTAACTGTCGAGTTTGTTGAAGAGAGAGCTATTAATTAGTTTCAAACTATAAAAATAATAAATTTGATAATGGGTACCTAATTGAATTTTTTTTAAAAACTGTTAGACAAAAGATCAAAATTCACATTTAAAAAACACTTTAGAAAATTCCTTCTACAGAAGCAAAAAATTGGTATTCCAAGTGGCTATTCAGTGGCGGATTTCGCAGTGTGAGTTTTTAAGAGAAGACCCTACACTACCTATACATAGATTAATTACATATTTACATCACCTACACAATGTCTTTAGCAGAACTTTGACACACTTAACACTTAGCATCACATACACTTTACATGCATTTAGACTACCAGTTACACGCACTTATATACATTGCACTTTACAATGAACACGGTGTTCCATTGTCTGGCTGACAATTTCTAACTGACCACTGCCTCTGTTCTTCAGGCTACGGCAGAATAATCAGTGTATTGCTCGCAAGAGCAAAACAACGCACTGAGTTGTAGCCTTTTTGTGCTACTGCAACACATTGTTTTAATAATTTTAATAATAATTTTAGTAATTTTATATATTCTAATAAAGGCCTATTCGCATTTTTATTTTTATTTCTTATTAATTGTATAAAAGAAAATATATGTATTAATTATTATTATTATATTATATTTTTTTTTTTTTTTAAGTATTTTCGTCTTTTGTGTTTTTATTATTGTTACTTTTTTTTTTTTCTGTTTAGTTATATCCAATAGCTGTTTCGTTTTTCATCCTGTAAAAAACAATAGGCTTTTAATTTTAATTTAATTTAATTTAATTTATTTTTATGTGTTTTTTTTTCCTTTTTTATGTTTTTGTTTTATTATCTCCATGTGTTGCATCGAGTAACAAATAAACTGATTTATTATTATTATTATTATTAAAAGACATTTTTCTTGCAAGTTCCAACTCCCACGAAACGTGAAAGTATTATTATTTTTAAAATACATAGTTTTTTATTATACAACTATGATAATTTGCTGGACTAGATTCCAGTTCCCTTCTAGATCAGATAAACTACGTTTTTTGCCAAATATTTAAGGAATTTTATGAGTGTAGTTTGTTAACTTAATACGTAATGAGAAATTATTCATATAATATTGTCTTTACAAAGAGTTGTGATGATGATTGTCTTTAGTATTTACTATTCATAATCTAAAGTCAAACGAGCGAATGACCACGGGGTCTGCTAAGACACAGAAGGTAAATTATTTGCAATAAATCCGGTAAAAAAAGTGTTTTGTTTTAGATTATTGTTGTTGTTCATAACCATCTACCTATTACGGAGTAGATACATGTTGGAATTATTAGTCATATCTCTGGAATTTTGTGTAGTCTGTCTCGTCCAGTCTGTGATGGTTGTGTTTCTAGAGTTCTGACTATTGATTCTGTTATTGATGACTTTAACTATATGTAAGCGTAAATATATTTATCATTTAAATAATTTGCATACTTCCATGTTTGAGCAAAGGAAAAACATAGAATGTGCCAGCTTCTTCTCTTCCTGGACATACTGTAAAAGGCAGTTAAGAGACAGAGGTTCTATTAGAGGTTTTTCGTGGGCGATAGGCTGACCCCCTGTCACTGCATTAGCCTCTCTCCACCATTATAATGCCTCTAAATTTTTCAAACGTGACATCGGATGGTTTTTATAACCTATGGTGTTCTGCCTACTCCATAAGGGATATAGGCGTGAAGTCATGTATGTAGGTATGTATGTTAAATAATTTTAGGTCCCGATGTCAGTAATAATTTTTAATCGATTGGAAAATTTATTAAAAGAAACCTTGGATTTTTAGTAAGTCGATGAGTCTTCTCTTTTACTTAGTTTCCAAATATGCAGATTTAATGGCAATTGTTACTGCTAAGTGAGCACCAAAAGTACCGTTCTTCATTTAAAATTTATATTCAAAAGGCATTATAAGTTGTTATGACTAAATACGTCAAGTTATTTAAAAACAATAAAAATTTTAGGTATTGCTTAATCAAAACAACATTTGCCACCGCTCCAAACTTGAGATTCATTTCTCTCGACGACTTCCGTGCTTCGGAGAGCACGTTAAGCAGTCGGTCCCGGGTGCTGTATAATTGTATATAGTAGTCGTTAGGGTTTGTCAGAAGCCATCTTGGCGCCCTGAAAATTATGGCATCTACCACCCAGCACTGAGCCAGCTTGGTGGATTACGGCCTAAACCTCCTCTTCACCCAGGGGAGAAACTCATAGCCCTGCAATGGGTTAATTACACCGAGTCGTGACGATGATGATGACGCGGGGCCGTGTTTGTCCTTCACCTAGGACAGCGGGGAGCAAATTCTCTGCCGTTTCACCCACCTACCTTCATTCCAATCGCTATTTTTAACTTTTTAGTTCTGTCTGTGTTAATTTCATATAATTTAGCCGTTTTAACATATTAGCTACAATTCTTGAAAATTTCTTCTTCTTCAATATCAGTTGTCATACCTAAATAACTTCGTACAAGCTTTTGTTACCAAAAAACATTTAGGTATAATTAAAATAAATTAGTTGATATGAATATCACAACCCTAAATGACAGTTACCAGGTAAATTCAGTGTAAACCGATTTTTGAAAAATTGTATACCTACTTGTTTTAAAAAATGTAAGCTGTCAAGAGTTTGTGACCCTACAAGACGGGTTGAGTGTTTACTTAAGCAGGGTTATTCACAAAGTTCACCAGCCGTTAAAGAGAAAAGGTACACTTTCTTCGTTGTTTTTGTACCACCTGGCATTATTCAGGGATGATCCTTTTGTTAAATATTTATAAATTGAACTTAAACATTGAACGATATTTCTAAGTTTATTTTTTTCAAAGATTACATTTCAATTAAAAATGTTGTCAACACTCTCGTCACTGCATATGCAAATTAGTATCTTAAATAAATGAATATAAGAGTTATTAAGCCTTTTAAATGAAAAAACTTTATAACATTATTAAATTAGTATCTTATTTGTAATATTAATGTATTTTTTTCTACGGAAACGCAAACCTAGTAGTTTAAGGCTGCAAACTGGATGGCAGCGACAGCGACAGCGGCGCAGGCAGCGATTACCACAACACGATAGAAAGTATGGAATTTGTATGAAACCGCAACAAATCGCTCGAGCGCCCGCTGGCATCGAGAACGGCCTAGATTCCTTAAATCCAAACGTTATCGATACCCAAGTGAGCAGAGACCAATGACAGAGTACGTGCAGGGTCGGTAAGAAATACCTAGCCCTCCCTACCCTTCTATAAGCGTGTCGCATACGTCAAATAAGTCTTTTTAATACAGTTGCTCAAAAAGTATTGCAGGGACGTTTAGCGTTCGGGATGTGGGCTATTACACACTTGTGCTTTTTCTTTACCTTTTCCGCACTTGTGCGTTCTCTTTCCCAAATGTCAAAATAATGTCCATTAAAAAGAAAAATCAACCACGAAGTTTTACTAAAAAAAAATTCATAGAAGTTTTTACGATTCATGCAAATATTTCTGAAAAGAAGCTACTAATTTGTTTCAATATCAGGTAAAATGATTTGATGCAATGAGTTAGGTTAGGTTTCATTTCATTTTATCTCATTAAATTCATTTTCATTTAATGTCAATGCAAAAAATGTACTGAAGACTTGGCTGTATGGGCATAGTTCCCTTTGCCTACCCAGAATGGGTAAACAAAACAAAAAGATCTCTGTTTATAATCTTTCACGGCTGGCGCCATTTTGTATATTTTATAAAATTGCTTAATTTTTTCGCAACTGTATTAAAAATAGTCGTTCAGTACACGTGCGGAACCGTCATTGCAACTTGTTCCGACTGTCAACCCTCGCCTTCGGCTGCGCCTCGGCTCGTGTAGACATTTGTCGGAACTCTTTGCAATGACAGGCTTTCCGCACTCGTAATGAAATATACTATTTCCGAAAAACTGTGCAGCCAAATATCACTGTGCTATCATATCCAATTACCGGTGGTTTAGATCGAAATCAAAAGCGGGTTGTGGAAGATATTGGTTATAAAGAAATTTGTGTTTTATATGTGGTCTGTTTGAAGCTCAGAGAGCAAAGATTTAAAATATTCATATACAATAATAATAATAAATATGTAATTTAAGTAGTATATAAAATTGTTCTTTTACTTTTAATAAACTAATATCTACGACGAAACTGTATTACTGTATTACCGACTACGGTGAAGCAAAAAGGAGGGTTATGATTTTGACCTGTATGTAGGTATGTTTGTATGTGAGGATGTTCATCTGTTCCCTCAGAACTTCTGAACTAGTAATCATAATTGGACAAATGAGGTGTCGTGGAAAGCCTCTTCACTGTCCGCTGGTTATAAGCTACGTAAAGATACGTAAATTTGACTACAACACCCTCTAGGAAGCTTAAAGTGAACAACAACAAAAAAAAATCTTTACTTTTTTTTGTGGGGTATCAAATGAAAGAGCTTTGTTAGCACAGCTCAAATATGTTAAAATAATACTTCAAAATAAGTGAAATAATAATTATAGTAAAGAACTAAAAAAAATTTTCTTGACGGTTTCGTTTGGGGTATCAAATAAAAGAACTTCGTTTGTACATTTCAAATATTACTCCAAAGTATGTAAAAAGAAATAAAGTTTAAAAACTTAAACCCGATTACTAAAAGTAGGTACTAAAAGTAGGTAAAAAGTAGGTACGAAACAAGAAAATAGTCTCCGCTGCAAACATTTATGTATTTACGTCATATTAATAGAGATATGTTTAAAGGATAGCCGTCACGGTACAGATATTTACAGTAATTGAAATCGGCCGCATCTTTGAACTAAATACCTGCAGCGCCGCGGTCCGGTCACATGTTAGCATTTAAATTACATTTACCTACTTTGTGTTTACTTCCATTTAGTTTTGTGACTGCAAATATACTTTTTTTATACAAACAAATAAAATTCTTCGTGAATTGAATAGGAAGTGTTCAACAAAAATACGTTTTGTTTCAAAAAATCATGTTTACGTTTGAATAACAAATCTGTCTTATTAATTAGCGATCAAAAATACTTACGAAGACTGAGACGTACGAAAAGATGCATTATTTTTTAAAATATAAACAATACGTATATTAAAAAAAAAATCAATCAACTTTTGTTCGGCATGCAGACACTCGCGACTGGCCGCATGCCGAGCGCATGCCAAGATCGAGCCGCGTAGGTATAGCTCGCGTTTCGTCCGTTTGTATGAAGTTGAATTACTGTAGATATTTGTACTTTGTAGCCGTGATCGTATTCCACCTTTTACATCAAAACAGATTTATATTAATTGTAAAATAAAATCAAAGTAGCAACACTTTCACAATCTCTCTATCAGCATGACGTAAATTTATGAATATTTCAGCGGAGACTATTTTCTTGTTTCGTACTTTTTAGAGCGTGTTTTTAATAGTCGTGTTTTAGTTATTAAACTTTATTTTTTCGAATATAAACATGTAAGTCCAGGTTCACACAAACATACCTACAGCAACGATCTGTGCTGTGATTGGCTCTTTCGATTTATGATGTCCATTTTTGTTGAAACGGGGTATCATCGTTTAGCTTCGAAGCAACATTATTATTCGTTTAAAAGAAAATAATGATAGTTGATAAAGGCTGTGACAGCTTACACAAATTATATCAAACTAAAAGGGTTAGTGTACCTACCTCAATTTGGCTTTCGACCTGTCTCTGAATAATACTTATTTAAACTTCTTATTAAAGAACTCAAAAATAAACACTTGCAATTAAATATTCTAGACACTGGACAAATATTTGTTAGTCCTAGCAGCTATAACGGACTTAAAAAGTTGAATCGTTAAAAATCACTTTTCTTAAGTAATATTTCAAGTATCGTGTTAAGTAAACAGTCTCAGGAAAATTCGAACCTCTTTTAAATCACTAGACCAAGTTTAGTGCTGAGTTAATAAAAGCTCTTGATAACTTTGAAAAGTTTGAAAAGCTTTGAAAAGTCAGCAGTAATTATAACGAGCTTAAATAATGTTGGCAAAACAAATTGTTTTTTTGGCTGTTTTTTTTTGTTTTGACAAAAATCTAGGTAATCTTAAAACATAAATCGCCCGAACCAGTGATTCCGAGTACAGAGAATTTTACCTTTTATTATAAGATAAAGTTACCAAAGGCTATAAGAAAGGGTCTGTCTAGACTAGCATTACAAAAATAGAATAACTAATATCAATAGAATAAATGTATCGATTTATATATGACTGATATATATCTAATTAACTGCTAGTTTAGTGCAGACGGGCATAAGAGTTATACAGTATTTTTAATAATAAAGTTGAAAGCATATATACAGAATGAATTAGGTATAGAAAAAACTTTTTTAATTATGTTCTCCGAATCGTGCACAGTAAATTATCAACACGCGCGAAAAGCTGTCGAGCACTTACTACAAAAGAGTGCCGAGAGATATTTTTCAGACAGCTTTTTTCCCTCTCATTTTACCTTTAATTAGTCTGTGATTTTTATTAAGTGAAAGTACAGAGAATAAACAAAATAATTTGATTTCTATACTAAATTAAAAAATGCGGATTAAGGCACGATTATAATTATTTTTATTTAATTGGAGACTAAACCCACTTTTGAGCTGATTCTCACCTGATGGTAAGATAAGATGCGATCGAAGCTGGCTCTTAAAATATTGACGGAGCCGGAACTCATCACCGCTGGACCTACTTTAGGACCTAAGGTTAGTCGGTAGCAAGGCGGACCCTACAGGTGACCTGCCACCAAGCGGGGGCTACTCGCATCAGGCACCTTTTAAGCCACAGTACAGATCTATAACAGTAATTCAACTTCATACAAACGGACGAAACGCGAGCTATACCTACGCGGCGCGATCTCGGCATGCGGCCAGTCGCGAGTGTCTGCATACCGAAACAATTGATGATTGAGTTTTACGTTTATATGCTGTTTGTTTATACTTTAAAATGTAATAATACATCTTTTCCGACCGATTTGTTATGGTTTACATGGTTTTTTGACACAAAACGTATTTTTGTTGAATACTTTCTATTCAATTCACAAATAATTTTATTTGTTTACATAAAAAAAGTATATTTGCAGTCACAAAACTAAATGGAAGTAAACACAAAGTAGGCAAATGTAATTTAAACGCGGAAGGCGTGCAGCCCTATCGCATGTGAACGGACCGCGGCGGCGCTGTTGGCATTTATTTCAAAGATGCGGCCGAGTTGAATTACTGTAGATATCTGTACTGTGGTTAAGCATACTAGGGGCGGTAGAGTTATTCTAACCTGGTACTACGCGGACAACTGAGGATGCCACGACGCTGATTTTCCGTGGAACTGATGACGTGTAGGCGTTACGTTCTTCTCTTTTAACCTTATTTGTCATTATCGTCCCTAAAAACATTGTTATGTGTCATTTAACTAACATAAACAATTTATCTCACATTAATATATGGACCTATATAACTACCTATATAAATTGAAGACAATATCGCACCTTCAGAATAGTAGTGACGTATTTAAAAAATACGTGTTTTTGGCAAATCAAGAATGAAGTTTCAAGTCTGCAAACTTTCAACTTTGAACTGATTTAATTTATTAGTAATGTATGAAACATTATAGTTATTTGGTCTGTATATACAGGGTTACTTTTTATTGGACCCGCATCTGTTGAGGGGTTATACAGGGCCCGCTTATAATAGTCAATTATATTTTAATAGGAGATTAGGAATGATAAGTTGGTCAGAATTACGAAAAAAAAATTTTTTTAATATCTTTCATAAATTAAAATTACAAAATTCTTCTCTGAGAGAAAAATTTAAGATTAATCTACATTTTATAACTACAAAGAATTAGAAAGAAACGTTTTTATTACTTGCTGTGTAGTCATAATTTACCGATCAAACTTAAATTTTGATCACTTAGTATTTGAATATTAGATTTTTTCTTTTTCTTTCTTTCTTTCTTTCTAGAAGAATTTTGAAATTTCTATTTATGAAAAATATTTAAAAAAATGTTGTTTTCCTAATTATGACCCACTCATCAGTCTTAATTAAAATATTATTGACTATTATATGGCGACCCTATATAGTTATACCAAGTATCACATCCGTGCACTCAAGGAATAAGTTTTTCGTACAAACTAAAAAATCCAATAATTCCCGTTCCCGTGGGAACTTCTGGAATTCTTTCCTAAGTTCTCCCCCACAACCCCTAAGGATTATATGTTTCAAATTTCAGCTCTCTACGGCCAGTAGTTATGGCTGTACGTTGTCTGTCAGTAAGGGAACAGTTTTATATATTAAGATTTCAAGGGTTCTGCTGGGTGTACTGTGCACCGCCATGGTTATCATCACGCTTACTCGTTGTCGTGATGGTGGATACATTAGGTGGGTATTGCCAACGTAATCATACCGGGGTGCGTCTGTATAAAACATGCCACTAACGCTGCTATCATAGTAGAAAGAGGGAGGAAGTAAGTTAACTCCGGCCCAATCCGCGATATAATTGCCTACTGTCTCAGGGTTGTCACTTTTAGCTAAATTTTAATTCAATCAATGTCTATAAATTGGCAAGGGTCGGAAAGTTGTGTTTTTTACTTGTATTATCTGGGTATTGGGTTTGTAAGGTCAGTTTTATCTAAACGATGATGAAACTTTTTACGATCAAAAATAGGGCGACGGGCCAACAGACGGATGGCGGCGGCGCGGGGCGGTGATGAGCACGATCATTAGTTTAAAGCCCGGCCCTTGCCAAATACAACAACTCATGTCTGTATAACTGATTCAGTGATCATTAGTCAATCAAGTTCAACAATGGTTTTCCTACAGAATTTTTGTAAAGATTCAGAGCAGTATTATTTATGAAAAAGGGATAAAATAAACCGATGTTTCGTCGGCTTCGGTTGTCGTCCAATCCAAACGGCTAATAAATATTTATAGACTAAGAGCTTGTGTTTAAATTATTTGATTAGTTATATACTAGTCAGTTTTTTTATGAGTGTTTGTACACATAAAAGACAATAAGTATTTGTTTTTATTTTTAATAATTACAAACATAAATAATACAAACATATCTATTGAATCAAATCACACATTTATTCATTATCATACCTACCTACCTAATACATTCTAGTGGGAAAGTAGGCCTACCTACCTATACGTACCTACTTAGCTGTCTGATAGAAAAAACAAAAAAGTAAGTGCTATGATAGAATGAAGTGATTTGCTTACCTTTCCTGTTCAATAGGTAACCTGAACAGAGATAATCCTGCAATATTAGATGTATTATTAAGACACCCAAAGGCACAGCAGTACTTTCTCTTGCGATTATCAGTCATCGCGGTGTCGAAAAGCCGTGACGCGCGCGTGAACCTCGTGCGGAGTTAGCCCCGACTGGCGCTTCGATATCACCGCGAGATTTTGTGTATGTGTGCGTGCGGCGGTGCATAGATACTATGGCGCGCACATACTCGCCGCGCGCGGTGCGTTTGTATGAAGATAACCTACTTCCTCCCTCTTTCTACTATGCTGCTATGGCGTAATTTCAATAAAGACACGATGCTGGTCTTCATTCTTGAGTTTTATAAATCCATGCCATACCATAAGGAAAGACCTTATGGTATGGCATGGATTTATAAAACAATGTTTTATTGCATGCATTTATTTGTTATTGTATAATGAGTAAGTAATTCTAAAAGGTATATTGTTTGAGTAGAAAATGAAATCTCAATTAATTCAATAAGTGGCATCGGAAGCGCTTAAATGATACCAACATTTTAATTTAAAATGTACAACATAATTCAATGATTCATTTAATGTCTTGAATTGTTAACATTTCAGACAAGATAAAAGAAAGTAATTTTATTGGTTTACTGTATATTTAACGAATCATGAAATAAACTCAAAACGCACATTGAATCGTTATTTTATTAGTCATTTAATTTTGATAGCCAATAAAGTATAAATAAACGAACCCTTTTTTATTTTATGCCTATTGAATCGACACTTACATTTTTATTGAAAAGTTACAACTTTCTTCAAGGACTACCGTCCGACAAGGATCTTTTGGCGCGTGGCAAGAATTGAAACTAATTACCGTCTTGGGAAATATCACTTTATGTTATTGTACTTATTCAATAAGAAGATATTAAACACGCCAAAATTTATAAAATGTGGGCTTACTTATTGTACTTATAAAAGTGAAGAAGTTATTTTCAGAAAGAAAAAAAACAATAAATCCATTGCCTCTGTAATGTTTACCATATTGACATACTTTGAAAAATAAATTAAATAATAAATAAAATAAATAATAAAATCCCCAGACAATCTCACCAACTACATAGCCTCAAAGTAAGCGAAGCTTGTGTTATGAGATACCATGTAGCGAACTAGGGGGAACCTAGAATATAAATACATATAAACACCCAGACACGGTAGCGAACTAGGGGGAACCTAGAATATAAATACATATAAACACCCAGACACGGTTTTTTTTTTCTTGTTCCGGGCGGGAATCGAACCCGCAGCCACTGGCGTCTGAGGCAGATAGGTTTACCCCTTCGCCAAAGTGGTATTTAAGAGCATTATTTATTTTTAAAATTTAAATAAAAAATTACAATTTCAGGAGAATTGTCTCTTTTAAAAGACTGTATAAACAGTGAAGTGCAGAACACAGAATTTTGACAAATCTTTCAAAACTCAATATCAATACGAATATTTCTTTTCTAGATACGAGTAGGATCTAATAAAGAAAGTAGTGGCGACGAGGATGCCGAAGAAAATAATTTATCATAAAAACATGATTTTCATTTCATGTTACTATAGGTTTTAATATATTTTCTTGCTTTACCTTCTATTTATATCTTCAACTCCGTGTTTTTGTACCTCAAACATTTTTCTCAAAGCGACTTGCCTTTGTAGTACATGAAATGAAATATATTCTGTTTTCAAACATGGAAAAAACTAAACGTTTGTGCATCACTTATTGTTTGTATTTCACTTTTGACGACCTGCTGGTGTAGCGGTAACATAAATTGCCTTCTAAGTTTATTTTTATTGTCCTGGGTTCGAATCCCGGCGGCGGCGGATATTTGTGTGATGAACAACAGATATTAGTCGTCAAGTCATGGATGTTTATATGTTTGTTTAAGTTTATTCTAATAAAAATATGTATTTATTCAATATGTATGTTTATACATTTCTTAAGTATATCAGTTATCTAGTATCCATAGCACAAGTTCTTTAAGAAACTTAATTTGGGCTAGATAATGTTGTGTGAGTGTCAGAAATATTTATATTTATTTATTTATCTATCAGGGAAATTTTACTGAATGGTAACCCTAATTTCATCCTCACATCCTGACATCATCATCCAAGCGCCAAAAAAGCCTTGTCGCACTATAGGGTAGGGAGGCTTTCTGGACCAGGACCGCAGTCCGAAAAGCCCCTCCAATAAAAAAAAATCTAGGGGTCATTCGGGACAAGATAGAAATAAAAAACGAAGAGTACAGATCGCAAAAAAGACTAAATAATACTTTGATTAACACTGCATGAATTACTCGTATTAGTACCGACCGGTATAAAATAAATATCTTAGTCTCAGTCACTAGTTGTAGCTGTACAATAAAATAACAATACATCTACGAGTAGGGAATAGAGTGAGCCATTTTGGAGAACGTAGTCCTATCTCTCTCTTACATACATACTGTCTTCTCTTTTATGAGACGATGGGTTACTTAATTACTTTATCAATACATGGTTAGAAAATGATAATTACTCAACATTATTTTGTACAGTCACGTCTAAAAACATGTATACGTTTTCATTGGAATTTGAACCTTATCATAACCGAATAAGTTGCATATCTTGTGTACATATTAATGTACGTGACTGTGATGAAGACCACAAAACAAATAATATCATTGAAGCGTGGAATAAACATGTAAAAAAACATTTGATGCCAAAATCAATCGTCTCTCCCCTCTTTTTTGAGGGCATTAAGAAAGACAGCAATTTTTACAGTGCAAAACAATATAAATCTAGAAATATTTCAAAAAGATCTGCTGGAAATATTATAAAAGAAAAGATCAATAAAAAAAAGTATTTTAAAGAAAAATATTGATTTTATTTAATTATTGATAAAGCTGTTCAATTATTACTATCCATGTAATACTGATTCTACCTTTACCTTACTTAAAAAAAGAGCACCTTTACTCTTACGCCCACTTTCCAGAATGTATCTGTTCCCATCACCGATCAACTAGGGCTTTTGGGCGTCACTATAACGTCCAAATTAAACTTCGGACAACAAATTGAGTCTATGGCAAAAACGGCTTCCAAAAAATTGGGTATCATCTCGAAGGTCCGGCGGTACTTCAGCCCTTTACGGCTCCTCAACTTATACACAGCCCAAGTGAGGTCTTGCATGGAGTACTGTAGTCACCTTTGGGATGGTTCTGCCAAATACCAGCTCGAAGCGCTAGACTCTGTTGACCGAAGAGCCCGAAAACTCATAAATAACAACAACCTTACAAATAAAAAATTGCAGACGCTGGAGCATCGTCGTAAGGTTGCTTGTTTGACAGTCTTTTATCGGCTACATTTTGGTGAGTGTGCGAGTGCTCTTTTTGACCAAATTGAACCCACCCCTTTTTACCACCGGACTACCAGACGCAGACAGAACTTCCATCCGTATATAGTGGATATACCAAGAAGTCGAACAAAACGCTTCGATAGTTCCTTTTTGGTACGGATTGCCAAGGTGTGGAACAATCTGCCTGCGTCTGTTTTTCCTGACCACTACAGTCCTGGAACTTTTAAGTGTCGAGTGAATAGGTTTCTCGTGGATGGACGTGTAACACCATAGTCTTCATGCGCACTTTCCATCAGGTGGCATGGAAGACAAACGTCCTATCCTTACAATATAAAAAAAAAAAAAAAAAAAAAAAAAAAATTCTGATCTGATCTTATTAGTTATGATAGCTTATTAATATTTTTATGTCACTTAATTATTTTTAAGTGTAATATATGGGTACATATTATGTTGCAGTCGATTATTCAATATAACAAAGACATTTTAACTACAATTATAGCATGTCTTATGTTTATTATGAATGTTTTATACATAAGTAATAGACGTCTGCCATGTATTGTTTGACAAATATAGTTCTATTTTATTCTCTGTGTCTTTTTTGTCGACTCTACTTTATAAAGCAAAAACTTGTTTATTTTAGTTGTGGTCCCGAATGACCCCTAGAAATTAATATTTTTATTGGAGGGGCTTTCCGGACCGCGGTCTTGGTCCGAAAAGCCTCCCGACCCGAACTATATAAATCTACATAAAAAAAATACAAGTGACACCCCTACCAGAGATATGCCAACAATAAATAATAAATAAAAAAATCCCCAGAAAATCACACCAACTACATGGCCCCAAAGTAAGCATAGCTTGTGTTATGGGATACCATGTAGTGAACTAGGGGGAACCTAGAATATAAATACATAAATAGATAAACACCCAGACACGGAACATTTTTTTCCCTGTTCCGTACGGGAATCAAACCCGCAACCACTGGCGTCTGAGGCAGACAGCTTAACCCCATCGCCAAAGTGGTCGTCAAAGATAATGTCCATAATTACATCTTATTTAAAAACCTATCGTTTGAAATCACTTTGAAACAGGCTTAGCCTACTTACTATTTTAAAAAATATCTTATTTCTCTGGCTACACGATCACAGTAATGAAATTACGTTTAGGGTTATCACGTCTCGCCCCAAAGCCATTAAATTCAGACTCTGAATATGTACTTAAGTTTGGTAATATTATTGTCTGGTTTTATCTAACGGGATTATCAGTGGCTCTACAATAGTCGGTAAATTAAATTACTTTACAGTGATAAGTATTGAAAGTAAATTCTTTAGGCGTTGACGTTTTTCAAAGTAACTCACATTTTTGCAGAAGATAATGTAAAGATATTATTGCAAAAGATTTAGAGAACTTAGGCTTACTTGAATTTGAATTCAACAAACATCACAGAAAAAAATTCATCATATTGTAATGTATTGCAAAAAATACGTACTAGTTTCTTTCTTTTAGAATGAAGGAATTTTTCTATCAACTTAGGTAAGTGTTGT
This sequence comes from Stenoptilia bipunctidactyla, assembly GCA_944452665.1. NCBI lineage: Eukaryota > Metazoa > Arthropoda > Insecta > Lepidoptera > Pterophoridae > Stenoptilia > Stenoptilia bipunctidactyla. Next base: position 21,766,374 of record OX101727.1, read on the forward strand.
GAATAGTCCGATAAGGATCTTTTAGCGCGTGGCATAAATTGGAACTAACCACTGTCATGGGAAATGTCACTTCAAGACTTTTGCCGCCTCATATTTGTTGTTGTACAGAAGGCAGCATCAAGCGTTCCCAACCTGTAAAAAAATTGTAATTGAATCTGAACCCTATGTCCTCGACGTTAAGTAAAAAATTGGTTGGGGAATTTTGACACGTTTGAAACGATCAGCTGCCTTCTGTGCTTTTAATTAAATATTAAGTCATAAAACACGCCACAATTTATAAAATGTAAGCTTACTTATGGTGGCGGTAAAAATCTAACGTCACATAAGCGTAATACAATAGATACTTAGCGGGTTGTGGTGTGCGTGTGGCGGCGGGAACACTAGTGTGTGCGTGTTGACTGAGGCGGCGGGCGGGAAAAGTGTAGTGATGTCTCTTTATTTATTTATAGGGATTTCTGGCGAAAAATTAAGTACCTACTTTTAATACATAACAATGATAAGAATCGAGTACAGAGTGCTCTCCTTCAATATCTAAAATTTGTCACCAGCACCCTGTATATTAGGATGAATACGTCATACTCGTTCCATTCGGCTGTACCTACTAGGAATCTTCAATGAAAAACAATGTGCTTTATCAAATGACAAGTAATTATGATTCCAAATTATGCGTAATTACATTGTATATCTATTTTATTTGCAATTTTTATGACGAAATTATTTTTACACGTCGTTTCTGAATCATTTAGAACGTTTTAACGACCCATTATTTCTTATACAATGAGAATTAAAAGCTGTTTACCGTTAGCTTTATTCTTTCTTTACATACTGCTCTAAAGCTTGTTTGTTTTTTTTTTTGATACAATATTATATTTATGGCCTTCAGTTCTAAGGTAGAGTCTGGCTAACGAAAGTAGACAATGGGGGTTTTTGCAAACTTTTTATATGGCAACTTATTTTAGTGTCTTTGTTGTCAATCGAACGGTTGTTGGTGGTTTTGGTAATTGAGATTTTAGAATTTTCAAATTTGAAAATTAATAAAAAAATAATAATTTAATAGTTTCATAACCAATGTAGGAAACAGCGATACCAGTGACTCTGAGGATTCATTCCATATAGAATTGCTGGATTCAGATTTTGTTTACAATGAATAAAAATAATTATTGTATTTTATTGTTTTATTTTTAAGCCTGATTAATACTAGTTGCCTATCATTTTAGTTGTATACTTCTCATCAAAAAGTAGGACAGTACCAATATTGTTATTTTTTACGATAATTTTATAAAAAAAATTAATCAAGTATCATGATTGTTTAATCTATATGTGTCGTACTATAGGTTATCATGATGGGGTTTTTTTAAATTCGCCAGATTTTTTCATTCTCCACTTCCATTAGGCAGACTATAACATTTTTATGGTTAAATCATAAATAAAATATTTAAGATATTTGGCGGTATGTCGGATGACTACGAATTACGGGCAAAATTTTACGACTGATTTAAGTAAATCACTTCTTAATAATTTGCCCTTACTATACCCATAATTACCTCTGGCAAATGGCATTTTCATGTTATAAAATATACGATCAGAACAAAATAAACTAATGAGCTATATTTCCTACTGTATATATTTTTACTAACAACCATTACCAGAAAATCAATAGACTCTCACTAGAATGTCCATATTTGTGCTTTTGTGTACTTCTGTTTTTTTTTTTGTGTTATATTATTTTATATCCAAAAGATCTATAAACAACTTACCAAACGCTTAGTGCAGTAGCAACAAAGTTATAACTTAAAGCTTGTATAGATTTTAGTGTTAATAGTTCAATCATAAGGTCACTTATTGGTATGCGCAATACGCTTCTTCTTAACAGAAAGTAAAAAGCCAGAAAGAAGAAAGCGTATATCATCTTTTCGAACTGAAACATATCCTGCAGGGCTAGCATGCAACTATCGATAAATAGTCGAATCGACAAGATAAATATTATTTTGTTATTTTATCCTATTATGTAAGCTATATGCGCACCATAATAGATAGAATTACTCGATTTGATACCATGATTAAGACCACAGAACCAAATCTTTCATAATCTTAATAAATTACATACACCATATTCTAAGAAAATATCGATAAAAGGCCCGATTTATCGTTGTCGACGGTAGCATGCTAGCCCCGCTGGAAAGGAAAAATATAAAAAACAAGCAGTTGAGATAAAAATATAACTTACATTGTAGGCAATTGTGTTTTATACAGGGTTCATTTAAATAAGGGCATCACTTCTTGCAGGCAGCCTCTCCACACCAATCCCAACAAAATTTGTTCCACGACTTTTTCCAATCTTTATTAACACAAAAATTAAAAAAAGAAAAGCATTTTCTCCTAACCCTACATTTTGTAAGAAGTGCCTATTATTATTTTGAAGCAATATTTTATCACGCAAGGTCCATGTCACACCTACGTTCAGAGTAAATAAAGATTGAAGAAGCTACGCCACTTAACCGAGGCTATAAATATTTTTTATAGAGGAAAACCATTTTTTAAAAACTATTGCCTGCGAGATATGATTCGCTAATTAAAATTAACCCACTTTTTCTCTAAGTATGCAAATGTTCTCACTCCTGATATTATAGGTATTCCGACCTATAATATCAGGTGAGAACATATACAAAACATTAAAGGTGACAACAGTTGTTGAAAAAAAAAATTGACGCTCCTTATCTTGTTTTGGGTTTTTTTAATTAAAAAGATCATCGCCGTTATCCAGAATTCACAAAAACCATTTGAATTCAAACGGTAATTTCAAGAAAGGTTCGGCTTGACGATCATTGACCCGAACTTGGTGGAACAAAAAAGGTTTTATTTTATTCCGTTTGCTTTAAATCCCTCCCGGTGACTCCTGCAATGGCCGACGTCACAAATTACAGTGATATTCATGTTTTCTCGCAATAAAATCTTCTGATCTCATTATATTTCGGTAATTTTAATGGAATTTTTTCTCAGTAAAAAGAAGTTTTTATAATGTATTTTATGGTCAGGTACTTCATCTTTTTAAATATTAAGTTTTGGTACTAAATATTTAAACAAGCAATAAATATCAAAGCATGTTTTCAATTTATTTTCTAAAAAAACGTAGAAGTAACCTCAATCAAATTCTGAAATATGTTTATTAAAATGTTAATTTATATCTCTTTGAGATAATCCCTTTGGATTCCTCGCTGATTCAGTTTATTTATTGTTGGCACACTGGTTATACGGCTGAAATTATAGCCTGTGCGAGTATATAAAGTAAATAAATAAGTATTATAATTATACCCATGAGTTTACTCAAAAAAAAAATTCGTTTAGAAAAAGAATAGCGGTATTAAAAGTCGCAAAATATCAATGTCACGAATAATTGAAAAAATATGTTAAATAAAAAAAAACTATTCCATTAGATGGCTACGTTAGAAACATAACTAGTCTTGTCTATCATATGGACATTTATTCCACACTGCGTTTTCAAAAAGTAAAATAAATTAATTAACGTCTGTATCAGAAATGGGGAGTTTTCTGACAGCTCATTAAAAAAACAAAACTGTACAAAATTGGTACAAAAGGCTTCGATAGATGGTGCTTTACAAAAGGCGAAGGCGAAGAATTTATTCCACACTGCGTTTTTAAAAGTAAAATAAATTAATTGATGTCTGTATGAGAAATTGAACATATAAATAACCATAGATGGTAGATACCACTTACCTACATTATAGTTTACAGACTTAACGCCTTCGGCTTTTTAAAAGTGCCATCTATAGAGGTTTTTTGAACTAATTTTTATGAGCTGTCAGAAAACTCCCCATTGAACTTATAAATAACCATAGATGATAGATACTACTTAGATACATTATAGTACACAGACTTAACGCCTTTTTAAAAGAGCCATTTATAGAGATTTTTTGAACTAATCTTCATGAGCTGTCAGAAAATTCCTCATTGAAAAAGGTGAGATCGCACCCACCTCTATGATATGTTTGTTTCTTGATTTCAATTGTGTTTTTCCGTTTCGAATGCTTTCATAAATAAATACTATAATACTTATTATATACTAGCTGCTGCCCGCGACGTCGTCTGCGTGAACGCTATGCAGCACCAAACGCACCTACGATTATAACACTGCTAGCGTGATAATATGTAGCCTATATGTTGACCCGACTTCTTAACTATCTTCATGCCAAATTTGAAGTAAATCCATGCAGTACTTTTTGAGTTTATCCCGGAAAGACAAACAGACAAACAGACAAAAATTCTAAAAACTATATTTTTTGTTTCTGTTTCGATTGTAGATCATACCCCAAGTATTCTTTTAAAAAAATATTCAATGTACAGTTTTGACTTTCCTACCATTTTATTATATGTATAGATTGGGATTATTGTATTCAGTCTACATGGCAAGAGCTTAGCTAAGAGATTTCGCCGAGGAGTAATACTATGGGTACTCGACAACTGCATTGTTTAAGTGTTGAATAAGAAAAATGCTGTATCTTTAAGTATGAAATCATAATTCACAAAAGCTTCAGAGACTATGGTGTTATTTTTAAATAAATAATTAATAATATTGTTTTTTTTGTTTTTTTTTTTTTTTTTATAAGTTACTAAACCCGCGTTTGACCTCAATCGCACCTGATGGTAAGTGACGATGAGGTCGAAGATGAAAGCACACGGGTTTAGGAAGGAACTGGCTCTTTATACAATATTGCCGGAACACATTACCGTCGGAGCGGTAACATTTGGCGGCAGACTTTATATAAAGGGTGGTCGCTAGCCAGGCGGACCCAGAAGGGATCCTACCACCAAGCAAAATTGTTTCATAATATCAAGTTATACAATAAGTGAAAATACAATAAATACTTTAAAACTCATAAAAATCACACAACTTAAGGTACATCACAATTCCAGAAGACACACTAAGGCACTTCTTTCATACTTTTTATTTTAGAGCGTGTCATTGTATTTTTTTTCGACTTCGTGACTTAATTTATGCCTGAGGAACCAGCCGATAATCTAGGCCTATTATTTCAAGTAGCTTACAAGTTATGATGGGGGAAGAGATGAACACACTGGTCTAAATTATTAGCCTTTTATTTGCCGTAGTCTTGAAATAATACAATTTCAAACCTATAATCTTAACATAGCTAAACTTGACATCCCGACCCGACAACACATTCAATATTAATAATATTTTTAAGCTTGTGCGTTTAATAAAGCTCGAATTATTCTTAAATAAAATTACTCAATATTGTTGACTCTACCAAGTTTTAATGCATCATTATGGACAAAAATTGCAACTGGAAATGCCATATATGCCTTGTATAAGTGTCAAAGTGTATGTAAAGAGTTTTGTGACGTCGATAATCAGATATGGACATATTAGATCGGTTGATTCTGTAAAGGCAAATCACATCATGCAGAAAAAAAACTCATAGGACTCATCACTCTACCAAGTTTTAATGCATCATTATGGACAAACAGTGCAACTGGAAATGCCATGTATGCCTTGTATAAGTGTCAAAGGAAGTCGTCGTGGCGCCGTGGTTACTGTGGTATCATACGATATCACAGATCAAGCAACGTTTGGTGCGGTCGGTGCTTGGATGGGTGACCGCCGACCATTCATTTCTCACGACGACTTCCGTGCTTCGGAAGGTACGTTAAGCAGTCGGTCCCGGGTGCTGTATACTTGTATACAGTACTCGTTAGGGTTTGTCAGAAGCCACTTTGGCGCCCTGAAAATTCTGACATCCACCACCCAGCTCTGGGCCAGCTTGGTGGATTATGGCCTATACCTCCTCGTCACCCAGGGCAGAGACTCATGCCTTGCAGTGGGCTCATTACAATGAGTTGTGATGATGATGATGATGAAGTGTCAAAGTGTATGTAAAGAGTTTTGTGACGTCGATAATCAGATATGGACATATTAGATCGGTTGATTCTGTAAAGGCAAATCAAATCATGCAGAAAAAAAACTCATAGGACTCATCTGTGGGGCATATCTTTAATACAACTGTAGATCAATCATCTAAAACAATATTCATTCATTCATTCATTCATAACTTCACGCCTGTATCCCTAATGGGGTAGGCAGAACACCAGAAGCTATAAAACCATCTCATGTCACTTTTGACTAATTTGGAGGTATTATTATGATGGAGAGAGACTATTGCAGTGACAGGGGGTCAGCCTATCACCCGCAAAAACGCCAATAAAACCTCCGTCCCTTAACTGACTTTTACAGTATGCCCGGGAAGAGAAGCAGCTGGCACATTCTATATTTTTCTTTCGCTCCCAGTCCAGCATGGAAGAGATCTAAAACAATATTGCTTACACAATGCATTTGAAATTGGATGTTTTGGAAAACTGAACAAAGACTTTAACAAAATAATATTGTACTTAATATGTTTGAATTAAAATAAGAATTTATGTGACAAATCGAAAATGAAAATGAAAAGTTTTTATTCACACTTTGTGAACATCAAATGCTGGATGAGGTCGGCGCGGGACCGGGCGGCACGAAGAATCCTGGGAAGGCCTCTGTCCAGAAGTGTGCGTCTCTCGGCTCATGAAGATAATGACCGCCCATTATCTACCAATGTCTTAGTGGTCTTAGTATTGACTACTACTACTTCTTCGGCTTTAAAAAACAAAAGCCAAAAGCTACTGATTTCATTTAAAAAAAAAACGGCTTTTAAAAATGGAATCGGTGACTAAACACGCATTTGATCTCCATGTCACCACGTTGTCTGTGAAAGTGAGCTCGCACACAAAGTTCGGAAGAAACTAGCCCTTCATAATACATTGCTAAAAATATCACGTAACGAGCAATGACATTAAGTAGCAATTTTTATAGCAGTAGGGTTTAATCGCATTAGTACCTTTAACAATAACACTATTCAGAGGCGGAAGAGCTATACTAACCGGACCCTATACGGCTTAATTCAATTTGCAAAGCTCAAATTAGGTACTTATTATATAAACCTTTGATACCATTAAAAATAAAATAAGTCACATGTTTAACAATGTGTAAGTCATTTGTTATATTTTAATTTATGTAATATAACGGCGATTTTTTTTATTCTGTAATTTCCAAAGGACTTTGTAGCCTATGATAGCAACCTCGTTTTTTACTTCTTATATTTTCTTTTTTTTTTCAAATCTAGTCTAATCAACAGCCGAAAAAAGCACTCAAGGTTGGCTCCTAATATAGCAGCATAAGATGCGAAAGATTAATGTTCATAACTAACCTGTCAGATTTTAGACAACTCATGAAATGTATTAAAATAACATAAAGTGCAAATAAAAACTCATACTTATATTAGAAACCGCAGCAAGGATTTTAATATTTTACCCTCTAAAGTTACTCAATAGACTACTAGTATCGTCCACTTGAAATGAAAACCCCGATATCTTTCTAAGAAATTAAATCAAGTCTGCACTAATAGCTTAGATATAAACTGGCAGCATTTCAATGGCAATATCATCTTTATACATTCACATACCTAACAAAAAGTAGTTTGACAGGTCAGAGACTGTATGGACTGTGAACATTACCCTTTGTAAATACATTTACTTGTGAAGTGGCGTTCGAAGGGGCACAGTTCTCATGCTATCAGGTTCTACTTCCCACAAAGGATTCGCACGGGCACGATATTGTTAATGCACTCAATAAAGACAGATTGAACACCTTAATTGACTTCATCTTATTCTATGACTATGTAATTTGGCCATATGGATACCGTTAGCAATTGTTTGCAGTCTGTGTTATTTTATGAGATACTTCTTTTGAAAAACGTCAAATTAAATTAAATTTAATCGGTGGCATGGCGGTGATGTATTTTGGCAATGTTTTATGAAGAGCCAGCTCTTTCCTTGACCTGTTTGCTTTCTTCGACCTCATCTTCACTTAACAATCAGGTGAGATTGAGGTCAAATGCTGGTTTAGGCACCGATTAAAAAAACCTTTTCAACCCGACTTTATCCCGGAATGTATAATCGAATGAAAGTTAAGCAACAAAAGTAATTTATTACACAAGTGAAAAAAAAAAAATAACAAACGTTTTATAGCTATATGCGTAGATAGAGGAGCCAAACAAAATATTTAAACGTCATGGCAAAATGAACGAAAAAACAAATAAATATTACTATAACCGAATTTTGCAGAAAGAAAGTTGACTGTTATAGCCCGTTTCGGATACAACACTGTTATTGACTTCATGATGAAATTAACTTGGCTTTAGCGTTTGTTTTTGAAATTCGAATTTACTATACAAGGTGTTCCTGTTGATTTCCCATAACTCTAGGGTATTAATGAGACCATGTAGTAAAATCAAATAACATGTGAATAACTTTTCTATTTTTTTTTGTTTTATCTTCTCCTACAAAATAATTCAATTAAGTCAAAACATCTTATGTAGAACACCTTTAATGCGAAGTAGGACAACGTGGCATTTTCTATCCCTTATACAGGTACAGTTCGCAGCTCTTTGCGTTGTACATTGTATACAATGTTCCTCGACGTTTTAAATGTTTTTGTTGTTTATTGTATAGCTTCAGTGACACGCGTCTATTGAATTAATGTTAAAGAGATTTTACAAGGATGATAATTTATGAACTCATTATATTAAGATTGATGATATCTTGGAAATTATGCACTTTTGAACCACATATTCTTTGGCAAATAGTATTGTTTGACGTAAAGTATTGTTTTTTGTTACCTTCAAATTAACTGTTTGTCATAACGACCAAAGATTTAAATCTTTGATAACAACAATATTAGTAGTCCGCCTACTCGAAATAAGTCATTAGCACATCAAAATATTAAGCATAGGTTATTTCTAACATTTAAAATCAGGAATCAGGATATCGTAGTTTAAAAGAAAACGTCGACGACAGGTTCAATTGAAATTTCACAGACAAGTAGGTTATTTATTATCTAGGATACTTTTTGTCCTTACATACTACAGAGAGAGAAGTTGCGGAAAACAGAATGTTAAGTTAGCACATATATGAAGTCTGTACATACTACGTAATACAGTTTTAAATATCCTCTCCAATAAGACGAAGTTTCCCACACCGTCTGCGGAATATACACGTTCAGTAGATTTATTTTAGTCTTACTTATCAATTTCTTTTTACTGTTTTTATCTTTCTAATTAAGCCTTGGATTCATTCCCCGCTATAAATGTAAAGGAACCTACGTAGGTAAAGTGGTTAGATGTATGTGTACCTACATATATAAATTGAAGATTGGTTTAAAGTTGAAACAGATATCACACGTAATGACAACAAATTCGATATTTTTGAGTTTACTAAGTTTTTTACCATTATTATAGACAAATATTGCAACTGAAAATGCCATGTGATTTTATAGAACTGATGCGAAATTTGTAAAAGCATTTACACGTGAAGTTTCGTTCAAAGGGACACAGTGCTCTCAGGTTTGGCATCCGACAAAGGAATCGTTCAAATAGACCACGGGCACGATATGTTGTTAATTCAATAATGACAGATTGAATGCCTAGATACTATGAATAGTGTAATTTTGGCGACATGAACAATGGTTTGTAGTGTGTGTCATTTCTTTTTGTATAACGTCAATTTAAATTTAAGTTTACTAGTTATTTCACAGGGTTCGGAATTTCTAATCCCTCGAGAATATCCTGATAAAAAGTCTATTTGCTACTCCAGACTGTACACTTTCACTGTGCCAAATTTAATCCAAATCCGTTGAGCCGTTCTGCCGTGACTGAGAAACACACATACATGCATCAATTCAATTCAATTCAGTTCAATTCTTTATTGCATTCCACAATGGTAAATTCAAGTAACAATTTAAGGTAGTAACATACATCATGGATCCTGTTGGGCACAACAACTTGAAAGAGGATAGAGGGGCTAATTTTACATTTACATTTTGATATCAAATTTCATTATCTATTACGTAAATACTATTCTTAATGTTATATTTGAGGAATTACAAAATTATTATTATCATGTATATTATTATTAAGTAACATAGGTATATACAATATTACTGTTATTATAAGATGCAATACAATTTTATCACTATTAATTTATTTTTATTCATCTGTAAAATATTCATGGATGAAGTAGAAGCTTTTTTTTAGAAGATATGATTTTACTTGTTTTATAAATTGTTTATTTTCTGAATCTTTCTCATCCATCCAAACTTTCACATTCATAAAATTAGTAAGATAAGATAATTTTATCTTCAGTTGATTCGGGTGGTTTCGTGTTTAGTTTGTAGTTGGCAGTATATGTCAGTGACCGTATTTGTCAATAATAAAAATAAGTTTATGCCCATAAAAATAAGTATTATGCCAATATAAAATATTATGCCCGAAAATATAAGTGAATTTTCAAATGTTTATAATTTGAAGTCAAAAATATTTGTGCATTCTGTTTGAAAAATAAAAAAAGACCAACTATTCATCAAAATAACAAAACTTCTGAATGCTAAGAAAATGGTTCTGGAAGATAGACGAATAATCGTAAAATATTTAGCCAAGACTCTAAGAATTTCATTTGGCCGCGTTGAATAGATTTTAGAATTATAATAATTTAATCAATGCATAAATATTTCAGAAATTGACACAACATAATGCAGCCCAGTTCCTTGAAGAATTTGTGTTATTGATACTAAACAGATATTAAACTTAACAACAATATGACTATGAATATACCATACATATTTTTTAATACAAAATAAATTTAAATATACATAAGCTTGACTTGACGGCTGTGTTCATCACAAAAATATCTAACGCCACAGAGATTCGAACCCAGTGCCTCTGGCATTGAAGGCAATTTATGTTATCAGTAATCAATTTATGAACGTAAACTTTTTGTCTTTTTTTTTTAATTATTTCTTCGCAAATGTACATTTCAACGGCCAATAAATAAATAAATAAATATTTCTGACACCTACACAACATTATCAGGCCCAAATTAAGTTTCTTAAAGAACTTGTGTTATGGATACTAGTTAACTGATATACTTAAGAAATATATAAACATACATATTGATTGAATACATTTTTGATTAGAAAATAAACTTAAATAAACATATAAACGTCCATGACTTGACGACTAATATCTGTGTTCATCACACAAATATCCGTCGCCGCCGGGATTCGAACCCAGGACCTCTGGCATAGAAGGCAATGTACGTTACCTCTACACCAGCCGGTCGTCAAAAGGCCAATGATGTTATAGTTACTGGGCGTTGCCTAGCCAATTAGCTACGTGCGTTGACAAATAAAACCAATCACATTTTCAAAGAAAACAACTAGGTTTTAAAAGAAAACAAAGGCCGTGTGCCGCTTTTCAAAGAGATTTTGTTTGAAGTTACTCTACCATGCTTTTTTCGTTCACCGTGTAAATTTTTTGTAGTCACGACACGAGTGTAGATCCAAGTTGTTGTTTTTCGTTCATTTTAACTCGATGTTTCAATGTCAACATATAAATATTACGGTATTTTTCAGAAAGAAAGTTAATTGTTATAGGATTTTCGGACATAGCACTGTTATTGACTTCATGCCGAAACTACGGTGCGAGCATAGAACTTTATCGACTTGTATATTTACGAATGTTCGTATAGTATGCAGACGGTTTATTAGCAATAATTTTTTTATTACTTGCTGTGTCGTCATAAGCTACCGATTTTTCTAAATTTTGATCAGAATAATTATGAAATTATAATTTATGAAAAATGTTCGGATTTTTTTTTTTGAAATTCAGACCCACTCATCATTCTTAATCTGCTATTAAAATATTATTGACTATTATGTGGCGACCCTATATTGCCATCATTTTCGTTGAACACAAAAAATACTAAAGTTATTAGTGATGAAATGTATTGTCAGAAATACGCAATTTTCAGTTTAATATAAACACAAGATAGGGAGGTATATGAAATAACCGCAACGCTTAACATATTCAATTTAAGTAATTTCACGGACAAGTAGGATATTAACACATAGGTAGGGCTTATTCCCAGACCTCAAAGGCCCATTATTTAAAAAAAAAATCTCCATACATTCATTCCTCCACCTCCATGACAAGGTACTCTTAAATTTACGCCAGAGAAGTTGAGGGAAACAGTATGTTAAGAGCTTATAGAAAAAAAAACATCACATAATACTAAAATAACTAAATTATCAAGCCATTTTAGACAGATACGTAGATTTAAAAAGAAAGTCATACGGCGGCGTTTTGCAACCATTATAAAAATCTTTTACTCAGATTTTGTTTTTGCTTTGTTATTTTCATTGAGTTTCATTCAATTCGGTTTGACATCTACTGTATTTATTGCTTGACTTATTGTCTTGACTTGTTTAGGCTTTACCACAGTGCCAGTAATAATAAATTACAAAGTTTTGTTGATTATTTATGTTACTCTAAGTTATGTAATTAATAAGTGTGTTTATATGGCTCCATTCTATATTATTTATCTAAACTGTACGTGTGTGTACAGTCACATGCATTAATATGTACACACTTCGCAACTTATTCGGTTGTGATAAGGTTCAAATTCCAGTGAAAATGTATATTTAGACGTACATATGTGTGTTACGCATTAAAGAAAAAAAATATGAAAAAGTATGTAGGTACCTACATCCGTTGTACAGTAATCTATCTATACTAATATATAAAGCTGAAGAGTTTGTTTTTTTTTGTTTGTTTGTTTGTTTGTTTGTTTGAACGCGCTAATCTCAGAAACTACAAGTGGGATTTGAAAAATTCTTTTTGCATTTGATAGCCCAACTCTTGAGAAAGCTTAAAGGCTATATTTTATCCCGAAATTCCCACGGGATCAAAAGTTGCGCGGGTAAAACCGCGCGCGGTGGCTAGTCTTACATAATACTTATAATTCAAGCTTTGTGCGTACTTTAAGGCTAGTTGGCGCTGTGTAATTGAATAAGTACCTACCTAAGTATATGTCCACCATGTTGAACTGTAAGGGTGTTGCCACGCCAATCGATCGACCGTCTATCGACAAATGAATCAGTCGACTTTGATCGATAGTTTTTGCTAGGCCAAAAAATCCGATCGACTTCGACCGAGTTGTAACACCCTAACTTGTATTAAACACTGAATACGATTCCACATTAGAAGCACTCTTTTCGTTTCGATGTAATACGTTGAAGTATTAAAAATAAACATTATAAACAATACTATATGTATAAAACTAATATTATAAAGGGGAAAGATTCTATTCTTGTTTGTATTGATGAAACTCAAACCAACTGGGCTGGTATTAAACGTTATTGTACCATTATACTCGTAAATCTGCTCGTACATTATTCAGTAGTATCATCATGGACTTTTAAGAACTTGGTCAGGAAATACTTAAAAATATCTTTTGTAAAACTCTCAGTCCTTTATTATAAAGAAATCGTTGCAGTATTCGTATTGCATTGGTTGTCGAGTGATCGCCTGCGAGACGGACAAAGCCAGGACGGCTTTGGATATTAGGAAAACTTTTGGGACATGAACTTTTACAAAATGCATGCGGGTGAATACTTAATTTCACTTAGATCCTCTCTATGTCCTGTGCATAACACAAACTTAGTGAAGCTTTCTTTATATTTTCATGTCGTTTTATAAAATCTTATAATTAATGACGTGTTTCAGGTTTCTTTTTATACTCTTTATCGAAGATTCAATAAATAAATTGTTCGAAGTGGTAATTTTTATGCGAACATAAAAGCAAAAAAAGTCCATGTTAGGAAGTTCAAGATGAACCACGAAGATGTATTTGATACACACGCTCAACAACGTTCTTTTGCATTCAGATTTACAGTCACATCAAAGTAAATAAATGGATTGGTTTATCTTGTTCAGTACATAAATAGCTGTGTTTGACAGCTATTGAACTACTTGACTCAACCAGGCTTTACCACTGCAGTCGATAGTCCTTTTGCATTTTCACTTTGACAAGCCTGAGCGAGGACGTGGTTTCTGTTACAGTCAGGTGTATATTAGTAACTATGCTAATCCGGTTTATCTAAAATGTTCACCTTAAATTATATTAAATAAGGTAGCCTTGTAAGTAACGCACGTAACTTATGTATAATACCGTAGCAAATATAATTGATTGAATCAGGCGTTACTTTGCGGAAATCCATGACAACTACATTTTCATGCGTAGGTAATCCTGCATCACTAGTGCAAGTACACGTCGCGGAATTAGCAAAATAACTTTTTATAGTAGTTACCGAAGCAAATTTTTGATTTTGCAAATTTGCGTATAACATTAATTATAAGACTTGGGCTATCAAATGTAGAATTTTATTAGATCTAACTGGTTGATTCCGAGATGAGAGCGTTAAACAAACAAACAAACCCTACAGATTCATTTTGTTAGTAAAGATAAAATGCGTATTATAGGCCACGGTGTCAGAAAAGTCACCTGGGGTTGAATCATCACCATTTTCAACCGACTTCCAAAAAAGGAGGAGGTTTAAAATTCGTCTGTATGTTTTTTTATGTGTCTTTGTTACACGATATTTCGGACAATTATGAATTGATTTTGAAAATTGTTGTTTCATATGATAGAGGATACCTTATAGTTGGTCCTATTTAAATTTCATCGAAATCGGTTGAGTACTTCATGAAAATTTCAAAATTTGGTAAAAAAATTTATGATTTCGGAGAATGTTTACGTTGATGCTTAGCGTTGATGACATTCTCAACTCAGCCAAAGTGTTGACGTTAAGTCGGTTTTTTTAATGCTCTGCAATAGTTGATTATTTCAAATGATAAAATAAGTCAAATGGAAAAAAACATTTTATACGAAAACTTCGTACTGAATCTTGGTGGTTATTGACAATTACTAATACACTTTATTTTAATACTTTTTGAAGTGAACCAAGTTTTATTTTAATTCGAATTTCACATCTCCCGTAAATCGTACTGTTTGATTATTTCATTAACCAGAACACCATAAACTTTGTGTAACTTATCTGAACTTTGGTTTATGACTGCTTGTTAATTGATTTATTTCGTATCTCCGACCCGAACTTTGATGTTTGCAAAGCGATGTTCTTGTTTATTTGTATTTTTACCCACGACGGAACGGAGACGGTATATGCGTTTGGGGTGAGAGGGTGTTTGTGCAAACCAATGTTACCATTTATCTCCAGAACCCCTGGTCAGATTTTAATGCGGTTTTCAGTAATCGCTTTGGATTTGATTGGTGCATGTTCTTAGATAGGTGTAGCGGTAACAACTCACCAGGGGGCGCTGCAGTAAACATTTGTTTGCAAAAGCCAATGTTACCATTTATCTGCAAAACCATTGATCCGATTTAAACGCTGTTTTCAGTGATCGCTTTGGATTTGATTGGTGCATGTTCTTAGATAGGTGTAACGGTAACAACTCACCAGGGGGCGCTGCAGTAAACATTTGTTTGTAAAAGCCAATGTTACCTTTTATCTACAAAACCATTGATCCGATTTAAATGCTGTTTTCAGTGACCGCTTTTGGATTTGATTAGCGCATGTTCTGAGATAGGTGTTACGGTAAGAACTCACCAGGGGGCGCTGCAGTAAATATTTGTTTGCAAACGATTGGTCTGATTTGAATGCCGTTTTCAATTATCGCTTTGGATTTGATTGGTATAATGTTCTTAAATAGGTTTAACTGTAACAACTCATCAACGCATCTTGATTTCTCACTCATTATAATACTTCACTATGTATTTAAATAAACTACATGAGTTTTCCAGCGGTGGTGGGGACATTAGAGGGTGGATGAGGAACGAGGTGTTGTGTAATGTAATGTATAGTACCTATATTATGCTCTTTAAAAAGTTTGAAATAAAAAACAAAATAAAAATTTTGAAAAACCCACGACGCGACGGTTAAAAAGTAATTGAAAAAGAATAAAATAATTTAAAATATCCCGACTGAAATGATTTATGCGACGAGAGATAATTAACGTGAAAAGCTTTTTTAAAAGTTCACTTGATCTCACACAGAGTCGGTCATATTATGAACAATATACTATTCGTTTTCATAGCACTTTCCTATGCTTACCTATTCGGTTCTCGAAGATGTAGATGTCGCAATAACATAGGTTGAACTCCCTATGAACTTTATAAGAAGAGCAAGAAAATCCGTCGAGGGCTGCCATCAATATTTTAAATTTCAATATAAAACTACAAAACGAATTCATTCAATGGCAGCCCCAGACGGATTTTCTTGCTCTTTTTATAAAGTTCATAGGGAGTTGAATATTGGTAAAAATGAGCTTAAGTTAACAGCATACAAGCTGCGAAAAGCGCAGCGGTTGGATGATAAAGATAAAAAAATACGTCTTGAAAGATGTCGCTTACTGAAAGTGCGCTCCGCTGGTGAAGCGTGAAAAAATATTGTTTTCACAGATGAAAAAATGTTTACGATTGAACAGTCTTATAACCGCCAAAACGATAGAATTTACTCTTCTAGTCACCCTGGAACCACAGCAATTATCCCCCATCGGCAAAAACCGGATTCAGTCATGGTTTGGGGTGGCATTTGCTCAACAGGCAAAACTCCTCTCGTTTTCGTAGAAAAAGGTGTGAAGATGAATCAAGAAATATACCGACGCGATATTTGGAGAGTGTAGTTCTTCCTTGGAGCCAGCAGCACTTCGGCGACCAACCGTGGACTTTTCAACAGGACTCTGCTCCATCTCACAGGGCCTCAAATGTAAAGCAGTGGTGTATGGACCATTTCCCAGAGTTCATAAGTTCCAAGGAATGGCCACAATATTCACCAGACCTTTATCCAATGGATTACAGCGTATGGTCAATTCTAGAGGCGAGGGCCTGTGTAACTTCACACAGAAGTGTAGACGCGCTGAAGGCAACACTTTCTCGTGATTGGGACAAAATATCTGAAGAGGAGGTACGGAAAATCGTCGAAAACTT
Source organism: Stenoptilia bipunctidactyla (assembly GCA_944452665.1). Classification (NCBI taxonomy): domain Eukaryota; kingdom Metazoa; phylum Arthropoda; class Insecta; order Lepidoptera; family Pterophoridae; genus Stenoptilia; species Stenoptilia bipunctidactyla. The sequence goes on from OX101727.1 coordinate 21,783,339, forward strand.
CAGAAAACGTTTAAGCCTTTGTATTAAAGCTAAAGGTGGTTATTTTGAAAACAAATAGATATTTACGTTAAAATAATACTGTATTTTTATTATTTAATAGTCACCGTCATACTGTGTAAAAGAAAAATAAAATAAATCGTAAAATAATTTCTCAACGTATTTCAGAGCCACCCTGTATTATGCAGATCTGTCTAATGAAACATACGTTATACATACTGTAGAACAGTATGGGTGTCGGAAATGGTCAAATTTCGGAGCAAAAGATAATTCAACTCGTAGGAGTCTGACAGGAATGTTTTACCTTTTACAAAAGTTGTATGTTTGAAATCACTATATTGGGGACTGGACTTTTGAAAAGCGAGGTATAAATTTCAACTCAAAATCGGATGTTAAAACGTATGTTAAATAAGAATAATTTAAAATAACTATAAAATTATAACTCTAAGCTCAAAACGTTTTTAATTCTTTAATTGTTATTTAATAATGTACATTATTTTCAACCGACTTCCAAAAGGAAGAGGTTCTCAATTCTTGTGTATGTATTTTTTTGTATATTTGTTACACGATTTTTTTTACGGTTATGAATATATATTTTGAATATTCTTGTTTCATATGATAAAAGATACGTCAGAGGTAATCCCATATAAATTTCATCGAAATCCAGTTAGTACTTTTTTTTAATTTGAAATTTTTAAAAGTATGTATGAAATCGGTGAATATATACGTGGATGACCTTATACTTCAGCAAAAGTTATGACAAAGATTCTGAATATATTAGTGAAGTAGGTTTAATTAATGCTGTGCATTCGTTGGATATTTATTGAATACTAATTGACATTTAGACGACTGCGCGTAGAGATTTGAAATTTGGAACACGCATTCCTTATCTCGTGTAGGTATGCGTTAAGAAAGAAGTTCCCGAAATTCCCAAGGGAACGAGAAATATAGGACTTGTTAAGTTAGATGAAAAATCTTATTCCTTGAGTGCACGGATGTGAAACTAGATATACCTTAAGGTTCTTCAAATATTTATTCTTTAATAAATAAAAAAAAAATACTAAAGTAAAACTTATATGAAAGAATCAGATTTTATCGCATATATTGTAATTCAACTCGAGGATTTGATGTGTTTACAGTAACTGTGGTCACGAGTTTTCACGATATATGTTATAAAAAGAAATTATTTTATCTCGGCCCGATATTTAAATGGTCAGATAAAAGTTATCTTATGAATAAAGTATATCCTACTTGATAGCTTTCAGTTCGTCTCACGTTTATTGCAATGAGTTATAGTGTGACCGATGGGAGATTGCGTTCCTGACAGCTGTCAAAATCATAGCTTTTTTTCCCCTTCGGATCGGAAATAAACTTTATTCAGTGGAGTGGAGAGCTGTCAGGAACGCATTCCCGCAAAGGCCGCACTCCAAGAAAACTAATTGTCATGCTATGTCATTGTCATACGATTATAAAAATTTACCACACCAATCGATCGACGGTCGACCGCGATTTTTTGGCATAGTAAAAACTATCGATCGAAGTCGACTGTTCCATTCGTCCGTCGATTGACGGTCGATCAATTGGTGTGGTAACACTCTAATACTTCATTCGTCAGATAACTTTTATACGACGATTGATAAATCAGGCCATAATGTATTCAATCGTGAAAACCTCGACAACCGGCTTGTGTAGGGGTAACGTACATTGACTTCTATGCCAGAGGTCCTGGATTCGAATCCCGGCGGCGACGGATATTTGTGTGATGAACACAGATATTAGTCGTCAAGTCATGGACGTTTATATGTTTATTTAAGTTTATTTTCTAATAAAAAATATGTATTTATTCAATATGTTTGTTTATATATTTCTTAAGTATATCAGTTCACTAGTATCATAACACAAGTTCTTTAAGAAACTTAATTTGGGCTAGATAATGTTGTGTGAGTGTCAGAAATATTTATTTATAATTGCCAGTTCCACACGCTTATCCAGGGTGGAAGGCAAAAATATTAGCAGCGATGATCCAGGTGCTGAAGGCATAGATTATTCTTATTAGATTAATAGCACGAAAACATCCATCAAGTTTCACTGTTATGTCAATACAGAAACTTGGTTTCTATGACCCGCGATATCTCACTACATACACGGTGACGGTTCTTGTTGCGTGGTTTTTGTCCCGATGAAGCTGAACCGCCAGGCTTGATAGCTACTGGGAATCTACTACTGGGAGTCCACTATCGAGAACATAATAAAATATGGTATAATAAATATATTTAATCGAGTAACAGTAAATTTTATCGAGTATAGTTAACTGAAAGTTAAAATTTTAGGTGACAAAAATAATGAATTTGGCTTACTGTTTTAAATAAGTGAGCGACTGACTGCGAGTGACGAGAAATCAATGAAACAGTGACTTAAAAACATTATTTTGTCACAAAGCTCTAGGGTTTATGCGCTTCGCCAGCCGCTGCCGCGGCACCGCTCGCATCGCTACGATCGTCGTCGCGCCTTACCTACCGACTATATCTTCCCGCTTCCGGTGCGGGAGCCCTTCTTGCATAATCTTTTTCATCGCAATGTTAATGAATAGATTAGTATATATCAAATGTATGAAAATATATTATTTTCAATAATATGCACCTAACCAACCTACTTGTTTTCTTGTGATTATAAGGCTTCTAGTGTTTTTTTCTGTGTTTTGGTCGCTCACTAAGTGCCAACGCTGCGTCACGCGTTCAAACGCGTGTTTCATACAAAACTGCAATATCCGTACTATACGCGCGTTCGATACGGACGTTCAGAATGCGCCAAGCACCACGAATGATACGCGCGTACGGTAAGGAAAATGTTATGAAAGTTTGTATGTTTGAATCTCACTTAATAGATGTTATATAAATCTATGGGTAGGTGTGCCTATGTGAAGATAGGCAGCGTTGGCACTTAGTTATTCAGTCGCACTACTTATAAATATTTCATATACTTCATTTTTATATTTTTATTAGTCCAAATTTGTTTAATAGTCGCTAGATAAATTTTTAGTCGCTCGTTTTACTATTTCCCATAAAATATTATTTAGGTACAAGGATTTAACGAAGAGTTTGGGTAACTAACAAGTTCGTATGACTTGATGGCACTGAAAGTTAGTCGTGATATTGTAGAGGGCGCTCAATAGAATTCGATTGCAGTACCGGTAGTAACTTTGACCTGAAGTAGTTTGAAAACCAAATACCTTTACCAAAATAACTTAACAAAGTTTGTGTGGAGACCACAAAGGGGAATGACGATGAGTCAGTTTTAGGACGATCCTGTTTCAAAGTGGCTTAGAATCGAAACAGCGACCTCAAGTGCTGCAGGTGCAGGTAGTGCAGGCTGGTGAGTAGTTAGGGGAAGGTGGGCATGAAAGAGCCCTGTAAATTAATTAAATTAAATACAGAAAAAGAAGATGGAATTTCTTTGAAAAAATATAAGTGGAGTTAGAGTGTCACAAAGGGTGCGCAGGATTATGGGGCAAGAAAGGGACGTTTTAGAAAAAAGCGTCCCATACAAACGTGATTCCCTATGGCCTTTTCTATCGACTTTCATAATAAAAAAAATATGATGTCGCTACCATAATTGATTCGGTTATAGACTTAACTCTCTTAGCAGCTCTCTTTACGAGTTTCAATGTCAGGGTTACACACAGTACAGATATCTAGCTAGGTATAGTAATTCAACTTAAGTCAAACGGACGAAACGCGACCTATAGGTACCTACGCGGCTAGATCTCGGCATGCTCTCGGTATGAGGCCAGTCGTGAGTGTCTGAATACCGAAACAATTGTTGATTGAGCTTTACGTTAATATGAGGATTTTTTAAAATTTTTGTTTAAAACTAAACTTTTAACTAAAACTTAAACTAAAACTTTAAAATTTAATAATACATCTTTTCGTGCGTCTCAATCGAGGCACAAGTATTTTTCGGTCGCTAATTTATAAGACCGATTTGTTATTCAAACGTAAACATGGTTTTTTGAGACAAAACGATTTTTTTTTAACGAAGTGTTCAAAAAAAATTCAATTTACAAAGTATTTTATTTGTTTATATAAAAAAAGTATATTTGCAGTCACAAAACTAAATGGAAGTAAACACAAAGTAGGCAAATATAATTTAAACGCTGAAGGCATATGTGCACGGACCGCGGCGCTGTAGGCATTTATTTCAAAGATGCGGCCGAGTTGAATTATTTTAGATATCTGTACTTTGACTACGTGGTTAAGGGGTCACTCCGCGCGGTACATCCGTTATTTACCTACAGCGAAGCGCTCCGCCGGCGCAGTTCGAATGGGTCGTGTATCACGCGCGCGCCCGTCGGGACGTTGTAGATACCTACCTACCGTTGTAATTCTATGATCGAGGTCGCAAATAGTATTTAAAAATGGACATAAAAAGAAACAAATATTCAATTAGATTATGTTTAGATTTGATTATGTTCAATTTAGCAAACAAAACATACGTAGTATTACTAATTATTCCTCGTAACTTTTTTTTCATTTTGTACTTTAGGTAAGTTGAAATAATATTTTTTACTAAGGTAGAATAACAGTAATACCTACATCGGTAGATACTTAATTACAAATAAGGAGATTAATTATTCTTCACTAGGCAGCAACCCTAACAGCGTAAGAAAAGATAAGAGGCATGCGATAGAAAGAGACAAAACTTCTAGGTATATAAATTTGCAGGTACGTAATGCTGTGCGAGCTGAATTCCACCGTATCGCGTCGTAGCAAGACTCGAATTTATTTAGATCTTCTTGCGGAGTAATTCTTCTGTACCAACTATTACTTATTCTGTGGTTTAAGTGGCATATTGATAATTCCACTCTCAAGGAATGGTGCATCCTCGGATTTTACTCTTTAACTCCGAAAGCATTAAGGTTAGGAACGTAGTTCTAATGACAAAAGTTGCTTATTTTAATGTTTCTCACCCATAGACATAGTAAAAAATATTACAATAAAGTCAAAATTTTCTATTAAAGTCCTGTGCACGTGACAAAACACTGTGGTTGAGGTGACAGATGTCAGATTGATCAAAATTGAAAATCATCATCTCCATCTGTTTCTCATTCTTTGAACGTAGCGTAGGATTAACAAAAAAGGTCTTGCATCTTGCTATATGGTGGATTTAATATTTTATGAATAAGATCCCATGTAAGTAGGTGATAGAGTCCTATTGTTTTTTCTGTTGTAAGCATGTTTTTCAATTCAATAATAATAATATTCATTTAATTCAGGTAACTTAAGAATAGTACAAGATGTTTAAACTATATCTAAGACCCATAGTAAATATATAACTTAACCTAAAATACATACAATATATAAAAACTACACAAATTTACACTAATTCACACGTATGGACTGTGACGTGGGACGCGACATCCTTGTGTCAAGTATCCGTCCGCGGAAGCGACGGAATACGACACCCTGCGGCCAAAAATCTTCCTTTAGATATGTAGGTCGACAGATGTTCGGTCGGCATTCTCACCACAAAGGAGTTGAAGCTCACTCTGTGGCGGGACTCCAACCGCTCGACCCTCATGTTGAGTCCTGTTTCGCGTGTGCACGCGAGACCTACAGCTGCGTGGTTTGCACCACGCCACGCAGCAGAAGATTGTCTCTATTCGGTGCGGTACCACACTTGTTCTTACAGGAGGGCTTCTTCTTCTTCCGCTCCACCTTATTGAAGCCCTCGCCGTCTTCCTGGTTCTTCATAGCTGATCTCTTCTCTGATCATTCTAGGTATACTGGCTAAAACAAAAGACGTGAACAATTATTTTATAGCAGTATTTTAAGGCAAATGTGCCTATCACATCAACTCTAGAAGCAAACAATTAAAGTTTATTGATAATAGTTTGAAATAGCAAAAAGTCGTAATTAGGGTGACAATGAGGCAAAGCAAGGGATTTTTGATTAGGTTTTGCAGGGTTAAACCTCCCATAATTAAACTATAAAACAGCACTATCTTATTACGCACGCATGATCAAACATAAGCACAAACTTCCATGACACACTTAAAGCATATATTGTAGCATCTTGATGTCCAGCACTATACGACATAAGCCTTATCAACAATGACGTTAAAACTGTAGGAAGGTAATAAAATTTTAATGGAAATACCAACATAATGTTTTCCTTGTGAATTTGCCTACCTCTTAAGGAAATGCAGAGAACATTTTAAAAACAAATATAAAGGGCGTTATAACGGTAGAGATAATACATCATTGGGCGCTGCGGGCACCAAATAAATATGAAAACACCGGTTATGCATAATTTATTTGACACATAAATTACAATGAGGATATTCACCTACTTTTTATGTTACTGTTTGTCCTTTCCATTTAGTGTTTGTTTCTTGATTTCTTTTACTAGTTTTTTAGAAGCCTTTATTCAGATTTACGCACTGCTACGCACATTTAATGAGTTTTTATATGATATTATTATTAACTAACAACTGCTTTCAACCATAACTTTTGAGAAGTAAATAAGTAGATAATTCTGTTTCTGGGAAATCTAATAAAACAGTCTTGCTCAGTCATACTAGTCAGGCAATAAGTACAGGAGTTATTTTTTCTCAAAACTGATAGATATTTCGACCACTTGTGTTTGCTTGTAAAGTACAGTTTTTATTTCCCTTTTAACCACTAAAATCGATTTTTTGGTATACTAAAAACTATCGATCGACGTCGACTGTTTCATTCGTCCGTGGATCGATTGTTGTGGTAACACTCTAACACTAATCGATGGGTTGGACTGGCGCTTATTTCCTTTTCTAAAGTTATGGATCAATTAAATTGACCGAGGCAACTGACTGTGAATGTAGGTAATTGAATTAATTAAAAATGAAGTCAATAACACTTACAGTCCCTAACTTTACATGGATTCTAGCGGGATTGTAGCGGTCCGAAATAAATATTTTCGGATACTAATATTTTATTTAAGTACCTATGAAGTTATGGATCAATTAAATTGACCGAGATGACTGACTGTAAATATAATGGAATTAATTAAAAATGAAGTTAATACACTTGCAGTCACTAACTTTACATGGATTGATGCGGTACGAAATAAATATTTTTTATTTTATTTAAGCACTACTTAAGTGTAGATAGATGTGTTAGGTATAGTTCTTTATGGAGCATATACAACAAATCTATGCTTGAGTTTTGATCAACGCTTAATTAAGCTTTCAGAATTCGATCCTTAAATTGTGAAGAGGTTAAAGCTAAACCTCGAGGGTATGCAAATGTCTTCATTGTTGGAGTGATGATAGTGGCAAACTTAATTACCTAGTTGTTTTTAGTTGTGTGGCGGTTTTTAGGTGCCTGACACGGATTGTTATAGCATCCGAAGGTAAATTATTGGGCTAAGTAGGTTTTTTCAAAGGAGATAACTCCAAAACAGATTGCTCTTAAAAAACCAATAACAAAATAAACGAGGTCAAGAATATTAAAATAAGTAGGTACATGAATTTTACAATAGGTACAATAATTGAATCCCGCAGTAAACAGATATTGTCTGTCGAGTCAATCTATAAAGGTACCTTAATGACAAGAAATAAAGTTTTTTGAAGTTTCTTACTAAATAAACAGCAGCCTCATTAAGGCTTTGCAAACAAAACCTTGAAATGTTTGTGTTTTGTTTCTTTCAGGAAAAGGCGAATTTGAATACCAAATGTGCCCAAAAGTCAGTGGATTATGGCTCAAAACTTGTGGTTACTGAATTATCATATTAAGAATTAAATGGAACAGAAAAAAAATCACTTCAATTTGACCTGATCTTGAGGTCAAAGATGAAGCAACCGGGTTCAGGAGAGTCCATATACCAACAACTGCATTCAAAGGAAATTTAAGAATTCGTCATAATCCTTTGTTTTTCTCTTTTAGCAGGGCCATGAATCTCTTCTTGGGTTCATCATCATCATCACAACTCTTTGTAATGAGCCCACTGCAGGGCAGGAGTCTCTCCCCTGGGTGAAGAGGAGGTATAGGCCACAATCCACTAAGCTGGCCCAGTGCTTGGTGGTTGCTGCCAGAATTTTCAGGGCGATTGGATGGCTTCTGACAAACCCTAACGACTACTGTATACAATTATACACGCGGGACCGACTGCTTAACGTGTCCTCCGTCGTGACAAATTAATGGTCGGCGGTCACCCATCCAGGTACCGACCTAGCCGAACGTGTAAAGCAACTGATAAAGCTAATGATATTTCAAACATTTTATAAAAGTTACTCGGCGAAATAAAGTTGTTTTACATTTTTTTATAATCGCATGACATACGTGATGAGCTTAAAGCTGTTGAGTAGTAAGTACTATTTTCAGAAAATGGCTTTTTTCTGACCGTTGAAAAATCTGGTCTTAATGTAATAAATATTAAAATAAAAATTCATGATGAAATATCCTACTTTTCGCTAACTATTTGTGTTAACAGTGAAATTTGATTTGTTACAGAACAATAAAGCGATACACGAAACTTATTAAAATCCCAAGCCCTCTTCTATTATTTTGTTTACTCATTCATTATCAATCTACAAATCTTTACAGTTTCAAATTTACAGAAATGTTATTAATTAAATACAAAATTTAACGAAATGACAATATTATTCGTTCAAACATGACAATCAACATAGCCGCGAGAAAACATTTCCTCACAACTTTGTGTGTAATCTTATTTCAGTAACAATATCATACAAATTATGTACTTAAGCAACTGGCTTCAAATTTCAAATGAAGTATTTACAGGGATACTTAAATTTGAGTGGAGGCTGTATAACATCGAAGGGCGAGATTTATGACAAAAAAGGAAGTATATTAAATTTATAAGGATATTAAAAAAGATGTTTAAAAGTACCGAGAGCTTTTTGTATAGAAATTTATTTTTAAAATCTTGCGTGACCTGAAAATGTGTTTCGTATTTTATGTTTTACCGATTGGTCGGTTCTTATAAGGGAAGGACCAAAATGATATTGTAAAAACATTCTTGTATGGAAATCAATATCTTTGTGTTCTCATGTTAACATTTAGGCAATATACATAAACAAATAACGCCCACTCCTTGTTTACTCTAGGGTTGTTTCTCTCAAAGTCAATCCGAACGTGAAATAACATTAATTAAAAAGTAAAAGCAATTTCAGCAAAGGTAGTAACTTCAAATTAACATTCATATCATTACATCCTTGTTTTTTTATAGAAAATTAAATGACATCCATATAATGAAGTTGTAAAGAGAATGAAATGTATTTGTAAAGTTATAAATTTTAAACGTGGTTGACAAGTACTTTATTTTATAATATTCATATAAGAACTTTTAGGACAAGAACTAACACACAAAAAGGTACTAAAAAAATAAACAACCATGTAAGCAAAAAATCCGGACTGTTCTATCAGAGTTAAAATCTTGTTGAATACTAAAATACGTTACTATACTAGTTTTAGTATTCTGTAAGTCTACTAGAGCTTAATCCGAAGTTCAAAAATGCAAAGCTCAAGGAACAATATACATATAATGAAATAAAAAAAATTAATTAAATCCCCAGACAATCACACCAACTACATGGCCTTTAACTAAGCAGAGATTGTGATTTGGGATACCATATAGCGAACTAGGATATACATATATATGTAAACGTCCAGATCCAATAAAAATATTTTCTTGTTCCGTGCGGGAATCGAACCCGCGACCACTGGCGTCTGAGGCAGACAGTGATAATAAATAAATATTTCCGACACCTACACAACATTATCAGGCCCAAATTAAGTTTCTTAAAGAACTTGTGTTATGGAACTTATGGATACTAGTTAACTGATATACTTAAGAAATATATAAACGTACAAATTGAATAGATACATATTTTTTATTAGAAAATAAACATATTTACTTGACGACTAATATCTGTGTTCATCACACAAATCCGTCACTGCCACTGGGATTCGAACCCAGGACCTCTGGCATAGAAGGCAATGTACGTTACCGCTACACCAGCCGGTCGTCTAATAATAATAATAATAATTGATATAAATGTGAAGAAATACATTTATAACAAAACATTATGGAAGATAATTCGTCATTATCATTAGGCTGGAGACGCCGACTGATGATCAAAGTCCCCCAAATATTCTCCTATAACATCACTCAGTCCTGCGCTGCCCACATCCAGCGTTTACCGGCGACCTTGACAAGGTCGTCGGTCCATCAAGCATACATAAATCTTCGTCTTGCCCATGTTCATTTAAAAACCTCTTTTGTTTACACATGAAAATCAGCTACAATTAAAGTTTGTATCTATTATGATAGAGAGAACTAATTAATACAATAAATGAACGAATAAAGAGACATTTATATGGGCCAGCCATCAACATCTTTTAAATAAACAAATTCTTTACATTCCAAATATTCAAATGACGAATACCGTTAAGTACAGGCAGTCAAAACTAAATAGGTATGTAGGCGAGCAATAAAGTAAAGGTACACATTGAAACACTAATATGATACATTTCTATGGTAAAGGAGTTTTGAGATAACATCTTGTCTAGAACAGGTCGTTGAACTTTTTATCGTCTAGCCACACCAACTAAAAACGTTTTAGCGGTTATGCTTTGATATATATTTGTATAAGTAGGACTTGCAATAAATTACCATATTTTTACTTATGTAGAAGAGGACAGATAAATGTAACTACATACAAAATAATTACATCAACAAGTCACTAACAAAATTGTTCTTACTCATATTATTATCTTAAATCATGATTATAAGTTCGATAAAAGACGTTGTTATTCAACGCACAATAAGAAACCACAAGAAAACTAAAACCCTTGTATACGAAATTATAAAGTATCCTTATAAGCTTTCGAAAAACTTTTTGGATTCTTTTATATTTTACGAATCTACTTAGTACTCGCTACTTTATGCTTTTAAGTAGAAAGGCTTTCGGTTTTCAGCGGATTGGAAATAAGCTCCATGTGAAAAGACTTCTCTTGGATGGATGTGTACCATGTAAACGGCGGCAAAAGCCTGTCCCCGAGGCCGGCAAATGCGCGACGTGAATTTTCACCTCGCCTAGGCTAGGCCTGCCGCACCGCCGTTAAGCTTTGGTCTGGTGATCATGACGCACAACGCTGCGGTATGCAGTATGCGTTGCCGGACACTCAAACATATGAAAAACGTCGAGAGTGTTCTCTTGTTCCGTCGCATCGCAGTATGCGTCAGCGGCGAGGGGCAAGCGCGGTGAAGTGGGGAGGTGTACTGCCGCACAGCGCAGCGTCATTCTAGGTTCAACGCTGTGGTGTTCGGTGTGCGTCACGGGTGTTCGTCACTGAGTCAATATGGAATTTTGGTAGCTGCGGCAAAATCAAGTGACCACCTCTCCGCAGGGACGCTAAATGCTGCGTTGTGACGCTTCGTTGCGGCGCATACCGCAGCGTTGTGCGTCATGATCACCAGACCAAAGCTTTAGCGCCGCCGCGGCACTGCTGCCGCCGGTTCCCGCAGCCAGTAGGGCTAGCATACGACCATCGATAAAGACTCGAATCGACAAGATAAATATTACCGAATTACTTTCGGTAATATTTATCTTGTCTTGTCTTTGTCTTGAATTATGTTAGCTAACCATGCGCACCATAATAGATAGAAGTACTTGTTTGGATGCGATCTGCGAACTGGGCGATCGAGGGAGCGGGCGCGGTCGCGCAGGCCCAAGTTTGTATGAGCCGCCTGCGCCGCGGGTCACTAATACAAATATTAGTAAAGGTAATTAGCATTACAGGGACTGTGCTATTAGATTAGCCTTTTTTATTAGATCCACATTCTCCTCAATCAGACCTTATGATAAGTGGTAATGGGCGTGAAAATAGCACACGTGAATTGGCTATTGCCGGAGTACGGTGATATTTGGCTGTAGATTGTTAGTTCGGCATTTTCAGGTAGCCCGTAAGTAGTTCTGACAAACTCTTACGACAGCCGTAAATATGATGACGAAAAAACAATGAAATTAGAACAGCTTTTGTCTTAAGTTTCTTAAATTAATAATATATTTAAGTTTTTGCGTTTACAAATGCTCAATTATTTTTAAATATCTGCACCATGTGCTTAATAAAAATCACCCGACCAGGACTCGAACCTGCAGTGCGATCACAGAACTTTATCGAATCGTATATTAACGAATGTTTACGAATGCTCGTATAGTATGGAGTCGGTTGCAAGTTTTGAGTAATATTGTAAATTTTTATTTTACAGATATTTATGTGTACAACCTATTTACAAACATTCAAAATTAACAAGGCACACATTTATTTAAGCTGGCCGTGCGGCAATGGATAGATTTAAATTTTTTCTTAAAAACCGTCTCCATACTATACGAACATTCGTTAACAAACGATTAGATAAAGTTCTGTGATCGCACTGCTGGGACGATTGCTCTGCCACGGCCCTGGCGGCACGCCATCGAAATTACTTAGCACATTCTTGTTTTTACGTTATATTGCTAACGTAGCTCCATCTAATGGTATAGTTTTGCAGCTATAACCCGAGGCCAATTTCTTTTCAGAAATTGTAAATCTCAGTTAAAGTGAAGCATTGTAATGTTTAAGTTTTTGCATTTAATGCAATCATTTTTAAATAACTGAAAAATTTGCTAAATCTTAACCACGAAGGATTTTTTTAGATTGGATACTGTTACACTTTCATCTAGAAACAGTTTGATGGATGAGCAAAACATACCCAGGAACAATAAAAAAGTAACTTTTCATCCCACATCTCCCACGGGATCGGATTTGGAACTTCTAGTTCAATTATAGGTAATTCATAATGCAAAATAATGATGTCAAAATTCGTTGAAAAACCTTATCATCAGACGTTAAAAAAATAACATGTAGCTCTGATAACTTTTCATTCCAAAAATGACCAACTGCTTTGTAAGTATCCTTAGTCCGATAACCCAATGTTCCGTTAGCACGTTTTTTACATGGGAGTACCAATTACCCACAGATTCAAATCGTCCATTGGCCGTTCTTTTGCCAAATATGTCCGTAATTCTTTTTTTGGAACACACCTTATTCATTGCAGTCATTAAGATAAGATTCTGCCTACGTTTCGACGAAACACGATTTACGGGTCCCAGTTCACGATATTATTCTTTTTCGAAAAGAGTAAGTAGGCAATACTGTATCGGCAAATATATGTGCGTAGAAACTGAACTTGATTTATAAGGAAGAGGTAAAAAGGCTTTCTTTGGTGAGTTTCGTTTAAGGTATACCTTTATTAAAGGTTTGTTATTATTTTTTTAGATTTTTTACTGTTTGACCTTACCATTTTATCAGTTTTCGGTTGGCCGGTCCTAGTTATGTTTCATAAGCAATCACTTTTCTCTGTGAACAAATATCATTGCTACGGAAATGATGTGTTCCACTTTTACCATACTCATCATAAAGATCCTCTTTTAAACCGACTTCCAAAAAGGAGAAGGTTCTCAGTTCGTCTTTTTTTTTTGTCTTTGTTACACAATATTTCCGACAATTATGAATTGATTTTGAAAATTGTTGTTTCATATGATAGACGATACTTCATAGTTGGTTCCATTTAAATTTCATCGAAATCGGTTAAGTACTTCATTAAAATTTCAAACTTTTGAAAATATGTACGATTTCGGAGAATGATGACATTCTCAACTCAGCCAAAATTTTGATGTGAAGTCGATTTTTTTATTGCTCTGCAATCAACGATGATTATCTTCTGAACGGATGTTTTCATAAATAAACATAATTAATTTTAAAATTGTTTAGCATGCCAGTCTGTGTAGGTACAATAGGGACGATGAGAACGTAAGGAATTTTTTTATTAAAGTTTCGAGATATTATTTTGGTAAGGTATAATTCAATAAACTAATATTAATGACAAGTTTTGTCGGTGAAACATCTATTTTATTATTAAACTGGCTTCTTGCAGACCTATTTGTTTTTTTCGTTATTGAACAAACAATCACACCAACTTAGGTCGTGGATCCATGTCTACGGTGCGACGCCATTTGATAAAGATACGGCAGTGCAAGCACAGAACTTTGTCGACTCGTATGTTTGTGTAAATTCGTATAGTATGGAGACGGTTGAAAATTTCAATTTATCTATTTTACATTTACTTAACAATACAACATGTTCAAAAACATTTAAAACAAGTAAGGCACATATTTATTTAAACTTGTCCTGGGGCAGTGCCTAGTTTTCAATTGTTGCTTACAAATCTACTTCATACTAAGTATACAAACTTTCGTGAAAACACGAATCGATAAAGTTCTGTGTTCGCACTGCAGTTTAGAAAAGTTCGTTTCCTACACTGCAGTGCTAGCACGGATCTTTTGTCGATCGTAAGTTTACGAATGCTCGTATAGTATGGGGACGGTTTTGCAAGCAATAATTGAAATCTATCCATTGCCGCACGGTCAGCTTAAATAAATGTGTTCCTTGTTAATTTTGAATGTTTGTTAACAGGTTCTACTCTTAAATAACTGTAAAATAAAAAAAATACATTGTTACTAAAAATTTGCAACCGACTCCATACTATACGAGCATTCGTAAACTTACGATCGATAAAAGATCCGTGCTAGCACTGCTGACTCGGCTGAGCCTCGAACTCAGGACCTCTGCAGTGAACACTCGGCCGATGTACAGTAGGCTGCAGATCAAGCGTTCCAAACCTGTCAGAAAATTGTAATTTAATCTGAAATCTTTGCCCTCGATATTAAGTTAAAAATTGGTTGGGGATGTAGTGTGTGACGCGCCTCCCCGTTGTGAATCAATACATTATGACAATATACTGTGTACATTCTTCTGAACAACACGTGTATAAATGAAATGTAAGAAAAGTTAAAAGTTAAGAAGGTACGAAGCAATAGGCAGAATAAAATATAAAAAAGCAGAAAGTTATTTTTTTAATAGGAATATTTTTTATGACGATTAAGTACTTACAAAAGATTTTTTTTGAACCGTAAGATTCTATATAGGTTTTCATAGGCTATCAACAGATATGTGATATGTGTTTTTTCCTTCTCTTTTTTGTTAAATCATACTTTGATTATTCGATATTATGAAATTTTCGTACTTTTACTTTTATCGACCGTTTTGTCAATGCTGCTAAGTAAGTTAGTAAATAGGTTAGTGGATAAGAATCTAGGATATAGTAACACTATTTTAATGTTTTAAATATAATTCTTTTTTTCAAATTTTTGTGAAGAGAGAAAATATTAATTAATATACTTATAAAAGTGTTTAATAATATTAAAAATTTATTAGACCTTTTTGTCTACAAGCAATTTTTATTTGTAATGGTCTTAAATTATTTGTAGTAACAAGATTTTATGTATTTTAATGGTTTTCAAAAACATGTAATAACAATATTTGTTGCAAAAAATTACATTTAACATAATATATAATTTTTTTGTTAAAATTGCCGGGGAGGTCTAGTGTGTGACGCGCCTCCCCGTTATGTATCAATACATTATGAAAATATACTGTGTACATTCATCGCAACAACACGTGTTTTATTAGCTCCCGTCGTCCATCCTTGTAGGGAAATTTGATAGGTTGGTAATGGAGCGTACACATTGCTTGTAATGGAACCTGTAATGTAATCTACAAAAAAAGTTCCCATGATTTGTACGCCTCTCGAGCGCGAACTGAGCCGCAGTAGAGCGCGCTCGTGGCCTGCTCTAAGCTATCCGTACATTTTCTGTTTTTTGAATAACATCAAAAAATGCTCGATGCTCAATGTGGACGGGCGTTCGCGCGCCCGTTCACATTGCGCGAGCACCGGTCGCGAACAGGAATTGCGCCTGTGTGCGTGAGACTTGCTCCTGTGTAGTGACGCTCGAAGCGCGCTCTACGCTATCCGTGAATTGTCGGTTTTTTGGACAACATCAAAGGGACGCGGATTGCAATTCATATTGAATTATTTTTTATTGTTTTGCATTTCATAAATATTGGATAATTACGAGAGCAACTTCAAAGTGTGATATTTTGTTTGTTAAGTTATCTTAATGATTATGATGTCAAATGAAAGCTCTAGGCATAAAACCAATTTATCCATTTGAATGATGTTAATCAGTTTAATCGTTTAGGAGATAAATTAGAATTAATTTTTATGGTAAAGATGTAAAGAAACCAGAACTTGTAAAGTTTTTGTTTTATCAACTGTAAGCAATTCTCTGCCTTTTCTCCTTTTATAAAATGTGGTGCGCCGCAACCAACGTCTAGATCTTCAGCACTTTTTTTATGAATTGATGATTTATCATTATATATTGATGTAAGTATTTAAAAAACCGACTTCAATAACATTTTTAAATCATTTTTAAAAACTTTAGCTGTGGTGAAACTTCATATATGTAGGGTAACTGGTAGATCACTTTCCAAATGCGAGGACGTGATAGTTCAACATCATACTTACACCACAGTACAGATATCTACAGTAATTCAACTCGGCCGCATCATTGAAATAAATGCCTACAGAGCGCCGCGGTCCGTTCACATGTGATAGGGCTGCCCGCCTTCAGCGTTTAAATTACATTTGCCTACTTTGTGTTTACTTCCATTTAATTTTATGACTGCAAATATACTTTTTTTATATAAACAAATAAAAATCTTTGTAAATTGAATAGGAAGTGTTCAACAAAAATACGTTTTGTGTCAAAAAATCATGTTTACGTTTGAATAACAAATTGGTCTTATAAATTAGCGACCGAAAAATACTTGCGCCTCGACTGAGACGCACGAAAAGATGTATTGTTACATTTTAAAGTATAAAAAATCCGCATATTAATGTAAAGCTCAATCAACAATTGTTTCGGAAATTTGAGATACCTAGTAGAAATTTCGAGAAGCCAATGTTGTATGAACCTATATTTTTAGTTATAATGTGGTAGCTGTAAAGCTATAAACTGAGTTATTTTTAATATTGTTTGATATATCTAGAATATTCTTGTTAAATCTTATGGCCGACGCGGTAAAATCTTATTACCTACGTTGTTCTTGGAACAATTAGATAGATGGTTATATGTCTTATTTTGATTGAAGGTATGTAGGTACCTACTTGATATTGTTTTATCGTGTCGAGTTGTTATGCAGGTTATTACGATAGAAAGGTATTGTGATTATTTCATATTTATAATATTCCAATAGTGTATCTCTAAATAAATGTGAGAGTTAACCTTTATACCTACCTATTGAGAGAAAATGAATAAGTAGGTATCTTGTTTTACGTTTGGATTTAAATCGATTGAATTGTTTCATTTGACAAGAATTATGATTTGTTATAAATCTGTATTTCGAATATGTTTGTTATTAAGTAATAGAAATTCATCTATTAGCGCAAACTTTAGGTATTAAGTATTTAGAAGTTTATGTTCTTTGTGTTTTTTTTTTAGAAATTTGCGTATATTTGGACTAGGTACTTACTACAACTTATAAAAGGTTTTTTGTATTTTGTATAATGTTTGGCGCGATCTCTACCAACTAACTGGTCTTCGCAATCCATGTCTCGTGTGATCTATTAATTTTCTGAAGTCTGGCGGACAGAAAAAAACGCGTGTCGACGGACCGTGCTCGCGACGAAATGCGGAAACATTTTGTCTCAGGATGCTCGCAGTGTATGTTCAGTTCGTGCGAAATACACGTACAAATACACCGAGCGCAGCATCGAGCGCTGGTTATTACATTACAGGTTCGATTACAAGCAATCTGTACGCACCATAACGCTTGATCAGCCTTCTGTACCAAGGAAGTTGTCGTGTAGCTGTAGATTCTTTTCACATCGAAATTTTCACTGTCTACGTAGACAAAAACCGTTATAGTGTTATATAGTGTATAGAACTGACCTTAGAAATACTCTAGAGTCTAGACTGGTTCAAACCAGATCTAAATCTAGTTTGTGTTTTGTAGGTCCAAAGGCTATCTCGAACGTACAGACGGACAGACGATCTCTGTTTTAAGATGTAGAGATAGACGACAATACGTAAAACCCCAGATAATCACTCAACTACATGGCCTCAAAATAAGCCAAGCTTGTGTTATTTGATACCATGTAGTGAACTAGGGGAAACCTAGCATATAAATACATACAGGGTGTGGCGTAATGAGTGGATAATCCTTTACCGACGGTTGGGGGGCATTGTGGCTGTTCGGAAAATGACAATTTGTGTTGAGTAAAAGTGTCACGGTTTTCGAGTTTTTGGGCATTTTTTAAAATTTTAAAAAAGTTAGGCCTTTACCCACTCTTTTAAGTGCCAAATTTACAATACAAAGAATTTCCTCAATCTGTTTTCTCAACAGCATTCAGTGATAGTGGTGCTATCAAACGTAAACTACCAATTTTGTACGACAGCCAAAGTTTTTTTTATTTTTATTTTTAAACGTACGGTTCGTGCTAAGTTCTATTTTTTTCCCTAACTTTGGTACCTCGTGGTGTAAAAAAAATATACAGTGACATGAGTGCCCAATTGATTAAATAATAGCCTATTTCATTACGATTCCAATATGTTTCTAGCTCTCAATTTAAAAATATTGCATTTAAGGTGAGTCAAGGTCAATTTTCTTAGGAGGTTCTCTTACGCAAAATTATTACTATTTGTAATAGTTTTAGTTCATCTGCCTTTGTGTTCACAAAACCGAATCCTCCGTCAAGTTGAATAATAATTCTAGGAATCATAGCGCACCTGCGTTTCCTACTAAAACTAATGTTTTGGTTTCTTCTTTCATTTAACGAGTAAAAAAGATAAAAAGATAGCGACTCTATTGTTTGTCCTGGGGTACCTACTCTACCTGATTTTAGGGTGCTGGATTTGCCAGGGTTCTAGGATTTTAGGTTACTGCACCACGGAGATCGTGTTGTTAAGTTATATGAATATATTATATTGTGTGTACGTAAATAAGACGCCGAAAGCTACACTACCACAGTTCCGTTTATTCTAGCCACTTACCGGATAGAAGGTCCCGGGATTGGCAACGAACTAATAGTTACATGTTTTTATGGACGACAGTCACTAAACCCATATAATGCATATTAAAAAAATGGGATCACATTGAATCCTTCGGGGGAGGTGAATGAAACACGGGATTAGTCACCGACGCATACATAACTTCTTCTTGACTTAATATCACCGATGATAAAAATATATTTATTAGTCTCAATAAAAATAACCTAAAACTTAACTCACTACAGTAAATTGTTTTCAGGTGCTCAATGTAGGAGGAAATCAGATAAAATTCTCTGAACTAAAATATGGGCTTTAGCAGTGCTTTCGTGTTTCATATCTGTTACGAACGAGTGTTTATTTCAATCCTTTCATAAAGCTGTATTGCTTGCTAAGCAGTGCTTGGTAAAATCTATACATTCGGTAGGTACCCTTCGAGCTTCAAGATTTAAGAACTGTTTTCGTATGAATATTTTCTGGTCCTGTCGGAATATTGCCAATTTCGATCCATCAAGCAAATTAAGCTGCGGGTTCGTATTATTCCAGTCAGTGAATATAAATAGCGAGCGACATATTTTTTAGATTAAAAACCGTTAACTTATTAACCAGTTTTGAGTGAGTATGTTATAAGTGGATACATTTTAAGGTCCGCTACATTTGTCATTTTAGTTATTGAGGAAGTTTTTTATTAAATTATTAAGTATTTACGTTTGGACATGTCTAAAAAGATGATTTCTTTTCACAACTAAATAGCCTAAGAAATGGAACTCAAGTAAATCCACTACTGAAAATATGTTTAGTAGCGGTTACCCTAAGTATTCATCACTCTAGTAAGTACTTATTTTAGAAAACTATTAGATAGCTGCTTTCAGTTTAAGTGTTTATTGAAAGTTGAAATCAGGCATTATTGACTCAATATAAGTAAAACTAAACTATCTGGTTTAATTCTCTTACCGTTTTGTAGGCTCTCGTACAAATTAGGCTTAAAGATCGAGTAAAAAAAAAAATGTCGTGCCCGCCTTTACCTTTCTTCTCGTAGCTTTACTCAACTTGTTTTTATAGAGTGATGAATACTTAACCGCTACAAAACATATTTTCAGTAGTGGATTTCTTAGGCTATTTAGTTTTGAAAATAAACTTTTCTGCTCTGGGTTGAAAGTAAAATTTTCTGGACATGAAAGGGCTTACATTTTTTTTAAACTGCATCTGTTCGGAATGTTGCAGGAGAGAGTTTTCTAGTTGCGAAGATTAGTGGAATCAAATATCAACATAAACTTATCAAAAAATAAATTTTATTCATAAAGGTGATTGTTCCGATAAAATTTCATATTTGTAATAAGAGTATCACTTCACTTGTTTTAATCGCTAAGTATGCAGAAGCGCTACTTTCATCGGGGCGTCGTCGTCTGTTTTATTATCATTTGCCACAAACGTCAAAACTTCCAGCATTTTAGTATTAACTGTATCCAAGAAAATGCTGGAAGTTTTGACGTCGCAAGTTAAAAATGTCGAATTAGAAATTAACTCTGTCAATAATTACCTACTTAACTATTAGGTAATTATCGACCTGATGTCTCGGCTGGACGAAATGTTCGAGAACTCCTTCACTTCGTCAGAACATAGTATTTTTTAGCAAATTGTTACTTTTGGAACTGATATTTGGCTTATTTGCAAAATTGATTGAACCCGTGTTTGGTCGTAAATGAATTGGTTATTTTAAAAACGGTAAAAGCCACACATTTTGTCAAAACTGAGTTGTTAAAATAGAAGTTTTCATCAATAGTGCATAAATGTTTTAAACCTAAAATGGCACTAGTTTATAATTGAATGTTAGTGCAATACAAAAAAGTGGTACCTACGGTTTTCGTGTCTCCTGAAAACTTATAGGAAAGTGGACTAGTGTCCTTTTCGAAAAAACCGATTCAATTACAAAACACTTCTTGGAGAGCGGTATAGGAGATAGCCGTCCTATCCTTACTTTACAAAAATACGGTAACGAAAAAATATTATAAAAAGATGAAACACTTTGTTAGGTACTTACCGCGTGGTACCTATTACAAATTCCGGAAATAATGGAGTAGTAGGTACTATTTCTAAGACAATTTTTAACGTGAATATTTTAAGTGAATAGAAGCTCGCTGATTTTTCTAAGAAGGCAACAGACAGTGTTTTATTGATTACAAGAATTTTCTCGCACCATTTTGTAAATAGACCGATAACAAGATGTAAAAATTTATAAAGAAAAACAAACTAACTCATTTTCAAACAATGGGATAAGCAAGGGATAATTTATTTTGGAACGGATGCTGTGTTTTAACTACGATATTAAGTTGGGACAGTTGTATGTTGAGAAAGGCTGTGACCGCTACTGTTTCAATCCCGCGGCCATATGTTATATTTAAAAAAAAAAGTGATTTGGAGAAAATTTGTTGAAGCTAAAAGGACAAACTTGGATTATGTCGAAGCATAAATAAATAAGTTATGGAAACGCGATTGAAACGCGGTCGCAATGCAAAGAACGGCGGCGCGGCGATGCAGATCTAGACTTGTGCATATTCAAAAATCTGGTTTTAAGGTTGAAACAAAATCAAAGAGATTTTGAGATTGTTGTTTGTCGACAAAAAATCGGCCAATATCATAACATTATATTGAACCTTAAGAAAATGTATATAGGGAAAAGAATATTTAGGGAATATTTTGACAATATTTTTGAAATGTAGGGGCATATTGAATCCGGAAACTTATTCCAATGACTTGTTGTTCCTTTATACAGTACGAGTTGCAAACTCAACGATATCTTTCATTAAATGTAAAAAAAACTCAATCGAAATTCGAAAGAGTTTATTGTGTTTGCAAATTCTCACAGAAGTTGTTTAATTTGGACTATACATACGACGAAAAAAAAGAACTCGCGCACGATATCAGTATTACCGCCATATTTAATGATAATAAGACATAAAAGACTACAGACTACTGTCAAAAGAGAGCGCCATCAGGTTATATTTTGTCAAACTAGATTCTAATAATGTTGCAAATTGATGCGTTTCTACGCAACTGTCCTCCACCTGTCCTCGAGTCCCAACTGATCCCACCATGATCCAATGATTATTTTCAGGAAGTACTAAGTTAAGTTTAGTTTAGATAGTTACAATATAATTTTCGATGGCACATCATCATTGTTGACATGCAGTTGGGATATATTTTGCTTTTATTATCTACAATATAACGTCAAGGTTAAAAATAGTAGGTATGCAGCACATATTAGAGGCATTCTCTAAACAGGATATTATTATTGACAATGTTAAATTTAGCACTACCATTTATATAAACAATGTCAAAAATAGAGGAATAATTTGTTCAAGGTCAGAAAATTTTGAATGACTGCGTAAATTAATCTACAAACATGGTAGTTACAAATTAAATATAGTTTTGGTTTCATGACTCAGATATTACATTGATATGTTAAATCTAGAATCCTGTGAATTATGTCATTAGGTTTTTACTATTGTCGGTTTAAAAGTTATATAAGTTACCTTATAGCTTATTCATCATCATCATCACAACTCTTTGTAATGAGCCCACTGCAGGGCATGAGTCTCTCCCCTGGGTGAAGAGGAGGTATATGCCATAATCCACCAAGCTGGCCCAGTGCCGGGTGGTGCATGATAGCTTATTGGTCTAATATATACCATTGGTTAAATATATACCAATGTAGTTAAAGCTAAAAAAGTATGAGTAACTTTTGTTTTTTATCTGACCTCCCGAGGGCTCAAATATTTTATTTTGATGTTTCATTACGGCAAACGAATGAATCAAAAAAAAAGTTGCAGGTAATTTTTTTTGGATAAACATTTAAATTATTTTAAGATTATATCTTATTGCACAAAATACTATTTGAAACCTACCGGTAGTTTTTCGTAATCAACGCTTTCAAATAAACATACAAAATCCTTGAGCTTCAATATATTAGTATAGATGGCCTCATTCTTTGTCATTCCTAAATCCGTGTACCTACATGCATCTTCGAACTCATTATCACCATTATGAAATGGAGGTTTACCGGGAGTTTTGAAACCCTTTAATATAAATAATATTTCTCGTGTAATTATAATCTATTAATTTAATTTTGAGTTAACTTAGTTATAAATTTTAATTGAAACAATTGTTTTTGAATTTAATTAAAATTATTGATCACTTCAAACGACGCACAAACTCAGTAATTATCAATTTATTTTCTAATTCCAAATGAAAATTAAGAACAAGAAAATTAGGAACAAGAAAATAATTAATCCTCTTGTTCAGTCCCAGCGGGTTTGATCTGACAAATGATATTGATATCTTGTGAACAGTATATTTATCAGAGGATTTCGTAATTGTATTTTATAAAGGATGTAATTTAATTAAACATTAAACAATTTTAAATCAACCAGTTTTACGTAAGCCGCCATCTCGAAGGAATATTAGGATATTATGTAACTTAGTTGTTCCAAGAAAAATGTCGAGTAAAATGTTTTTGTTAAGAAAAATGGTCTGTTAGGAATTTCAAAAGAGCCATAAACTAGGCGTTAAGCATTAAAACGATGCCTTTTTACAGCCAGAGAACGGAGAAAATCCAGAATAGTGGATTCTCATTTATTTCAAGACCCTTTGCTGTTTTCTTAGTGTATTTGCTCCCAATGCTATTGTCTTCCAATGACGATTTTCAACTAAATTTTCACTACGTATTATTTGTTATATTTTTTTTTGTTCAAAAACCTAATTTTATTGTTTCTATCCCTCCTTATCCTTCTCATAACACCTAGTAAAACCGGAGCCCAAAATGCAGGGAGCAAAACATCTTATCCTCGTTTATGTATAGCGAGCTCTTTGTGTAAAAGAGTTCCAAACATCTGTGCAGTGGACACAAATTTTCTTATATAATTTATGAAATAAGTGGGATGTAAGAGAACTTACAATCAAGACGATTTTAAACCTGTTCATTTCGTTTCAGTTTCAGCTATTCCACGGGGCACTCCATGGAACTCTTCCATATTTTTCCAATGATTTATTAAATGAGAAATTCTGGTTTGGATTCACGGAGAGTTTACTTAGGTTATAAAATCAAAAATAATATCATTTTTTTTTCATGAAGAAACTTAATACTTTTTTCATTTTCCAAAACGAAATTTCATAAAGTTAATCATTTTTTGATTAACATTGATTCATTCAGCTAGCAGATGAAGTTTAATATCAATCTCTACCAATTTTATTTCACAAATACTCTCTCTCTGGAATCTCATTACTTCACAGCACGGGTTGAACTCTGAAGAATTTCATTACTAATATTCTAAATAATATTTATTGCCATTCAACCTTACGATGTAAACAATTCTGTAAACAATAATTTATTAAGTACTATAAGATAACCAAGCTAATGGCAAAATAAATTGTTATTTTAAGTGAACAGTATTTTACTATTATGAGTTTTTTTTTTAAATTTGGCTTGTTAGCACTATACTGAGTTTATAGACAACATAAATCCATACTTTATATGAAAACGTTCCAGCTAGCACAAAACATAAAAAGGCACTTCCAATAACTTACCAAGCCAAGCTGATTGAGCTCATAATGGCAAAGTACCTACTTCTTAAATAGTTGAAAAGTGCAGATATTGCAAACTTGAAACAATATTAACTGGCAGAATTTACAGAGTTTATTTCAAAATACTGCAATGTCCACTGAAAGAGTCTGCAAGAACATTAAAGAATACATATTATCTTCACTTTAACTTAAAGTCTTTTTTGTGCTTTTCTTGAAAAGTATTCGAAATTGGATCTTCAATAAGTGAAATATTTTTGTGAATTAATTTATCTTTATTTACAAGACGTAAACGCAGACAGAATAAAGTTTTAAATAATAAAAAAAAAACTTCCGTCCATATACAGTATACGTTACTGCACATAACTCTAGTGCTGAGGTAAAAGAAGAGGCAGAAGTCAAAATTAGGTCTCTCAGCGGGACTACGGGGATGAGGGGCTACAGGTACCGATGCGCAGATATCCCCTCCACGTTTCAGTTACGTTTCGCTAGTTAGATTTGTAAAAAACTCAAGTCTTTTAGTCTTGATTTCGAGACTTGAGTCGTTTTTCAAGACTAGAACTCGTTAGTCACATTGAGTCTTCCGAGTCCTTTAGATTCTTTGAGCTAGACTCAGTCATGAACTTGAATTGCTGTATTATATTATTAAACTATATAGAGGACTCGGGAATGAGTTCTTTTAAAAAGACTCAGTCTTTAAGTTTTTTTGGTAGGACTCAAGTTTTTTTACAGAAGACTTCAAGACTCGAGTCTCTTACAACCCAAGCGCTAGACTTATACCAGTGATTTTACTAAAAAGTCGAACAATCCGACAATTACTTTTTGGTACGTGTAGGATGATGTCCTCCCAGACGTATCCGTCGACGGCCAAGGCGTGGAAGGAACTGCCTGCGTCCGTTTTATAACCAATACAGTACTTTTAAGTGTCACGGGAAAAAGTATCTCATGGATGGACGAGTTACTAGGTGGCATGGAGAAATATCGTCCCATCCTACTTATTAAAAAAAAGAGTTGTTAAGTTCTCAGGACTTTGTTACTGTACCTAAACATTACAGTAAAACCAATCAGTATAATTAATAGTAGCTGATAAAGTATGTATATATTTTTCCAATTCTCATTATTCACAAGTAGTGCCTTAATAATATTGAATAAAAAACTGCTCAATTTATTACGGAAAACCGGTTTCCAAGCCGTTGGCCACTTATAAGTTTTGATTTGAACACTTACTACTTACTTTCTGAGAAACTTCTTAAATATGTGCTGACTACATAGTGACTAAGGTGATACATGGTGACTAAGGTGACATAATTATGTAATAAAAGTAGGTACTTTATTTTTCACCAGAATTCCCTATCAATAAATAGAGAGTCATAACTAAAGCCTCAGTCAACACGCACTCAGTAGTGTTCCCGCCACATGCACATCACCACCCGCTAAGTATCTATTGGTTGTGTTTCGCTTAAGTAACCATGCGTTACGTAATGAATTCTTTAACTTTCGGTTAAGTTTACTTATTAAATAACTAGTTGTGCCCGCGGCTCCGCTCGCGATAATTTCGGGATAAAAAGTATCCAATGTTACTTCTAGTACCTCTGATGATTCGTCGAGTAGTGGAAGCTGAACAAATATCCACGCTTTCACATTTATAATATTAGTAAGGATAAGGATTGACATTTTATAATATTTGTCAATTAATTGTTTAGATCACTTTCACATGAGGCTTAAGTATCTATGAAACGCGTTGAAATATATACGTTGACCGCCTTCGAGATGAACATGCAGATGGGTCACACACAGGTGGATATCTTTCGTGAATGTTAAAACTTAAGATCCGCGACACAGCTTCTGAAGAGCTGATATATCTGCCTAACTGAAATCTAGTAACTTCATCATGTTCATTTCTCAACGCAAACCTTACACTTAAAATCTAAGTGCCTGTTTAAACTAAAATATCCTTATAGAATTATACCCAGAAATATGTACAACTTACAACAGAAAAAGAAATGAAAATAAAGCTGAAACGCCTGTGCAATGATATCTACTTCACTCAAAAATAAATACCTATAACTGCTATAATTAATTAATTAATAAAAGTACTTACGCTTTTAAAAAAACTGAACATAAATTAGCCAAAATTTGGAATTTGACCGAATAATTAAACACTAATACCTATTTAATAAAATTACAACAAAAGAAATTAAAATAAACTATTTAAAGACTAAAAGTCGCACTGATAAACGCTGAAACGCCTGTGCAATGCTATCTACCTATACCTACTTCACTTAAAAATAAATACCTATAACTACAATTAATAATAAAAGTACCTACGCTTTTACAAAAAATGTACCTACGCTTTTTAAAAAAAAACAAAAAATACAAAAAAAAAACTGAACATAAATTAGCCAAAATTTGGAATTTGACCGAATAATTAAACACTAATACCTATTTTATAAAATAAGAACAAAATAAATTCAAATAAACTATTTAAAGACTAAAAGTCGCGCTGATAAGCACGGTTTATAATATTAATTATTGTCTGTCAATAAAGTTGAACGCTCTGAACACATCAACAGCCAAATATTGAAGCGTTTTTATACCCTACCGCGCCGCGCCGCGAGCCGCGTCGAGCGGGGCAACCGTTACGCAAAAATAATCCCTATATCATTCAGTATTCACGCGCGATGGGTTATTAGCGTATTTCATGTATAAGTTTGGTGTTTCTATACCGATTTCTATGATTCTTTTTTTATTGAATAGGTAATTTTGTTAATTTTTTTTAATTAGGGATGAGTGAGAGTATTATAAACGTAAGAGTAAACAAATATAATCAGAAAGCTCCGAACTGCTAAGCTATCGGGATTTACACGTGTTATTGTGAGTCAACCATAAAATATAGACATATACTGTTGTGGGATATTTTTTATATAATTTTATGAAGAATATTTCTGTCATACATGATTTCTATATAGCTTTAACCATTAAGGCTGCACACGCGACGGAAGCTTAAAAAATGAAGTTTCTTCTCCCGTTTTTCCAACATTTCCCTTCACTGCTCTGCTCCTATTGATTGTAGCGTGATAATAAGTATACTATAACCTGCCCAGGAGTATGAAGAATAGTTTTACCAAGTTTCGTTAAAATCCGTCCAGTAGTTTTTGTTTCTATCAGGAACATACAGACAGACAGACAAAAATTTTACTGATTGCATTTTTGGCATCGGTATCGATCACTAATCACCCCCTGATAGTTATTTTGAAAATATATTTCATGTACAGAATTGACCTCTCTACAGATTTATTATAAGTATAGATATAGATATAGAAGATTAACATTTATTTTTTCTTTTCTTGTATGATCTCAAACTATCACGTCCTCGAATGTCGAAAGCGACCCACCAGTCGTCCTGTATAATTTCTATAGCAATATTAGAATGACTTACTTTTCTCTAGGGAACAATTTCTTTGAGGCATAATAATTCATTTTTAACATAAATAATTGGGGATATCCTCCCATTTCTTTCGACCTGTCAAACCTTTATCAAAGTTCCCGCCAATTGGAATTTTTAACCAAGTATCAAGGTAAAAATGTAATTGATATAATTTTTTATTAAAATTAACATTTGAAATGAATAATAAACCAAATTAAGCGCAATACGCGACAAAGATTTCAAGATAAGAGATTTCAGTTGAATTTAATTTTTCTACTATTCAATTAAGTCCAATTAATGAAGAAGTCTTATAGAAATGGCTTATGAAAGACTTAGTTTATTTTTTGGGTATTTCTCCAAAGACAGAATTTTTTATGTCTTTGGGCATATTTCTATAACTAGTGAATATAAATGCATATATTTTTACAATAATTGCAGGCTAGGTATAAAATACAAAATAAAAAATAAATAAGTTGGTTCTCCTGATTAATATGGCACGTCCGTTTATCATTTTCCGCAACATGATGGTCTTTGTATTAATTTCTGTTCGATGAATGAATATAAATTATAATTTTATCGAAAGGTAATGAATTGACCTCTAACAAAATAAAAATTGTATGATTACAACTGCATTGGTGTTTTTAAAAATAAGTAACTAAGAATTGTCCGGCGTATAATACTGATTAATATGGCATAAGCTGCGCTTGACCGTACTTGGTCTGATTAATAAATTAGGAATATGGCTAGCCTAGCTGTGCAGAAACAAGCAAACCTTGCAACAAACGAGCTAAAAAGAGGATGGGCAGCTAGGTGGCTTAGATCCTGGTGTCATGAAGGCAAATACCTGATTCATCTGTATTTGGTTTAGGTGATAGTCTGATTACAATGCCTATATTATGAAATTTATTTTATTTTATTAAAACTTCAATTTGTTTTTCATGTGATGTTTTTGGGTTATAGATTCACGTAGAAAAATAAAAACAGCGAAGTCTGTGTATATGATGAGTTATGCATGATTTTAGGGAAATTTCTGATTCATCTGTGCCTGATTCATATGATCAAACCGCCATATTGATAAAAAAATAAATAAGTTTTTGAACTTTCCATCAAGAAAAGACCGATTTTATTATTCAGTTGTGCTGCAAGAACAACATTATTTCAAAAGAAATTGCCTTAAAACATATCTTATGCAGATTTCAGTAAAATTACCATAAAGACCTGCAATTGGATTCAAAATCTGAAAAGAGTCACTAAAACTGCTGGAACAAGTTAACACGCTTTAAAAGATGATAAAAAAAAACAAAAGCTCATAAAAACCACACAAAAATCTACCTGAAAATAAATAATCAACGAATGCAGAGCACTAAAAAACCCGACTTCACGTCAAAACTTATGAAATTTCGGAGAAATACCCTTTTCTGTTCTTGTATATTTTGGTTAAATCAATAATGTGCAATTGTACATGTATTGTACATACCTACATTACTTTTGAACATGACATATTCGAAAATTTTGTTCAAACTTTTCATTTAAATACAACAAGATATTACAACGCTCTCTGAGGTCGTTGCGGTTTGTTATTCTGGTGGTTTAATATTCCGGGAAAACCTAAACGGTGGTATGCCGTAACTCTAAAAAAGGATAAAATCAGATAAGTAACCCTTTTTATGTTAGAAAGGTTGTGTGCAGGACATTAAAAACGTTACAGCGGACATGTAATGTATTTCCGTGGGTGTGAAAGGACTTTCCTTACACATTTATATGCAGTTAAAAACAGCTGTATAGAGCTTATAAGTTGGACTGTTTTCTTTTTGATTTGAAAAATTATAAAATAAAACATAATTGCCACATGTTTGCAAATTTCATTTTTACTTATTGTAAATAGTATTGTAAATTACGATAAGAAGTAAATCCAGCCCTACTCTTATAGATAAAGATTTTTGTACGAAATCTCCAATATTTTATTTTCAGTAACTTAAAACTACATACAGGGTAGATTTGTAGTCACCGGGCAAATTTTTTTTACGTAATTAGTATCATTTATAGAAACAACTTTTGCAAAAAAAGTATTTAATTTTTTTTAACAATGAAATTAATATATCTGCTAACAGATTAAGCAAACCATGGTCACTCTAAATTACCACTAAAATAAATACAACTACGCGCTACTACAAAACATCTTGTAGTACTAGGTCGTAGTATTATCAATGAAATGCGGCTTCGTAGTAGCTATGTTCATCAACAGCGACTATTTTTTAAAAAGTTTGTAGTTCCATATTTTTACTTTTTTGTACTGAGGACGCTAAAATAAATATGCAGGTACGTTTATATCGTATCAAAGAAACTAACATTTAAATTTGGCTGGTGACTAAAAACAGCCCTGTATATGCAGAAGCAACTCAATAAACCTGGTGAGGATTTCAACCTGATATATCAGAAGCTTATTGTAAAACCAACTTTAATATCAACAAGTTATAGAGTTTATGGTAAAAAATCATTCTTACATCAAGGATGTTTTTTTTTTGTAGCCGACTGATTCCAACATTGTCATTATAACACGGTAAACAAAGGAGGGAACTCCGGCCGCTAGTAATTAATTTAGCGAGATTGTAATCAAACGATTCAGTTCAATTATAGACGATCAAACAAGAACTTGTTTCAATAACAGATTATTTTAGGGAATAGTACTGAACGCGGGCTTGACACTATAGTAACATAATTATGTTACGGTTTTAATATTACGGGGCAGGACATTGCTTATTAATTAAGCTTTAATTGCTTTTGATATCGTAACCTCTAGGTCGTCGCGATAGATAATTCGTGTTGATGAGATGTATGTAGCCAGGCATTCGTGAATACTTCGAGCGATCACGAATACAATCCTCTCGCTGACGATAACTACTGACAAAGATAAAGTGTGGCCACATTCGCTATTGCCAGATGTCAGGAAGCTTCATCTTTACCCTACCTTCATCACCGAAGTTATTGTGGTGTGTGCGACCGCAGCACATCAGTTTACTTATCGTTGAGAATCAAAAAAAAAAAAAGTAAACATTGGAAAAGAATTGAGGAAAGAAGTGAGCTAATATTATCCTTAAGTAAGAATAAAAATGTCTGCTTTTGGACGGAGTTTATCGCACAGTTCATCGTCCGAGCTTGGAATCCGATCGTTTGGTGGAAAAATTATGTCAACGACATAATTTCCCAAATTTAGCGACTACTTTGCTTAAGTAACTAAGCCCGTTTGATTTCAACTTTATGTGATGGAAAATAAGCATATTTTCCTAACCCCGCTAGGATAGAACATCTGGAAGCATCGCTAAAGTAATGATTTTTGGCAGTCTACTTTGAGTGTGTATGTAATCTACTTAGTTTCAATTTGCGTCAAAATTATGATCAGCTAATAAACATAATATTAACTGATAATATTTTAAAGTTTTTAAATTTAAAATGCTTAATTACTCTTAAATAATTGAAAAAATGTGTTAAATAACCGATAAGATTCCGGGGCCCCGGTAGCTCAGTGGAAGAGCACTCGTTCGGCAAACGAGAGGTCCCAGGTTCGAGTCCTGGTCGGGTGATTTTTATTTAACACATTTTTTAATATATGGCATATTAAATAATATTCATATCAAGCACTTAAAATGCCTACTACTTACTATTTGATCCATGTTTGCCAATATTGATTTCATCTAATTACTTATATAGGAAAAAAATCGAGATAACAAACCTTTAAAAGCCCCTAACCAAGAAAATGAACTTTGTCAGTGAAGTTGCATCGACTAACTAAAAAAAACATATTCTTCATATTCCGATGAAGAGTCCGAAACAACGTAGATGTCTACTTTCATTACATCAGCTCGGTAAGCAGCGCACGTGTGTGTCGTGAATTCGCTTTGTCTCGCGTCTTGTCGGCTTGAAAGGCACTATTTTAAGAGATGAATATGTCGTCTCATTGACTCAGCACTGCCTGGAGCGGGAAAAAAGCGGTCCTTTTTCGTGTAGTTTGAAACTTTTAATGAATCTACCAATCTATACTGTTAGGCATGTAGTATAACATGGCTTAGGAACATATAGTTTCGTAGGTAGGGCGTAGCGTGGTTAAGATTTTCATTGGTTAAACGCATGAACGGCGAACCCCTTTATTTTGAATCGTCATAATTTATGTTGTTAGTCAATTGTTTCAGACAAAATAGTTTTAGTTATATCTTTTTACAAATCATCTGTAACGATACTAAGAAAAAGAGGGTCAAATATAAAGAGATACGTCTCAATTATACGATATTAGGGCTCAAAGAAATCTTTGAATGAATAGATACTGAGTTCAAGGACCCGAGATAAATGGAACCACTTGAAAAAATAGTAGGTAATAAGAGACTTAACGATTGCGTGCCGGACTCATATTAAGAGTTCTGTGGGAAGATGATTTACTTAACACGTTTTAAAAACAGATGGACTATACTTATATAATAAAGCTGAAGAGTGAAATTAGAAGCAAAAATGAAAATTTGTTATTTTGAGGAAGGTTAAATACTTTATGAAGAAATCTCAGGATCAACATCAGGGGCCTGTGAAGTCGTGCTACAAGAATGCTTGAAATTTACTAATAAGGTAGGTACTTGAGACGGCACATTTAAATGTTTTTCCTTGAAATGTTAGCACGTTAACACGCCGATATACACCGATATACACCGCTCAGATATTGAGATAGTTACAAAAAATAGATAAAAAATAGTAGTAAATGCTAATGCCTATAAATTTTTATCAACCAAAGTTCGAAAAATAATGTGAAGATTGTATTTAAGTTATTTCTAGGTATATATGGATTTCAGGAATACGCGGTAATTAAAAAAGTATTTTTTAGACGTGTTTTCGAAAAAAAACTATCATAAAAAAATTCAAAAAGTTTTTATTCATCTTAGGAATTTCAAAAACCACTTGATTTGTTGATCGTTGTTGAATAAAATATTACAGTAGACCAAGAGACAAAAAAACCGGCGGAAACAAACTCTTGGCACTCTTTTTCAGTCAGAATTATACGAATTAACCCATATAGGTACACTACAAATTGAGCATCGCATGAAAAAAAACAAACACAAGAATCTAATTGTGAGAGTCAATGTCATGCCACAACTAAATTACTTACATGTATCTACAACACGAACATGACAAACTGGGACCAGAGTATTTAAACAAGAATGGAATAAAATAGTCATAGTATCGTCAGCAAAACGATCTGGCACCGCTAGCAGCACCCATTCACGTGTATAACGCAAGCACCAGCCATCACCCTCCTCAACCATATTTTAGGGAAGAGGGTGACCCGACACCTGACCCTGCCACTAGCCATGCCGCCTGAGTGAGCATGACGTTCTTGCCGTTGTCTTGACAAGAAAATAAGTGAGTGGAACAGTCACCAGTATGCCATATGTCATACTGCACAGCCAAGCCGTAAACAAAATTAATAAGTAATTAGAAACTTTTTAGAAATATGCCTTTTTATCGTCTAAATCACTTCTTGTTTTATAATAAGCTTTTCGAGATAGAGTGTATTTAATGATTAATTTTAATTTATTGAATGGCAGGGATTGAATTGGCTTCGGAATTTTGTTATACAGGGTGCCCAGGAAAGAATGGATAACCTCTGAAAGGCTAATAGTAGAACTAAAGGCAAGCCCAAAAAAAGATTTAAAAAGATTATAACCCTTACACTGCTAGAAATATGGCGCTTTAAAAAAAAAACATAATTTTTTTTGTCTGAGATCATATTTTTACTCGTAACGAGGTCAAATCAGTTAATACCATAATTATTCTGTGCTTAAAATATTTAATATTAACCGCATCAGTGAGTTACTATCAAATAAAATAGCTGACTGGAATATTTTTGACAAAAAATAATGTTAAACTATTGTTTTGTGTAAAATTAATGAAGAAATATTTTTGATGTGAAACTTTAAACAGCTCTGCTGTAAAAAAATAATATGAAAGCAATAGTGGCCAATCATTTCAAAATATTCCTTGTTTAATGACGTTTCTAAAAAGATGTAATATGTCGTTATTGTAATGAAAAAATATTGAGCTATTGGTATTAATGTGTAAAATGGGATAATTATTTAATACTAGCAAAATTAAAAAAAAATCAATAAAACAAAAAAATATGATTTTAAATTGATATTTATTGCATACACATTACAATAATTTAGAGCAACTGTTCAAATTGTCTGCCCCCCATCCTGATACAGGCCCTACATCTACGAATAAAGGATCTTCGAAGAAATCGCGCGTGACGTCGATCATTGATTTTGTTTGCAGCGGCCTGAACACGGGCTCGTAGATCTTCTAATGAAGTTACTGGCTGCCGGTAAACCTCTTCCTTAAGACGCCCCCACTAAAAAAAGTCCAAAGGGTTTAGATCCGGGGATCTTGGGGGCCATAGAATAGGTCCCAGGCGGCCTATCCATCTGTTAAGGTAGGTTTCGTTCAAGTGTGCACGTACTGCAACAGCATAATGTGCTGGACAGCCATCATTTTGAAGCCAATATGTGTCGCAAAGCTCTTCGGGCACGTCTACCAATAAATTGGGTTAGTCATTTTGAAGAAAATTTCGATGACTTTCTCCTGATAAGTTACCTGGGAGTTCAAAAGGGCCTATAATTTTGCCATTAATAATCCCAGTCCAATAATTAATTTTAGACTGGTATTGCGACCTGTTTTCTCGCTTGACTGGAATGGATTTTCAAGCTGCCAGCTATGTAGGTTGTGTAAATTCATGTAGCCGTCCCTCTTCAAAGTAGATTCATCACTCCACAGAATTTATTGAAGAACTGCGGATCTTCGTTCATCTTTTCTGACATCTTACGACAAAATTGAACTCTAAGTTGAAAGTCTCTTGGAAGTAGAGTTTGCACGCGTGTAAAATGATACGGATGGAATCTGTTTTTCTTTAAAACACTGTGCACGGTTGATTTGTCTATGCCCGTGCGGCGAGCTATTTCTCGCGTTGAGATCGTAGGGTCTTGCTCAACTTCATTGAGGACATCTTCTTCGATGTCAAGCCGACCAACCCTTCCGGGACCAGCACCACCGACACCGCCACCAGGCATTCTGCCTTCGGAATAACAGCCATGAACCCTAATAAAAACACGGTAATCTGGATGACGTGAATTAGGATACCGTTCGCGATAAAGAGCTGCAGCAGCATTTGCATTACCTCTACACTCCCCATAGACAAACTGCATATTGGCATATTCTTGAGACGAATAAACGTATCGCGGCATGTTGACAAAGTCCGTTAAAATAGCCAAGGTCGTCGTAGAATCACCAATCGAAATTCCAATCACTGTGCTACACAAAAGTCCGTTAAAATAGACAAGGTCGTCGTAGAATCACCAAAGTTACAATCACTATGCTACACAAAAGTCCGTCAAAATAACCAAGTTGTCTTTTAAAATAATAGGAATTATAAGCTTAATTAACAAAATACGTGTGACGTAGAGCAAGTCCAGAGATTCACTAAACAATACAAAGAAACGAACGAACGCACCGTAAGGCACCGATCCAGTCACATGATGATCTTTCT
The DNA here is from genome assembly GCA_944452665.1 of Stenoptilia bipunctidactyla. Classification (NCBI taxonomy): domain Eukaryota; kingdom Metazoa; phylum Arthropoda; class Insecta; order Lepidoptera; family Pterophoridae; genus Stenoptilia; species Stenoptilia bipunctidactyla. Next base: position 21,818,909 of record OX101727.1, read on the forward strand.
GTTTCATCTATCGTACCTGTTTGATGATTCTCTCTCTCTTTCTTAGAACCGGGGCTTATTATTATTACCGGGGCAAAGGATGAATCACATACAGGGTAGGGCGCCGATAACCACAATTTAAAATGATTGTCAACATTATTTTAATAATTTAAACAGTTTTGAGTTTATTCCTACGGCCAGGATCTGGATGGGGGGCAGACAATTTGAACAGTTGCTCTAAATTACTGTGATGTGTTAAAATACCTATCAATGGAAAATCATATTTTTTTGTTTTATTGATTTTTTTTTAATTTTGCTAGTATTAAATAATTATCCCATTTTACACATTAATACCAATACTTCAATATTTTTCATTACAATAACGACATATTACATCTTTTTAGAAACGTCATTAAACCAGGAATATTTTGAAATGATTGGCCACTATTGCTTTCATATTATTGTTTTACAGCAGAGCTGTTTAAAGTTTCACATCAAAAATATTTCTTCAGTAATTTTACACAAAACAATAGTTTAACATTATTTTTTGACAAAAATATTCCAGTTAGCTATTTTATTTGATAGTTACTCACTGATGCGGTTAATATTAAATATTTTAAGCACAGAATAATTATGGTATTAACTGATTTGTCCTCGTTACGAGTAAAAATATGAAATCAGACAAAAAAAATAATGTTTTTTTTTTAAAGCGCCATATTTCTAGCAGTGTAAGGGCTATAATTTTTTTAAATTTTTTTTTGGGCTTGCCTTTAGTTCTACTATTAGCCTTTCAGAGGTTATCCATTCTTTCCTGGGCACCCTGTATATATGTATTGACATTACAACAAATGATTTGCTACTTTTAGCCAGCCTTCATTTATGAAACGCTAACTTATAGTCGTTCCTAGTCCTTACAGAGTATTTTTATCATCATTATCTTTCCTAGTTTTAAACTTATTACTATTCTTATAAATACACAAAAAATTTTCATAAATATATTGTGATGCAAGGGTCAAGATATCAATCTCTTTAAACTTACTTAAGTTTATACATTCCACGAATAGCCTATCGAGTCAAAATCATTAAATAATGTTGTAAAGCTATGAAAGTATACAGGGTGACTGGTGACAAATTTTAGACACTGAAGGGGAGCACTCTGAACTCGATTTTGATCCTAATTATGTTATAGAAGTAGGTATTTAATTTTTCACCAGAAATCTCTATGATAAAGAGACCTTACTACACTTTTTCCAACGCGCTGCCTCAGTCAACACGCAACAGCAGTCAAGTGTTCCCGCCACACGCACACCAGCACCCTCTGAGTATCTATTGCATTACGCTTATGTAACCATACGTTGCGTAATGAATTCTCTAAATTTTGGTTAGGTTTATTCAGTAAATAATCAATATTAATTTTTTATTTTATTTTTTCTCTTCATGTATGATCTCAAGCTATTACGTCCTGAAATTTCGAAAATGACCCACCCTGCATAATTATGAACACGAAATACTAATACCTAAAATTTTTTAAAAGGTGCCATGAGGAAGGTCTTCTTATTATATACAACCAAAACAAAATTCTGATCAGCTTTAATAAGTGTGTTAAATCAGGTTTTGTAATTAATAATTATTTTCCGGTCATTCCCATTGCGAGTATGAGAAAAACATGAATCATAAAACATAAATTATAGCATCCTTTCATAATTATTAACTTATAATTCATTGTATACGACAAAAAAATACGGAAAAAAACACAACAAATAACAGGTACGAAAGGCGGTCTTATCGCTCTACAGCGATTTTTTCCAGACAACCTAAAAGATATTAGAATTTTTTAACTTTCGAGACAATAAGTAATATCTATCAATCGATCCATATTATTGATAATACAGATTCGCGTGGTTTCACCCCGGATCCCGTGCGAATTTCTGGATAAAGTAACTTGTAACCTCCCCCGAGGATTAGGCTATCAAATACAAAAAAAAAACAAATCAGACCAGCATTTATAGAGATTAGCGCGTTTAACCAAACAAGCAAATTAACAAACTCTTAAGAATTATTAAGTATATTAGTAGGAAAAAAAATGAGAGGGAGATGAACATGACATAATAAACTTATAGTTGTTCCGTTTATAACACTTTAGCTACAGGACCCTAAAAAGCATTTGAAATCATCGTTGATCATAAAAAAAAACAATACCTATACATACATTCATTAAAAGAAGGATGAAGCTAACTTGACAGTAGAAATTAACACCTTTTGTTGTAGACTCTAGGTTCAATTTGAATAATTGAAATGTCTAAGGCGTAAAAAATGAGCTCCACTTTTTTTCCCTGATAGTGATCAAAAATCGAATGTGTCTTCCATAAAATGTATCCTCGTGCGCCTTGAATTGTAAGGCGTAGGATTATAAAATAACCTAAAGTAACGGTTCGTGCACGTTTGGCAAGTTCTTTGAGTCATAATATAAGATGTGTGACAACCTGATATGTTGTCGCGAACCAACTAAAATATTCCGAATTTCTTTACGAATGTAATTTCTTCCTACAGTAAATACATCCTTCTCTACCGTTATCTTAAAGTTTTTAAGCTTTTGATGACCTTAAAAAGTTTTTAACAATTCCCTTTATCATATTTTATTCCTTGTTTACAGAATGGGTTAAATAGAAGATTTTATTTGTTTTTGGCCTATAAAACCAAATATTCCCAACAATTCATAATTTGAACTGTGTTGAAAATACGGATAAGTGCCTCGTATTTTACGTTAATCAGCAACATTTACGCTTTAAGTAGCTGTTAATATTAGTTAGGAATAAATAATAAGGACATTAATTCAAAGCGTGTAGGAGTAATGAATCTACATTCAGCTTGTTTTTTATGCAATTACCAGTCCGATTTGATAGATTTTTTAATAAATTTAGTGGCATATTTTATCAAAGTTTGCCCTTATGACAGATTATTATATCAAGGCTATTATAAGATTAAATATCACTGTGGCGCTACGATATAACAACAAAATGACTGATTATTTGATTGTAATTAACAAAAAACTTTAGGTACATAGAAAATGTGATTTGCGGGTTGTTAACGGTCAAATCCATCTGACTAAATTAAAAATATTAGGTACCTATAGGAAGCTGCTTGCAGTATTCTTAAACTAAATTATCTGATGAATAAAATGATGACCCAGATGACAATCTTTAAGTTTTGGAAAACATTTAAGAATATTCACATAATTTGTCACTTGATAATTGAGACAGTTATTTTTAAATATAGTCTAGATCAGAGGTTCACAAACTTTTTTGTGTCATAGACCTCTTGCCGTGTTTTTCAGTTTTTGGTAGACTGGTAGTTACCTGAAGATTTCTGTAAATTTCTTAATGTAGGGAAGTTAATGGTTAATTTTTTTAAGGAAACACACATGTTAGGATTTATATATTTAAATTATATCTGTTATACAGGGTTAATTTTAATAAACGCATCACCTCTTGCAGGAAGCCTCTCCACATCAATCCTAACAAAATTTGTTCTACAAATCTACCATAGGGTCTAATCAAAAATTACAAAATAGGGTCTAATCAAATGCTAGGAAATGATGTCCATTCACAAGTTTACACTAAAACTTCGTTGGGGCCTTCGTTTATTTTACTTTCCTGGGCTAAAGAATGGATTAGGCTCATAGCGAAATTATTTTTACGTCCACTATCGCCTATGTAACTAAGATTTTTTCTACGAGTTTAAATAAAAGCCTAAATTGTTATACCTTGTTGGGTGGCTGATATAATTTAGATGTTTTTAAGCACTTCGGCCGAATATCTTCCGTACATTTTTTTTTAGATATTCTTAAAAGAAAAGTAAACTGTAAAAAAAAAGACGTGTGGCACTCGGAGACTGCCGCGGTAAAGCTATTGCATAGCATTTTTTATCAACTTATGCAATTATAATTATTTATTTATTTTATGTAATGTTTGATCTAATATCAAGTTCCACAAATTCCTAGTAGATGGCGCTGATTGTTTATTAAAGCCCGCATGTAATGTTATGAAATCAAAGTATCACAGCTGTGCCGGTCGGAGTGGGGGGTGTTAGGTTTTTTTGGATTCTGGATTCGGTCCCCACGCTCCAGGCCCGCGATAGAAGCTATGCAATAGCTTAGAAGTTTTTGATTATTTCAACTTTCAATCGCTCAGATCTATGTATTTAGTACTCTTACTAAATAAAGCATGCTAATCTGCATGTGAAAAACAAATAATAATAATATAAAAGTGCAACAATTTCAAAATATGCGATTTAATGGCAAAATATCATCAATTTTTATAAAAGTCGTTTATCTTGAACTTCGGTTAGGGTCGGGTTAAGGTGTTTCGTAGTGAAATAAGTTAGAAAAGACGGGTACTATACCTTAAGTCGTACTAGACCCTTAACGGATCTAGGTTGACTTAACCAGTAACACTGTAGTATTCTTTTTGTATTTTATTCTAACAATTTTTTTTATACCAACTTTTCTTTTCTGCACAATTACAGTACCGTTACAATTTTTTATTCTAAATCACTAAAACGATTTGGTCCACAATCTCATCTAATAGAAAGTAACGATGAGTTAGAAAATGAAGCATGCATAGGTACAGGATAGAATATACTCTGCAGAAAATATTGCATCCAATATTCGAGGATATTTGACTATATTATAAGCGGATGGTGGATACTGCATCATTCTACATTGAAGCAAACTTCAATTGATGTTTATTTATCATATACCATACGATAAGTGACTGGTTCTGTGGTTGGTTCTGACTGGACTGGAAGAAAGCACAGGAGGGGACTGACTCATCACAAATCATTTAGCTAAAAAATTTGGTAGTGTGCACTTGGCAGTCTTTATGCATAGATATAACAGGGTGGTCAACAACCATGCGAACTGTGATGGCTTCCTACAACTATGCTATGTGGTCAAAGGTTATATCAGATCATAGTTTTATCAGGTTTGTTTAAGAATAGTTGTAGGGTGAAATGCACATAAATGTATGCATACATAAAGGTAATACTGATTGCGCAAACATATCTTTTTGGTCTTTTACAAGATACGCCTCGAGTCCGGTTATTATTTGAGTTTTGCAGTCTAACTCATTAGTGGTGAATAAGCCTGCGTGAGACTAAGACGGAGCACACGTATTTAGAATTCAGATATAATACTGTCGGAATATAATATAGCAAAAGCGATCAATTACGTTTTTACGATAAATACCTACTTTGCGTGTAGAGATCGCTAGACTGAAGTGTGAGGCGGATAGTGTTAGCCCTTAGCCACATTCCGGTCGTTACATAATCTACAATTGTTTTAAAACATTTTTATTTACTGAGGATTTAATTTAAGGATACACCAACAAAGTACCTCAATGTAAAAGATCTTCGCGCTTTCAACAAATATAAAAAGAATCTCCTAAAATAAATGGCAATTATCTTGAGTTGTTTTTTTGAACGTGAGTAACACTGACCGTTGTGGACTTAAATCATACCTACATTTAACAAAGTGGTATTGTTAATCTGTAAAATATTTCACTAACGTGCAATTATATGCTGTGTCTTTCACAAACTGCATTTTTTGCCTTTTAAGTGCTATTTAATGTAACCTTCTTCATAAGTGCTATGTTTTGATTGCAGTTGTGAATTTAAAACCTTAAAGACATTATTGAAATAAAATGAAAATTTATTAAAATTATTTTAAAGATTTTTGTCATTTTATAATGTATAAAAATAATATTATAGATAAATATACTTACTAAAATCATTCGCAACTAGGACTCGAATCCAGATCATCCGCATGCCGGACGGGCACTCTATTATCTTGTATTAGGTAATATTAATTTACTTCTGTTGGAACCAATTTTTTTAGAGATAAGCATATCAAATGCTTTTTTCAAGTACACCAGTGCAGGGTATATGTGTTTTTGATGGTGGATCGTAATTTTGGTAGTATAAAGAAATGTTTACCTACAGTACCTATTCGTTATATCGTTCGTTCGTTATATCGTAATAACTTTTATCTACGATGATAGAGAAATACCTATATACGAAATAGTTATATAAGTATTTCACGATGTGCTCAGTACTAGGCCACGACATAAAACACTACGAATACATAGGTAAAACTGAACTTACCTTATATTTGTTCAAACCCCTGACAGACAATTCTATTAGACTGAAAAAATCTAGTGGTCAGCTATTTCATCATCATATGCCGCTCTATCGAAGCGATAAAAATGAAATGCGATAATTTTTCCTAAAATAATTTGCAAACATTAAATACGCGGCTCTATATAAACCTGAAACTCATATATTGTTATTTCTCATTAGAAGTTTAACCAAAATTCTATCAAAATAGAGCATTTTTATGTATACTACCTAAAGCTTAAAGCAACCGAACGCTATGAAGTTGTGTGGATTTAGTCAGACAAAATTGCTAAACTATTGTTATCAATATTTAAAACAAAAGGAGCTAAATCAAGGTTTAAGCATTATAAAGATAGTGTAAGGTGCTTTTTACGTTCAGGGCTGCCTATTTTTCTGTTTGCAATGTATCATCATTTTATGTTATGCAATTCATCTGTGGTCAAGGTTAACAAGTCTTTTTTGACCTAGACATAGACAATAACATGGCTGTTGAGCTTAAGGTCTTCTCAGTAGCTCTTTTTAACTAGAATAGTGGTAAAAACCCTTTTACCTACGCAGACCCTTTTCGATGCCCTTAGGGGATCTGGGGTTCTATAATTACTTAAGAACATAAATAAGGCTTTTTGTGTCGAGAAAGGTGAAATTTAGAAGACCCGCAGGCCATATACAGGGTGACTGGTGACTTATTTTAGACACATAATTAATATTTATTTTTTATTATATTTTTTCTCTTCATGTATGATCTAAAACTATCAGGTTCTCGAATTTCAAAAGTGACTCACGAGTCATCCTGTATATCCGGCCAAATCGAACAAAAATACTATTAGATGCGACAACGTCCAGTATTTGTAAACAAGAGCCAGTCCATATATATTTTTATAACGACCGATGTTTTATCTTTTCTTATTAAATCACAATAATTATTCAAAGAAAGTTGCTATTTTTTGTGATAATTGAAATAGCAAGTATATTTACTAAAACAGCAATAATTACTAAACCATTAATTTGCTTTCGCTTTGTTTTAACGCGAAATTACAGGCAAGTCCAACTGACGCTTCATTTAATTGTAGTCGGTCACGTACCATTATTATTGGGTAGCTCAATTCACAATATATGTAGAATGATTCCTATATACTAAGTATAGGATAATCAAGAACCCATCTATCAAAAAGCATAATATAATGAAATCAAGAAGGGAAGAGACTTTTTCATGTTTATTATTTAATGTATTCTTGCCGTATGCAATGAATTGCTAAAACCATTTCGTGTTCACTCGTAACCCGGACAACGCCTTGATGACTCGGTCATTACTCCAAGATCCGAAAAATATTGAATCCTTTAGAGTCCAAAATCGCGTGAGTCATTAAAAAAAGAAATATTCGGCAATAAATATTAATTTTTATTACAAAAATATATTTTACTTAAATAACGTCGTGACTATATTTACATAATATTATAAACCTGATTTTTACAGTTGGATTTCGATTAGAGGTTAGCCATGCTACTTAATTCAAAGTTTATAAATTTCTATCTCTGGTTCATCCATACTGTTGTTGTCATCTTCTAAGTGAATAATTTTTTCGACATTTTCATTGAAGGTAACAACAGATTTTCTTCGATTTGGTTTCTTGATTTCCCCAAATTCATCATCATCTGATACGTCGTCTTGTTTTAATTTATCAAAAGATTGAATCACGATTGGTGTTTGCATATTTGAAACAGGCGTTGAAGGAATTTCGATGACCAAATCTTTTGTTTCGATAGGCATAGGAACGATAGGTTTTTCATCTATTTTTTCGATAGGAGCATCTAACATTTGTTGTAGTCTCCTTTCACTTCGTTTGAGCTCGTCTATATTAAGTTTCGGTTTGGTAGGTCCGGGTTTTGCCTGTTCTATCGTGGAATCCTTGTCAGACGTTGTGCTGACTTCGTCAGTAAACTCGTTATACTTGCGGTTTCTCCACCTACACAAAACAGTAATGAATGTCAGAGGATAACACAAGTCTATGTCTTATAAAGATAAAAACAACGGCATACTTACCAATTAAGGCATAACCAGAATACTATGGCGGCAATTAACATAAATAACAAGACGCTCAGAACTATTGTGGCTACAAATAAGGCTGTTTCACGTCCCGATATGACGATTATCTGGTCAGCTGTGAGATGATCTTCTAATGATACAGTACGGACTATGTTAATCCCCGAAGAAACTTCTCTGATATTTCTGAAATGAAGAGTTGTTATCTATTATTGCAAGGAATCTAAATTCGACCTGTTAGGCTAATTAATTAAACATAGATTTCCTTTTCATTGATAATATTTTTTTAGTTTTCTAAGGTTGTATGACTTTTTAAGAAGGGTTTAAGAAACTTTTAAAGTTATTTCTTAATTATGATTGTTAAGAAATAAAAACAGATAAAAAATTTACGCAAGGTCAAGATAAAAAAACATTCTTACGTAGTCAATTGTTCTACAGTAATTGGTTCTCGTTCAATAAGTCCATATATGAACAGTACAAGTGAAGATCCCGTATCTGTCGTTTCCCTCTTCACCCTAGTATCCTCATCAAGGCTTCCATCAGATTGGGTTTCATCAGACGTTATCACAGATCTTAAGGCTTTTACTTCATATCCGACGGACGTGCTCAGGTCTTCCAAGATGGTTTTTTCATCGTCTAAGAATGCATCACGTACTGTGACCACGGCTATATGCCTTGAATCAACAAGTTTGACCTAGGGAAGATTAAACATAACTCTTATCTTTGCGGAATCTTAATGTGTTTGCTGATTTTCTTTTTTTGTGGCAAACTTTATACTGTTAGGAGGATGTTCTTTGAAATAAAAGTTTCTTTATATTCTAAATAGTAACGATTTTAGAATATGCAGACAGGGAATCATGATATTATTACAAGTTCATGTCTACGTGCAAAAGTAAAATTAGATTTATATTCTATTTTTTTTTTCACCTTGTGCTCTTTATAAAACAAGCTTTTTAATGATTACTTTGGATCTACTTTATTGTTTCGTCAGATTGAATAAACTTAATCCTATAGTTTGATATTCCTATATTATTTTGTTAATAAATTTATTTCAAGCAGTTCTTCGCGAATTCAACTGCGTAGCTTCAGACCGTTCGTATTTGTTGATGACTGTTATGTGTACCCCCAAATGATCTTCAAAACGTGCAAGAATTTTTGAAATCGTTCTATAAAATTTAGATTTTATCCAATCCACAGTAAACAACATAAATAACACTTCTCTTAGGTAGAATTAAATGAATTTGAATGTTATGTACGCAAAATATCTGATCATACTTTATGTTGTTTGTAAGTCGTTTTTCCATAATGTACTCGTATCTAACATTCAGGGGAACACACATGATTTGCGGCTTAAAAAGGTCAGCACGCTTCAAGTCGTGCTTGTTTACCCCTTAAAAAACAATTCCAATTCCTTAGATAACATTCCGCAGCAATTTATTACGACATTTATAAAGATGAGGCACTATTTTAAAACAAAGTCCACATCATGTCTGCATGTTTATCTGAACGCGATCAACCCAAAAATTACTTAACGGTTTTATAGTTTGTACAAACTTTTTGCATGTGGCGTATAATTCAATAGGATATTCTGTAAATTGTATAGCAATTATTTTTTTATTAATTGCAAATTAGGCATTTTCCTTATATTTTCCAATGATTGTAAAAAAATATTGAGTGAAACCGGGTCGGTTTTTTATTAAGTTGCATTAATAAAAGTTGTCTTGTATTAAGTAACGAGTATTATCTTTATTTTCATGGGACTTTTTATTGGTATTTAAATACTATTTAGAGTATGGGTAAATAATAATATAATGCAAAGGATGGCCGCAAGCCAGGCAGAATTAGTAGAAGACGAGCGGTAAATCTGGTAAACGCTCAACCGTCGGATTACAACAAAAGGACATGCCCATTATATGCTTGACACCAAGGAAAACATGTTATATTCAACAAAACCATGTTTATTTTTAAATATATATCTGAACTAATCAATTCACTAAAAAAGACTGTCGTAAAAATAAGAAATAAAGAAATTGTTGCAATGACCGGAAACTCGACCATTGCTATTTTCGATGAAAATGCGAGTTTTGGCAGTCTACTAACACTAGTGTTGTTTTATGTACTTATGGTTTTCTTTAACATGTAACAAACAAATCGATTATTGCGGTAGTATAAAACTGTTTTTTTTTTATGAACGATTTGCATATCATTTATTAAATTATTTGCGGTCGTCATTGTGATGAGAAAAGTAGCTATTTTTAAATATCATTAAATTATTCGTTAACTTACATTAAAAAAGTTTGTTACAAAACTAGCTGGCTACTTACTGTAAAGAATATGTAAAAGAATTTATTTAAAAAAGTCATCTAGAAATATATTTTTTCGGTAAATAAATAAACGATCGATAGATCGAATTGAGAAATCTCTTAAAATCGATTGATGCGAACACATCTGGTACATCACTCACTCACTGTCAGTCAGCTAGTCAGTCAGCCAGCCAGCCATTTTGTTTGTTTTGTGTTATGTTGTTATTGTTACTAGCGATTACCGCTTTTTCTCCCTGTTTTCTCCTATTGATTTTTATTGACTACTGCGCGAATATGGATACCAATGATTTTGCTAACATGAATTCCGTTCCATTTGTTGTGATATTCCTGTTTTGTGTACGTTATGTGAATCATTATCTATCACAAAAAGTAAACGTAAAAAACGTAATATCTCTTGAACGCATACTTTATTTGCAATAATTTTCTATCATTACTTATGCTAACATGTCTTAGTGTCATTATAACTAGAAATCAAGTCGCTTGGAACTGGGCATTTTCTCTAAGGGACAGTGGGCGCGAGTAAGACCAAAAAGCCAATTATAAACATGAAATGAATGAAATAATCAGATCTCCCACCATTTCTAGTTACAAAATTCTCTTAAGTATATGTTTATTCATAATCGTGATATTTGAGTGATTTAATTAGATACTCAGTGACTTTAGGTAGACTGTAATTTGATTAATGTACTTGACAATTTTAATTATATTTTTGAAATCTGTAATAAGAACTTTAATTTCTGTGTAATATTGCATGCTGTTAAACAGTTATGTATGTGGGATGTATCCATTTTGTGGAGATCTGTACAATACCATATACTCAGAAATAAATTGATTTCAGTTTGAATTGAATTCAATTAAATAACGTTAGCAGACACACCAACTGTGGGACCTCAAGCAAAGTGAGCTTTTATGTAAGTTTGTGTAGTATAGAGTACACAGTGGAGTGTACACAAACCTTATACTAGTATAGGTACACCTAGATCCGACCTAGTTCGTTTGCTAAACTGCCTCGGCTGGGATTCGAACGTTCTATGCAAGACGGAAGCATTAATTAACTTATTTAAAAGGGCATAAGACTAGTATTCCTAAAACTTACAATGAGTTCTATTGTTCCTGTTAAACCTTCGCCAAATCTGTCAGTTGCTTGTACTATCAGTGTCATATCGTTTTCGAGCTGTTCTCCAACTCGAACATGGACGAAGCCGGTAGTAGGGGCTACCGCAAGGACGGATTCAGCTGACCAATAACGAATGTTGGCGTTTTCTCCAATGTCTGCGTCTGTTGCCTGGATTTATATTGATTATTATTATTTTTCACATGAAAAACATAAAAGCAAATGTTTTAGTTATTAATAAAGTTTACTTTTTCGCCGAATTCGAATTCGTCATAACGTCATATCAATATTGCACTATCAATTAAGTTACCTAGCCTTAACATTTTTATAATATTAGAAGCTATTCATTTAAATATAAAAAGTATTAAATAAAACACTTTTTAAACGGATTTATGGATTGAGTCAGTCGCTCGTGACCACGGGATCTGCAAAGACACCGAAACGTCGAGTTAAAATGTAAATATAAATTAAACGCGATAAATCCAGTTAAAAAGTGTTTTAATTAATAGTATTAATCGCGAAAACTTAAGACAATATCATATAAAAAGTAGACTATTACGGTCTGCACGAAAATGTAACAGGCACAATAATCACTATTGTGTTGAAGTTTTCATTAGAATATAGGTACATTATGAAACTCGAATAAAATTGTTATTATTTGTGAAATGTTAAAACAAAAAGAAGAAGAAACTTCGTAATTTACTTTGCCATGACTTTTTGCATTTTTCGCAATCCCGTACTACAAAAGCCCTTCCTTTTTTGTTATTTCATAAAAAAATACTGTAATTATTATCATAAAAACAAAACGTGAAAACAAACAACTATATTATAAAAAAGTTTAAAAATAGTGGTAGTTTGAAAATAATAACTTAATACTGGTTTTCACTTACCTCCAATTCAGCCAAAGATCGTGGAAGAATAGTTCCTTCCAATGACGCAATCGGATACCCAACAGCTATAGGTTCGTTTTCTTTCCCAACGAATATTGGCGCATTATCATTAATGTCATTTACAATCAAATTAACAAAGCTTCTCCTTGCATTAAAGTGTATTGTGTCTGTGAGGATCCATTTATTAGTGCCATAGTCGTAAGGTCCAAGCCAATCATTCCTGGAATCGAGTTCAATTGATCGTTTGTGTCTTGAATTAGGATCGTCGTTACATTGCAGGATTAGTTCCACTTGTATTTGGGATAATGCCATGAAAGCGATCGATGGATGTTCCCTGTCAATAGCTGTAGTGTGCAAGCCATTTTCATCGACGTAAAGCCATGATTGCTCAAAGGGCCAGCGGCTTGACATGACGTATTGGCAGCCAGGGAACTCTTCTGTATTCAAAGGTACTAATGATTGATGAGGTGATTCTTCATCTTTGTCTATGATGATGAGCGGTGGCACGGCTTTATCGTTGTTTTCACACACTGTTATTGCAGATACTGTGAGGTGAGCCTGTAATTATTTTAAAATATTATCACACATCTCTACAATAAGATATTTCCATCATACCATAACAATCGTGATTTTTTTTATAAGTGAACCTCAGGCAAAACGAAAGTATTAATTATTTTATTATTATATTAGCTCACGGTATCCCGCAACGGTGCAGCGGCTCAATATACCGTACACTTATAAATGAATCCTTCGATATGCTAGCATTTGATATAATTTTGTAAACGTTTTAAAAAATTTTAAGTCAGCCATTCTACCTCAAATCTTAGATTAAACATAAAACTTAATCGTTCCCATAACCTAAGACCGTTAAAAGAGTTTTATCACACGTAGCAGCCATATAAACTAAGACTTATCATAAATTTTATTATGTAGTTTTGGTTTACCTAACTTGCTTATTCAAATAGGTAAGCTTCTATTTGACTTTACCTACTTATCTGATTTTGAGTCAAATGCAACGTAATTAACCATTTGGCACCAGTACAAATGGGAGGAAATAGAACTTTATCTAAATAAACTTTATAAGTATTTCAGCTTATTTTTAATTGGGTTAGGCTTCAATAACTTAGGTTCAGCGTATTAAGAATGAATTATCGCTATGCGCATCAGAACAGAAAGTAAACAGAAGTAAAGTATTGTAATTGTTTTTACCGTTGCAGCTCCGCTGACTCTAGAAATGACCGTCGTTGCCAGGATTCGGAATGAATATACTCCGGCGTTGACAGGTGCGGACAGAGTTATTTCTGCATCATTGTTTATTGATAAACGTTGCTGAAGGTGCTCTAGAAAATGAAACATATTTTTAATAACAATACTTTCAGAAAATAATGTTACTGATAGTATTTACTTACATTGGGTCAAAATAATCATCAAAACAACTGGCCATCGACATATTATAAGGGAATAGTATTGACTTTTATGCTAGAGGTCTTGGGTTCAAATACTGGTATAGGTGGATATTAGTGTGGGTAATGGATACAGATATAAGCTTTATCATGGATATTAATTATGTTTGAAATGTTTATTTTTAAACCTATTTTCATAGGTATTTCCTAAGTTTACGTATCCGTCATCTAGTATCCACAACACAAGTTCTATAAGAAACTTGTGTTGGCTAGATAATGTACTGTGAATGTTAGAAATATTATTTACTTACAATAAATAATCAAACATATAAACAGTATTTATTAATTATAATTAATCTATCCGAACCGTTATACACTTATACCTAAGAGATCTCCAAATTAATATTCCGTTGTGGAGAGTGTAGACTTCGATCAAAGTCTAAAATCCAAACCTACTCGGTCGACTTACTTAATCGAAACTATCTTTCAGAGCATACACAACAAGATTCTAAAAAAGGGATCTCCCAAGATCCCTTCTTGTATATTTATGATAATATGGTAATTCAGCCTTCTTATCCCTTGCAAGAAATAAAGTATGGCACACTAATTTGCACAGAAAACAAGAATAAGAAGTTTTTTTTTTTTTTATAAGTTACTAAACCCGCGTTTGATCTCAATCTCACCCGATGGTAAGTGACGATGAGGTCGAAGATGAAGGCACACGGGTTTAGGAAGGAACTGGCTCTTTATACTATATTGCCGGAACACATTACCGCCGGAGCGGTAACATTTGGCGGCAGACTTTTATAAGGATAGGATTTTTTTTTTGATAGGATTTTTTTATAAGAATTTGATATGAAAATAATACTCACACTATACTAGTGAATTTAGGAAGAACTATTATGCTCACAGTGATGCATAATAGTTCTTCCTAAATTCACTAACGGGACATCAAGGTCAAGTTTAAATTATACTACGCTAATTGAACCGTTTATCCTTTGCTCATATTTACGAACAACACGGTAATAACACAAATAAATAATTCAATGAAAGCTTACGTTCCGCAAAATTATAATCACGACATAACTGATTGCTTCAACGCAGCAATAAATCAAAAACATTTTTGACAGTAATGTCTACGATCATGTTCTTTCTGTCAAGATTAGTATGTGAAAAAATACAGCCACACTCTCATTAATATACCTACTTTTGTGTTTACAGGAAATTCCTTTATTCGAGAATCAGCTGTCACAAATACGATTTTATTTCTATCAAGATTTATTTAATTAACTAGCTGTGACCCGCGACTTCGTCCGCGTGGATATCGGTTATTGGAGTTGGATAAATTCTATTATTATATCCTCCTTGAAGTTTCAAGTTACCTTATTCAAATTTTCGTCAAAATCGATTCAGTCGTTAAGCTGTGAAAGCGTTACTGATAGATAAACAGACAGAGTTACTTCAAAAACTGTTACAACAAAGCTGTGATCCGCAGTTTCACCTAGGTGTTTTGTGAAAAAGTATAGGTAGGTAGGTATATTACATAGATGATGCCTGCGACTTCGTCTGTATTGAATTAGTATTTCGAGTAGGTTATTTTCTTCTCCAAGGTCCTAAGTATTACCTATCTTAATAACAAAAAAAAAATAAAGAATCTTCGCCCATATAATATGTATAACTCCCAACCACAAACATAGGTAACTATATTAGGCACATTGCGTTATAAACAAATCGGGTGCCAAAGTGTCTTAAATTTTACATAATTCATGCAATACCTATCTTCATTAATTATAGCTTATTGTTATTCTAAGTAAAGCTATATTACTGTAAAGTTTCTACTTCTAAATCTACGGTTTCTAACTTCCAAGAGCTAGAAATTATCACGAAATAAATAAAACCTTGAGTCCCATTATTTTAAGTTTAACTTTCTTACAATATATCTCTGTGTGTACAGAAGGCAGCACATCAAGCACACAAATCGGTAATTTTTTTTTTACTTGAATCTGAAATCTATGCCCTCGACATTACCTAAGTTAAAATTGTTTGGGGAAATTTGACAGGTAATGTAACGCTTGACCTGCTGCCTTCTGTACCTACCTGTATTAAATAGCGCAAGAAGCTTTATTAATGATTTAGCTCTATCAACATAGCAAAATTTTCTACTGCATACCAACTATTATTCAGATTTATTATTTTTAAGCCCCTAGTACTTTTACCAGGAGAATTTCCTTAGAATTCTTATTCCCATGTTTATTTTTAGTGTAGTTCAGTTTTTTTTTCTTCTGGCTATCCGAACGCTTTTACATCTAATCTACTAATGCCACGTTACAATATCAAAAACACTGTTCGTTCGTTGCTTCCACGTGCTGGACTGGGAGCAACAGAAAATCATAGAATGTACCAGTTGCTTCTTTTCCCGGGCATACCTTAAAAGTCATTATAGGGATAGAGGTTTTATTGGATAGAGGTTTTATAACGGATAAAGGCGTGAAGTTATATGTATGTATGTTCGTTTATTCTACGAAAAGTAGATTTAGCTATCATACACGTTGAATATTGAAGCGTATAAAGCGTTTCAATATTCAACGTCTTGTCAAATTACTACTTACTATTCTTATAACTACCTACCATTCGTTTGTAGTAGCTTTTACTCATGTAAAATATGGAAACCCAGCATTCATTAATTTTGACGACAATTTAGTTATAATTTACCCCTAGAATAACCCTACCGCCTCTGAATAATTGACTTATCTGAGTGAGCCCCGCTTGGTGGTAAACTGACTGTCTCGGCTGACTGAAATTTGCCGTCAAATATCACTACTGCCAGCGGTGACGCATCCCGAAAACATTTTATAAAGATCCAGTTCTAGAGCCGCAAACGGATTTATGATAGAACTGGCTTGGCTTCGGTATTCGACCTCATTTATTCTTACCATCAGGTGAGAATGAGGTCAAATTCGGGCTTATTCACTGATTTGAAAAAAAACTTAGTATTTTTAATATTTTGGAATAGAAAGTTATAAAATTAAACTCGTGGGTAGTCTGAATCCCAACCGTTACAAAAATTTGGTGGTTCATTCAGAGAAATCTTATTTCCAAGTGAAATAATAAAAGTTGGGTGAATATGGTCATAGGCACCCAGACTTTGGTAGGTATCTCGAACAATTAACAGCGTGAGTGGCCGGCCATGCCAGCGAATCACTCCGAGTGATTCACTCGCTCGCCCGCCCGCGTCTTATCGAACATACCTACCTATTTTATTACGGAGTTATTTTAAAATTATTACGATATCTCTTTGGATCTTGATTGAAATCAAGTGGTGTCAAAGACAATTTTGTTCACAATTAAATATTTATTGTAGGTAAACAAAATAAAAAAAAATATGATAAAAAAAAATTACGCGAGCAGGATCGAACCTTAGACTCATGGTCGGTCTACGCGCAACTGAGCTATGAGTACTTCTGATCTGTATGCCGAACATCTCCACCATATTCTAATAAGTTTTAGGCATAACTTTTAAAAATCCTAGATTTTTTTTATGTCTGCAGAATCTGCTCATCATCCTGGACAACTTTTGTTAAGGCATTATATCTATATTTCTTACGGTTTTGATAATCCCTTAAGGGTTCTGCATCAGGTGTTCCAGTAACCGAAATAAAATATACCCTATATGTTGCCCCGGCTTCACAGCTATACATCAAAAAAAGTTTCATTCAAATCCGTCCAGCGGTTCCAGAGATTAGCGTGTGCAAACAGACAAACTTACAAACAAACAAACAGACAAATTTTTTTTTCAGATTCTTACTCTTTTTTCATTTCTTTATAACCCTAGATAATTTTTTTTGTAAAAATATTAAATGTACAGACACGTTTTTTTTACTGTTAATTATATGTATTGATTAGTGCTTTTAGAAATCATTAGTACTTAATCACTTGTAACATAATATTATTCCTACGTGGATGGACGTCGCTTGTTTTTTTTTTAAATATTTATTTATTTATTTCTCCTGATGACAAAATATGAAGACGAGGTCGACGGTTTGGAATATATGTGCTTGATGGATTTATTGTGACAAAAAGCTAAGAAATATTTCTACGCACAAATGAAAATTTAAAAAACCCAAACCCTTAAAATTTGTAATTACACATTTTATTCAATATTTATTTTACTAGCTGCGCATTATTCTCTCGGCAAATCATGATTTATCAGGATATATTGCTACATATTGAAAACAAAATTTTAATTACCTTCATTATATTTTAAGTAGGATACTCAATATTTCTATAAATACGTTTTATTTTTCGTGTTTAATATAAAAAATATCTAATAGGTAAAAAATAATACTCTATTCAAAAATATTTATAATCTAATAGTAGGTATATTATGTAACAAGTGAGCGAAGTTGCTAATTACAGTCGAGGCTGTGATTTGAGCTCGAGGGCTTAATACTGAGCCGAGACTGTAATTAGCAACGCTCACGAGTTATATACGACGTTTTTCAACACACTTGTGAGTAAAAGACAGACATACGTGGTCATAAAATAACAAACACACTTGATAACAAAGCTGTGAATTGTGATTGAAAAATGGCGCCGAACTTCGCGCATGCGCGTAGGTTTTTTTTTCCGCCAAATGTGTCAATGGCTGTATAGCATATACAGCCTATTTTACATGAAAATATTTAATTTGGAGTGGTAAATCCAAATATTTTAATATTTTGTAACAAATTAATGTAAATTGTGAATAATTTGTTTGATATACAATTTTGTTTAACTAATATAAGGCGTAAACATTTAAAAATGTATATGGATTAGAAGTGGTATAAAACCTCTTTGTTGTTTCTGAAAAAAATTAATGTATAACCCGGATCAATAAAATATGCTCTGTTTACTCGCATTTAATTTGCACAAAGGTACAATTCAACTTTGTAGGATTCATTATATTATGCACTAGGGTATAATATATTATGCACGCGTGACTTATAGCCCAGTTTATAGTTCAAAATTCAATAGAATAACGCTCACTTTACGAGCAAGTGTGTTGAAAAGTATATTATTGTATAAATACTATAGCTCCGGCTTACTTGAGGTTGAAATTAAACGATCAGTTTGATGATTAGAAATATAATGATTTAATAAATTGATAAAGCTTAATATATACAGGTGTTAGAAAGAAATAATAAACAATCAGCTATTTCATTCGAAACTCTCGCAGAGCGAGATAGGTGCGTCTATCTCGCTCGCACACACATATCCTCGCTGTTGCGCCGTAGTCGGGTAGTAGCAGCTAGTTGCTAGGGTAGCTACAGTGCTCCCCCTCAAGCGAAGCGTACTGGTTTGACTACACGTCCACTTCGGGTAGTGCGTATTGTCGTCTGCTGCGAAGTACTGCTGTGTGGTACTGCGGTCGGGGCTACTACGTTGTCAGGCGGCGGTGGTGGTGCGATAATGTACGCCGGTTTCAGTCTATCGATGGATATAGTTGTTTCACGAGTCGGTAACTTTATGGTGAAAACTTTACCGTTTCGTTTTAGTACACGAAACGGGCCTTCATATGCCGGTGTGAGTGGCTTCTTCACTGCGTCGCATCTAATAAAAACATGATCGCACGATAACAAATCTGGATGTATGAAAATACTGCGCTTGTTTGCGTGCGGAGCTATTATTGGTTTTAGTTCTTTCATGGCGCTCTGTAGCCGGTTTACGTAGTCGTAGTCCGTGACTCGTAGCGTATTTTCGTTATTATTTTCAAACAGTTCGCCTGGTAGTCGTATAGATCGACCAAATGCAAACTGTGAGGCGCTGATTCCGCTGTCGGTTCGTATAGCGGCGCGAAGTCCCAACATTGTAGTAGGTAGCTCGTCGATCCAATTGTTTTTCATCATTAATCTCGTACTCAGCGCTGTTTTCATTGTGCGGTGCCATCTTTCTACGACGCCGTTGCTCTCCGGGTGGTAAGATGTTGTGCGTTGTCGTTTAATGCCAAGTAGTTCCGAGAGTAGCGTGAATAAATTGCTCTCAAACTGTCGCCCTTGGTCGGTAGTTATAATATGTGGGCATCCATAGCGAGCGACCCAAGTATTATAAAAAGTCTTCGCTACTGTCTCCGCCGTGATATCTTGCACAGGTGTTGCTTCCGGCCATCGTGTACAGCGGTCTATCATCGTTACACAATATCTGTAGCCATCACTCGATGTAGGCAACGGTCCGATGATATCAATGTGCACATGTGCGAATCTTTCGACTGACTGCGGTGTAAACAGTGCTGTCTCACTCTTCGTATGCCGTTGTATTTTCACACGTTGACAAGATATGCAGGTTTTCGCCCAAATACCAACGTCGATGTTCATTTGTGGCCAAAAATATCGTGATTTAACTAGTAAGCGTGAAGTTCTTATACCAGGGTGGCTAATGTTATGTAACTGTTGGAAAACTTGCTTTCTGTACTGCGCTGGAATATAGGGTCGAGCTTGAGATGTTGAACATTCGCAGTATATTTCAGCGTCGAATTCGGGCATGTAAATTTTCTTTAGGTATATGTTGTCTCTGTCTTGCCGTAGTAATGTTTGTAGTTCGCTGTCTTGCTCTTGAGCCTTGGATATTTCTTTGTAGTTTATCGGGCTGGGAAATGTAATCGTCTCGACGCGTGAAAGTGCGTCTGCAACGATATTAGAGCTCCCGTCGATATGTCGTATATCCGTAGTAAATTCACTGATGAACATAATCTGTCTCATTCTTCGCGGTGTTTCTGTGTCGCAGCGTGTCTTGGTAAACATGTAGATAAGAGGTTTGTGGTCTGTGAATACTATCAGATGGCGGCCTTCGTAGGTTTTTCTAAAGTGCTTCATAGCCATATAAATCGCTAAAAGCTCGCGATCGTAGGTGCTGTAGTTTACTTGAGCGGGTAATAATTTCTTTGAAAAGTACCCGAGCGGTTGCCAAACGTTATTTACTCGTTGTTGTAGTACTGCGCCCACTGAAGTATTAGAAGCGTCGCACATGAGTGCGAGCGGGACGGAGTGATGCGGATGAGCTAGTAGAGCGGCGTTTTCTATCTCTTTCTTGCATTCGTTGAAAGCCGACTCAGCCTCATTTGTCCATTTAATTTGAGTTTTATCGTTTTTCTTCGAGTTATGCATAAACGCAGTGAGTGGCGATTGCGTTTTCGCGGCGTTAGGTATGTGCTCTCTATAGAAGTTTATCATACCGAGGAATCTTCTTAGCTCTTGAATGGTTTTAGGCTTCGGATAGGTTTTCAAAGCAGCAATTTTTTCTTTAGGTGGCTTGATTCCGTCGCAGTTCACAGTGTAGCCTAAGAATTTCACTTCTTCCGCGCCGAAAACACATTTGGCTGGATTTATTGTTATTCCGTTTTCTTCGAATCGTTGTAGTACTATGTGTAGGTGCTGACGGTGCTCTTCCTCATTCGTAGAAGCTATCAGTGCGTCGTCGATGAATGGGAAAATGAAGTCTAATCCTCTTAGGACGTCGTGAATAAAGCGTTGAAAAGTCTGCCCCGCATTGCGTAAACCAGGGCACATTCGAGGAAATTCGAATAAACCGAAAGGCGTTATGATGGCAGTCTTCTCTATATCCCTCTCGTGCACGCTCAATTGTCCGTAGGCTCTATTTAGATCGAGTGTAGAGAAGATCGTCTTGCCGTAGAGTAGATGGTTGAAGTCTCGAAGTCGTGGTATCGGGTAGCGGTCTGGCTTAGTCGCGGCATTTAAGCGACGATAATCTCCAACAATGCGTAAATCGCCGTTCTTTTTCGGTACGACGTGTAATGGACTCGCCCATGGACTTTTGCTAGGGCGGCATAGGCCTTGTTCAATCATGGACTCGAATTCTTTCTTCACAGATTCGTATCTATGCGGCGGTATTGGTCTGGCACGGGAGTTGACTGGCGGTCCGCTTGTTTCTATAAAATGTTCGACTGTAATCTTCGGGTTCAAATTCATAGAAGTGAGTCGCGTTGTTCCGGGATACTTCGCTAGTATATCGTGAAATGGTTGTTGTTGATCTATGCTTCTTATAGTTGGCGTTGCACATTTGTATGCAATCGCGGAGACAGCTAAGCTTGTGACGTTGTCGATTAACTTTCGATTTTTCAGATCCACTAATAGTTGGTGGTAGTTTAAAAAATCTGCTCCAAGTATCGGCTTGTTAACTCCGGCGACTATAAATTTCCATTTGTACGGACGTCGTAGTCCGAGGTCCAGTTCCAGCGTTTTTTCACCGTATGTAGGTATGGCAGTGTTGTTGGCGGCGTATAGTTTGAACGTAAGTTGCTGATAAGATGTTCCTTTTATTTTCGGTATAACCGATATATTTGCACCGGTATCTACCAAAAATTGTAGTTTTGAGTTCTTGTCCCTTACGAAAAGGCGGTTTGATTGCAGATGAACGCTGGTATCCGCCGCTGCCAGCGCTGAATTTAGTTTTCTGAGTTTTCACTCAAAAATCTGCAGGGTGCTGTACATTTTCGCGCGCTTTTTCCGAAGCGTCGGTGATAAAAACAGTACGGCGACGGTGTTGAAGAGCGGCTGTGAGAACGATATCTTCTGTCTCTCTCTCGCGCAATGTATGGATGACGGCCGCGCCTGTATGTTTGATGTTGTGTTTTTAAAGCGGCGACTTCTAATGTTAATTTTCTTATTTCTTCAATAAGTAGCAGATTTTCATTTGAGTGTCGATGGCTGCACGAAGCTGAAGTTTCTGGAACGGTTGAGACGGCGTTTACTTCTCGGCTTTGCTCTATTAATTTGTCGGCTAATAAAGATAGATCTTCTAACTGAGCCTTCGATGAAAATGTATCGCTGACGACTAGTACCGAGCGAACGTGTGCAGGCAAGTGGTTCATCCACATCATTTGAAGAGTAGAGTCGGGAACTTTGTTTCTCGCAAGATCTCGCATTTTTCTAAGCAACTGCGATGGCCGTTGGTCGCCGAGCTCCATTTCTGATAGGAGTTTCTGGAACTGTCTGCCTTCGCTTTCTTCGTAAACTGATATGAGCCGGTCCTTTATTAAATTGTATTGATTTTCTTGAGATGGCTTGTAAAGAAGATCGCTGATTTGTTCGACGTCTGGCTTGTCTAGTTGAGCGATGACCATTAGAGCGAGCTGAGCTTGACTTTTCTTGAGATCGTTGGTGGCTGCTTCAAATGTTATAAACCACAATCGCGGTCGGTCGCGCCAAAAGGGTGGAATGCGCATGGATAGCGCGATGCTGCCAACTTCTTGTTTTTCTTCCATTGTTCTGAGGTCGGGGTCACCACTATAGCTCCGGCTTACTTGAGGTTGAAATTAAACGATCAGTTTGATGATTAGAAATATAATGATTTAATAAATTGATAAAGCTTAATATATACAGGTGTTAGAAAGAAATAATAAACAATCAGCTATTTCATTCGAAACTCTCGCAGAGCGAGATAGGTGCGTCTATCTCGCTCGCACACACATATCCTCGCTGTTGCGCCGTAGTCGGGTAGTAGCAGCTAGTTGCTAGGGTAGCTACAATACTATAACGAACTTAGTCAAATAATATTATTATGTGACTAAGTTAGACTGAAAATCGTTTTTGTAGGTTTACTAGACCTAACTTTTGCCGAGTAGGTAAGTTTCTTTTCATTGCTGTGCCATAACTTAATATTTATAGAATGTAGTTCTTTTTTGTCTTATATTTGTTGTTTTATGACTGTGTACTCCTTAGATCTTTTGCTTTGAAATAAATGTTATTCTTTATTATTTTAGGCATCATTACACTTCATTGCTCGAATGCTCGACTAGGTTTACTTTGGCGTCAGAAAATCAAAAGTTGTGGAATTACTGGAAGCTATCAGACTGTTAACTATTGTTTTTGTATTGTGCCTAATAAACTGTGGCGTTGAACCACCCACGCTTACTTAGAAAAAGTAAAAATATCCGAACTTAATACATCGAAGATTAAAATACCTACATATATTCTAATAGTTCGGCTTTCGTATTTAATTTTATTATTTCATATACAATGCATTCCTTACGATCTAAATTTTCACAAAAATGTAATTTTAACAAGTTCTGTTTTTGATCGCCTGAACGCCTTCGAAATTTATCGATGCAATTTTGTTTTTTAGCAACTTTGGTATTGTGTTTCTTGGAATTCGAGAAACTTGTAAATAACTTTTAAAATCGTTTTCATTAAAGATGTCCCGTCCATTGCTCTTATACATAAGGTGTTTTATCGCTCAAATCGTGGGACTTCTTTCACGAAAAGGACTTTACCATTTGAAATGTTTTTATACAAGTCCAATGTAAGTACACTGGTCATCATAAAAATCGGCTCACCTACGTTTTATAAGAATGTTTTATGAAGTCGTCGTGGCGCCGTGGTTACTGAGTGTATCATACGATATCACAGATTAAGCAACGTTTGGTGCGGTCGGTGCTTGGATGGGTGACCGCCATCCATTCATTTCTCACGACGACTTCCGTGCTTCGGAGGGCACGTTAAGCCGGCGGTCCCGGGTGATGTATACTGTAGTCGTTAGGGTTTGTCAGAAGCCACTT
Organism: Stenoptilia bipunctidactyla; assembly: GCA_944452665.1. Lineage (NCBI taxonomy): Eukaryota > Metazoa > Arthropoda > Insecta > Lepidoptera > Pterophoridae > Stenoptilia > Stenoptilia bipunctidactyla. The sequence continues at coordinate 21,843,380 of OX101727.1, forward strand.
TGGTGCCCTGAAAATTCTGACATCCACCACCCAGCTCTGGGCCAGCTTGGTGCATTATGGCCTATACCCCCTCGTCGCCTAGGGGAGAGACTCATGCCCTCATGGGCTCATTACAAAAAGAGTTATGATGATGATGATGATGATGACGTTTTACAAGAAAACTCATGTTTTTATATTTTGAATAAACGAAATTGTATTTAAATCATACTGTTTACTAAACATCATCATTTTTTATATAATTTAGTCAAAAAATACTAATCTCAATGGTATTTTTTTACATTTTGCAAAAAATAAAAACAGAAATCGCCGTTTGAACCCTATTTTAGGTACTTGTTGAACACTCTGTAACACTGCGTATAAATTGAATTTAAAAACTAAGGGGTTGTACAGACCTTTAAATTATTGATTTGGTCCCGCCATCTTTAAGGTACAGACGTTGCAAAAAAAAATATAGGGGTTAATTTCGTGATCTCGAAAAGGATCAAATATAAAATAAAAGTATTTTGATTACACCCACAGTTCTTTTCTACTTTTTACCCTCCTACCTGTCCTTCCTTCATTTAATATTTACCTGTTTCTTTTATCTTAAAAAAATATCTTAGAATTTTATTACAAAGTTCTCTGAAATACCGTCCGTTTTGATTTCCGATTTTGATAATTTTGCTCCTCTTTCATCGTATCTAATTCAAAATAATTCCATTCTTAAATCTATCATAACTTATTTTCGCAACTTGAAATTCGGTACTGGATTCTGCATCAAATTTTGATCATGGGCATTGTCTAAAATGATAACATTGTTTGCATTTTTAAGAACCATTTAATATAATGGTCACCCATTTTTACAGTTTTCATATATCAGGAACATTACATTACAATACATAAGGAATGAATCCTTCCACGTCTGCGTAGACTACAACCAGTCCCTTTGATTGCTCAAACAAGGTGAACTTCCATTAGACCATGCCGTTTGTGTTGAATGAGATGTATTTACTTATATCTCGTCACTATAAACAATCGCACCAACTCCCCACAATATCATTTAAACAGTTTTTTTAGCCCATACAAATAACTGTACTAATCTAAATTTGAACGAGTAGACACTTGATATACATGAGCACTTTTAAAACAGGGCTATGAAAAAAAAATATGCCAATTTATCGAAGTTCCATAAAAAGCTAAAGTTTGCTTTCAAAAAATAATCATAATACTTTTCAATAGAATTCTAATTATTTATCAATTATGTTTTGCCCTTTTACGGTTTAACTCAATTATCCCAAATAATTTTTAGAGACCGGAAAGTCTTAAACATAAAAACAGCATCCAATTTTACGCTATAGCTCAAATTTCATTTTATCTACTCGAAACAAATTGTTACTGTGATTATTTTTCAAAGCTCAGACCAATAAAAAGAGGTGAATTGCAGATACATTTGTATGTCTACAGTAGTTAGTTTGTAAGAAGTCAAAGTTATTTTGCCACTCTAAAAATCTGACATTCACCGCCCAGAACTCACGATTTACTTCCTGTACTTATGTGCAGAGCAATTCTTGAGTTTTTGTTTTGTTTAAAAACAGATGTTTAATATTTAAATGACCGTAAAATTGTATTGGTAGTATTTCCTATAACAGGTTAACGGGTGATCGCCTATCCCTATTCCGTGGGAATATATGTATAGCCAAAAAGTAGCGTCAGGTTATTGCAGGCTTTGTAAATTTTAACTCAATTCACGTAACAATTTCTTCGTAACCAGGTATATGACAATTTTCATTATACATACATACATAACTTCAAGCTAGTATCCCAAATGGGGTAGGCAGAACACCAGAGGCTATAAAACCATCTGATGACACGTTTGACAAATTTGGAGGTATTATTATGATGGAGAGAGACTATAGCAGTGACAGTCTATCGCCCGCAAAAACGCCAATTAATCCGTCCCTTAATTGACTTTTACAGTTTGCCCGGGAAGAGAAGCAGCTGGCACATTCTATATTTTTCTTTCGCTCCCAGTCCAGCATGGAATATATGGAATAAATATCTCATATTGCAATATTTTTTTCCTTTTTTTTATAAATATTTTAATTTTATACTAAATTCTATATTAATTTAAATAAGCTTACCTGTGTTCAAGATCAGCTCGTAAGTAAGACTTTCCAAGTTGCTTGCAGTAGCGGTAACCTTACCCAAGAAACCAGTGTGGTCAACATCCACGCTAAGTGCATATATTTCCGAACCGAATGTTACAGTTGGCAAGGTTGGTACCCCTGTAAACAACATAGCGCTAAAAACAATTTGCCAAACCAATGAACAGAGAAATGTCACAGTAAATATCGAACACATGTGTCGGCATTTTAAATGTATCATAACGACTACTTTGAATGGAAAGAAAAACGTGAATTTTGTAGGATACTAAAGTAGTAGGCAACCGTAATATTTTATTTCTTTGTAATGATTACCAAACTGATTTAGAATCTAATTGATAAGTAAGAAAGAAAATTCTGTCATAGTAGGTACAAAGGAAAAAAAATAAAACGGCTGACATGGGTTTTAGTCTGATGTATCGGATAGAGATAAAAAATCTATTATTAACCACGCTTAAATAAATAAATAATCATTTATATGAAAGAATTTGTGTACAATATATTAACAATAAAAAGGTGTCTAATTCAAAAACTGCCTGATACAGGCGTGTAAATATTAATGGTTAACTACCTACTATCAATACAAGTTACCTGAAAAGTCAAATTCAAACATAAATATAAAATGGTAAAGATTAAGTACATAAAAAATCTAGAGTCAACATTAGATTCATACAATTAATAGCAGAATAAGGTCTAGGTATGTCATTTAAATATTCGTCTAGTATAACATAAAATTTATCAATCAATAACTTGAATACCTTATTTTTAATATCCGCAAACAGTTATCATTTAAAAAAATGTTCGCAGTGATTCTGCCGCAATCAAACTGTATTAAAAAAACAAAGATGTTTCGTGAAAACATAAAACATTGATTCACTTCAAATAAAACTTTTTATGTAAAACTCTCCAAATAACGAAGAGTTCTGGACGACTTTGGCTTAGTTAACGTCGGTTGTTCTTACCTGTATGTACAATGTCTACTACAAGAACTGCTCCAGCCTTAGATGCTCTTAATTCCAGTACTAAAGTCGATACATCAGAGGGAATAGAGATATCCTCCGATGGTACAACTGTTACAATATTATTAGAAACTGATGCCGTAAACATACTTCCATAACCTGAAAATATTAAAAGAAATTAATTGATGTAAAGTCAATTTCACGTTTGGATCGCGTTTGGATTCAATTTCGATTAATGATGAGGCCACAGATAGCGTTCATGACTATGGTTTAGGAGGGAACTGGATATTCATAAAATGTTAGTGGGCTCCTTCTACGATATGAATTTTGGCAATCATAATATAGCTTAGCTTTAATACTTTTTACCCTTTCTATCCTTTTTACCCTAAAACAATTGGACCTTGACTTGGCTTGGTTATTTTTATTTGTGATAAAGTTGCTGTGCTGATTCTAATTATTGAAGTCATATAAATTATAAGTAAGTTAGTTAGTAAACTTAGTAAGTTTTAGGAATACACTTCAACAAACTTTCAAACTTTCACGACATGACAGCTTATATCTTTATTCAGATTAAAATATTGACAAAGCCTGGGACGTACCCAAGACGTCTGGTTCGACTTAGTTTTATTTGTGATTGTGAGATCTAGTGACATAAATCTATACCAAGTTAATTCTTAAAACGTGACATTGATTCCAAAAATATATTATTCTCCCGATAACTCCTAAAAAGGCTATAATAACTATATGAGTCCTAGTATTACTTGGTAGAACTAAGTTTTGAAATAAGTACTTATAGATAAAATAGATGTAACAAAAGCTAGAAACTTATTTTTTAATCTACTGAACAAATGAACAAAAGGTATTTCACGATTTTTCGGCAACACGCTAATAAATGATAATGCTCTAACTAAATCATAGTGAGAATATTAAATGTACTTCAATAATTAAAGTTCACACAATATAAAAATACCGTATTTTATAAAGGTTTTTCATATTTTTTCTACAACGTTATGTTCTATTCTCGCTACACTTAAAAATGTATTGCTGGACATTGAGTTTAAAATTTAAAAACTTTGGATCGTTATATGATCGTGGTATCGCTAAAGGTCACAGCTATATTATTTTAAAGTATTTATAACTCAACTTGCAGATGGCTAAATGTCAGATCTTCACTTATCTACCTAAGGCTTCATTGTCATTCTGTTATGTTATCAAAAACCTGGGCACAGGGATGTGTGTGTCGTCATCTATGCCTTTTAAAATAATATTTATTACTTATCAATGAATCTTCATTATTGTCGTACATATATGCTTTTATTTTGAAAATTGCAATGTAAATTGAAGCTTGCGTTTCGTTTTACAAAACGAACATGTAAAAATAGATTAATTAACATTCGACTCTTAACAAACCATTTTTAAAGAGCTTACTGTAGAGTCACTCTCCTTATCTCCATATATTATATTATGTATATCGAATGAAGTGGTAATCAGAAAAAAAATAGAATTAACATTGGACAGTTACTTTGTTCATAAAAAAGGGATTTTTTCTCAGCAAAAGACATAAATTTGTCCAAAATTTTTCAGCCGTTAACATAAAATTTTTAGCTAGTCAACCTTCAGTTCGTTACGGAACAATGTGTGCAGAGACACGTTATGTGAAAAGTGTCAAGCCCCATTGTTCTCCAATCATGATGAATGAGCGGTCAAATCCAGTAGATCAACTGTTGGATCGTTGCCAAAAAATCAAGTGGTCTGATAATAATGTCCAAAAAATTTGTTAAGATAACTTCTTTTAAATACGGAAAAACGTTCTTTCTAGTAAAAAGCAATCGGTAATAAGCGAAGGGTCGAAAAAAAAATAAGTGGGAAACGACGAAACAAGAAAAAGTAAGCGTTATTCAGAAAAACACGATTGAATTAATCACTGGACAGTTACTTAGTACCGAGTCTGCGGGCTTAGGTATAACCCTGGCTTCATCACAACAAAATCTTTATTCGCGAGTCCGTTCCGTCAGTTTCTTAACAGTTAAGCTGCGGATACACGACGACACCTGACACTCAGTGTATACACCGAGTGTCCGTGTGTGTCATGTGCCGCGACACTCGGTTGCTGCTCTAGGGGCGCTCTAGCTTGGTGTCGCTCTAGCTGCCGTGTAGACGCGACGAGCGCAGTGTCTGAGACCAGTGTCGCGGTTTTCGGTCGTGCGCGAAACTTTTAGCTAGAGCAACATGGCGGCGGCACATTTTAAATTTGTAATATCTTCGGAAATATTCACTTAAATTACATGCTGTAAAAAGCATATTGATCTATAATAAATGCACAATTTATTAAAGGTACTTAATTGGATAAGAATGAATGCTGTATTGTTTAAAATCACTTCGTAAATAACCATTTTTTAGTAAAGGATAAAAATGGTTATGGTCGATTATCCCTAAGAGATGGACATATACTATCGCAAATTTTTTTGTTGAACTTTTTAAGGTGGACAATACTGTAGTACATCATTTTGGTCTATCTCATAGGGTTCAGCCAGCGTTTGCAATATAAGCGCAAAAGAACGTGCTTATTTACGACATCACATTAGAAACATCTAATATCAGTGTTTCTCTACTATATTATGCATATATTATACATAATAACTTTCCTTAAGAATCAGTCCATCCATTAAAAAAAACCGCATCAAAATTCGTTGCGTAATTTTAAAGATCTAAGTATACATAGGGACAGATACCTACGGGTCCAATTGATAACCTCCTTTTTAAAAGTCGGTTAATTAGAACGCATTTATTCAGCGGGCGTGTCATTTCATTTGAAATTTGAAAATGGAATTCATTTTTTGCAACTGATGTCATATTTTAAATAAAATGTGCCTTTTCATAAATGCAAACGATATTTTGACCAGCTTCGATTCCCGGTTATGTAAAATTAATAGTAGATATTCATTTCTTAATTTTAACTAAGTCCGTAAATATCGATTCATGGCGATGGAATGTCTGACACTGAATTGCGCATCGCTCCGTGTAGACGGCCAATACACTTCGACCGCGACACTCGATCTCAGAACTAGTGTCGACACTAAAAATTGCCCACCGTGTGGACGCGTCTGACACTTGTGTCGACACTAGTGCTGGTGTCAGTGTCACCGTGTATCGGTACCTTTACAATGCTGTCTCAATTAATACCGAGCTACTAATAGACGGTCAGTTTGATATACGTCCGCGCGCCTAGCCTTCCAACAGTATCTGTCACTTGCCATAATCCTACTTCAAGATATAAACGCTGGCACTGCAATCGAATGTCAAACAGTCATTCATTGCATTTAGCGCCCTCTAACATCTTAATATCGCTTACTTATCGTTAGCTCCGACATATATATTAATAGGTCACATAAACTTGCATAGATATAATGAATTAATTTTGAATAATACATTTATTTCACTGTTTACGGTGTAATTACCAACAAACGTCCTAAGCACTCATACCAACCTCAACCACTGACTTGTGACTGCTGTTGGGCGAATAAGCTCGCTATCACTTTATCTACGGGCCTTGCATGCGCCACCTTCATAGTGAAATACGATCGACACGGTAAAATTTTCTTTCGAACGAAATGTACAGGTTGACTGGTGGGTCATTTTCGAAATTCGAGGATGTGAACGTTTGAGAGCATACATGACGAGAAAAAATAAAATAAATATTATTCACGACTAAACTTAACCGAAAAAGAATTCATTACGCAACGCATGGTTACACTGGTACGGTTGTACGCACGGCGCTATTAACACAGAATAGGTATAGACGGCTTAGCGAACGGTCGTCGACCTAGTGAAACTCTATTTATTTACAGGGAATTCTGCTGAAAAATTAAGTAGCTACCTACTTTTATTACGTAATTATGATTAGAATGGAGTACACAGTGTCGTCCTTCAATATCTAAAACTTGTCACCAGTCACTCTGTATAGCCTATTCCGTAATATGCATCTTACGTGCCGTAGAACGTAAATTCAACAATTTAGTATGAACCTTACCTAATTGTACATACGAGCCATAATATCAAAACAAGAATTAATAATTTGGCGTCCGCAGACGTAGGCAAGAGTTATAGTCAAGAAATAAGATTGTTATTCGCTCTGGCTTAGTAGATTACACGATTCTATTCGATAGAACACCGTGGAATACTTTTGCAAGGACGTTAGCACAGTTAAATAGATGATAAAATATCGTAAACACACATTATCGATGATCGTATGCTAACTCAGCTAAATCATATTTTTTTTAAATGTACACAAAGAATAAATAATAATTAAGTTCAGAATGTAAAATTGTAAAACCAAATCTTGTATAATGACAATAATTTGTTACTTTTCTATTATTATTATTGGGCATTTTGAAATCAACACGCATTTCGGCGGAAAAATCCCAACAATCGAACCAGTCGGTCGGCCAGGTATCAGGGCAAGAGAGATAGAAAACGGCAAACGATTCGGGCAGTATCAAGCATCACCACTTTCTGCATACGTGCTGGAAGCGAACCACCGCCAAATCCCAGCCTTTCAAGGTGTCTGACCGGTGTGTCTGGGGTGAAACTGTTTGCGGATATATGAGTTCGATCTGAGTCCATCTTATTATTATCATTGTCGAAAACTATAAACTATATATCAGCAAGCAATTTGTTCTCATAGTCATCTTTCTACAGGAACGGTAAAGCAATCACGGATACTAAGAATAAGCAAGACACAAAAGAGCCTTTGAATTACATAAGTATTTACAAACACCAGTTCTTAGAAAAGCGTTAAAGAACAGTCAAAGACCAATCTCAGTCAAAGATAAGTCAGTCCAAAATTTGATTTATTTGCCAATTTGGTGAAAAAAAAAATAGTATTTTTTGAATTTTTGCTTAGTTATGGGCTAGATAGCACAGACTAAAAAGAGTACAACTACGTTTTTGACCGCCCAGGTGGCTCGATCGGGTGTAGAAGTAAAATATATTTCATTTTATGCCATAGGTTCTGGGTTCAAATCCCATTGAGGGTGAATGTGGTAGTGATAAACACACACATTAGCTATTAAATCATGGATGTTTATAAGTCTCTTCAATTTGTTTGTCCGTTATCTAACATCTACCTATAGCTCTAATTCTTTAAGAAACTCAATTTGGGCTTGACAATGTGGTTATTTGTTATCAATATATATATAAAACTGTTCCGTTACTGACTGAGTGACTGACAGACAACGTACAGCCGTAACTACTGGGCGTAGAGAGCTGAAATTTAGAACATACAATTCTTTAGGGGATGTAGGGGTGCACTAACGAAGGAATTCCCGAAATTCCTACGGGAACGGGAGATATAGGACTTTTTAGTTTGTATGAAAAATCTTATTCCTTGAGTGCACCGATGTGAAACTTGGTGTAAAGGTTTTTCAATGTGTGCCTGGTTGTGTTATGAAAGGAATTCCCGAAATTCCCACGGGAACGGGAAATATATGATGTTTTAGTTTGTATGAAAAAATCCCATCCCTTGAGTGCACGGATGTGATACTTGATATAAAGGTTCCTCAATAAGTGTTTGTTTGTATTATGGAAGGAATTCCCGAAATTCCGACGGGAAGGGGTTGGACTTTTTAGTTTGTATGAAAAATCTTATTCCTTGAGTGCATGGGTGTGATACTTGGTATAAAGGTTCTTTCAGTGGGTGTCTGGTTGTATAGTTTCTGAAATTTCCACGAGAAGGGTAGTTAAGCGCATACGAAGTTGCGCGATAAAGCTAGTTATTTATATTGCGATCAAACGAAGACCAACTCTGTAGCCTTTTAAAGCTATTTAAAGTTTATACTTACCACCGATAATTTCTATTGGTCCATTATGTCCGACTAGTGTTATAGTTTCATGTTGTAAAATTTTATTATTAAGTATTCCTGTGTACACAACTTTGTCAAAACTGAAATCAAGTTTATTTCCGTCACGTATAATTTCGAAAATAACAGTTGTATGGGCCGGGTAGCGTTCAGGGGCAGATGCCATCAGGTCAAATATAAGTATTCTATTGGCAGGAATTGCTTGTTCTGGTATAGGTTCTATTAATGTTATAGAAACACCTTCATTTTCCGATGTTACTCGGAAGTTTTCAGATAAATCTGAAAAATAATAGCTTTAATTATAACAAAAATCCACAGTTAAAATCAAGAAAACTTATGTAAAGGAAATCAAGTGATAGCATACTAGTAAAAAAATATTAAACTTTATAAAAAAAACCTTTTTTAGTGCGACCGGTGCGAGTTTGCGTTCCTGACAGCTGTCAAAATCATAGCTTTTTTCCCCTTTGAATCGGAAATAAACTTTATTCAGTGGACATAAGGAGCTGTCAGGAACGCATTCCTGCAACGGCCGCACTCTAAGCAGTGTGGTCAGTAAAAGAACTGCAATCGCTTGACGTTCACAATCGAGTGGATAGACGAAAACTAAACTATAATTAAAAAACGACGACCACTTTGGCGATGGGGTAAACCTGTTTGCCTCAGACGCTAGTGGTTGCGGGTTCGATTCCCGCACGGAACAAGAAAAAAAAATGTTCCGTGTCTGGGTGTTTATCTATTTATGTGTTTATCCTTTGTTCACTACATGGTATCCCATAACACAAGCTATAATAGTAAATAAATATAGTAATATATAGTAAATAAATGTTACCTTTTAGCAATGTTATACTTTTTAGCAATAAATGGATTTGATTTGATATGCGATGGACCTAAATTTGTCGATAAAATTTAAGGAACTTAAATTAAGTTGAAATTTGCATATTATTTGTCAGTTCAATATAAAATCATTTTTGAAACAAACAAAAACTAAGCTATATTCACCTCCGATCAAAGTAAAAGTGACATCTTCATTATAGCCCTCCTGGAGAACTATCCATTCAATGTTGGCACTATCATCCTGAATAATTCCTAAATAGTTCGTTTTTTCAAAACTAAGCTGCTCGTTGCGTGGTGACGCTGAAAGAAACGAAAATACTGATATTGAGTAGGTACTATTACAGTAGACTATGTATTATTAAAGGACAGCGAGTCAGCGGTGCGAGCACAGAATTTTGTCGAATCGTATGTTTACGAATGTTCGTATAGAATTGAGTCGGTTGCAAGTTTATCGTCAACTCAAAAAGGTTTTAACTTTAACCTCAGACGGCAGTGGTTGCGGGTTCGACTCCCGCCCAGAAGAAAAAAAAATGTTTCGGGTCTAGTCGTTTATCTATATATATATTTATATTCTAGGTTCCCCTAGTTCGGTACGTCGTATCCCATATTACAAGATATTCATACTTTGAGGTCATGTAGTTGGAGTGTGATTGTCTGGGGATTTATATTATAGTGACAGACTTTAATTTACCAAAAAATATTATGAATGATTATAAGAAAAAGAAAATTAAGTACTTAGCGTGATGATAATAGTTGCTTTAGCGATGCTTTCTTCATTTCTTGCTTCAATTACAAATATGAGATGCTTTTGATTTGCGAGTTCCTCAAGGTATTGTTCCTTTACTTCTATAATTGCTCGATTTCCTTCTTGACGTACATAAAACCATTGAGAATCGTCTGAAATATAAAGATATTTTTAAATATATCGAATATAAAGACCATTTCTGAAATTTAAGTTTGACTGTTTGGCTTTTTGTTGACAGTGTTGTTTTTATTTCCTGAAATCAAACAAAGTTAACAAAACATTTTTTATAAGTTTGCGTTTAATTTAAAAAATCTGCGTTCTTAATAAAAAAAATGTCAACATTTCATTGTCACAAAAGAGTTATGCTTATTACAAGTTACAATGGCTTTTGTGTTGTTTAACCTGAAAATAGTACGGAATACTGTAATAGAAACTTCAACGATACGTAGAAACGCTCAAAATGAAATAAATTCTTCCAATAAAGGAGAACGAAGATCACGTGGCAAGGCAGCAGGACATACAGAGCATCGTCAAGTGGAGCCATGACAATAAAATAGCATTCAATATCGACAATACTGTGTTTTAACATTAAATCGATCACATTCTTCGAGCTATTATTTTTAATTGATTAATTTTAAAATAATTGGATATTACATTACAGTTAACAAAGTAAGTTTAAAAATCTTAACACCATTTATATGTTATCGTTTATAAGATAAAAAGCACTTGTATGAATCTCATTTGCTACAATAGGTGGTACACGACCAGATTTAAACAAGATTGTAATAATAAAGAAAAAAACAGGTGGCAACGACGTATCTCTATCAGTATGACGATACATAAATATTTGAGCGGAGACTATTTTCTTGTTACGTAGGTACTTTCAAGGGTGCTACCCCACCAATCGATGGACCGTCGATCGACGGACGAATGGAACCTAAGAGAAATCACCCTAAGAGCGTGATTTCAGTAGTCGCGTTTTATTATTTAACCTTTTTATTTCACTTATTTTGGAGTAATAATACTAGCACATTAGAACTGTGCTAACAAAGCTCTTTTATTTGATACGCCACCACACGAAGCCGTCAACAAAAAATTCTTCACTTTAAGTACCTTTGAAGGCGCGGTAGACAATGTAACGTGTGGCGTCCTCCGACGTGACCCACAGAGAATCAATATATTATTTTCTATTAATGAAACGTGCTCGATAAAATCAATACCAAGATAAGATTAAATATTGTTTACTTAATTATGCACGTATATCTTACTATATAAACTATTTCTATTTGTTAATAAATTGTCACTCAAGATGTAATCGTGTCTTGCTTTAAAACCCTTTTCCTGGTTGTAATATAACGTAAAGTCATGTAGCTCATAACCAGCGGACAATCAATACGTTTTCAACGACCCCTTATTGTCCAATTATGATCACTAGTTAAGAAGTTAGGAGGGAACAGATGAACATACAGATCAAACTCATAATCTTAATTTCTGCTTATTTGTAGTCGGGTAAAAAGCACTTGTTGTCTTACACCTTAAAATCACAATAAATATTGAAGAGGTCAACAGAAGAATGAAACATAAAACATTTGAACCGAGAAATTAGATAATAAGTAGGAGAGGAATCATCCAAAAACCTATGAAGGAAAACAAAAAGATAATGTTAGATAAAGACCGCCTGACTTAACTTTCCGTATGAAATAGAGGGGACGCCACTGTAGAGAGTTACAGAGGTAAGAGATCTGTGATTTATTTTTTCATCCAATGTTTGCTTCAGACAAACTATTAAAGCAATATGTCAAAAAGCGTATCACAATCTTGGGTTGAGTTCGCAATTCACGAGCATTATGTCTTTAAGAAAAAACATTGGCAAAAAAACACTTACAACGCAATTCAACTGTTTAGTCTCCACATTATTAGAAGCATAAGTTAATGATGGAACGGATACGAAAAATGCAGATTTCTTTTAAGAATAATTGACGGAGTATGCCCTGGATATCCTCTGCTGTATCTCATCTTATTTGTTTTGGATATGGTGGGGTAATACAGACTTGGGACAAGGAGGGAGGGAGCGTAAGCTACTAATCTATTCGGCATAATTCGTGGCCCAACCAATAATACACAACCAGGGCTTGTTAGAGCGTATGCTGCTGTGTTTGCCGGTGCGGGTACGCGGGCAGGCGTCGGCGGTCGGCATTGTTCCAGGTGCTCCGCGCGCACCGCACTGTGCTGTGGCACCGTGCCTCGTTCACGTGCGCTTTGCGGACATTCAACACAACGTCTAACCGCGTAGATCTGTTTTTTGTTCACTGAATGAATGCCCACAGGCCGCAAATTTTGTATAGTTATAGTGTTAGTACCTAAGCGTTAAATACTTGATTAGACAGGGTGACAGGTGATAATACAGCATAACTAAAAAAAATATGCCGAATAAAATCATCATTTGACCAGGAATCGAACCAGAACCTCTCATTTGCCAGACGAGTGCTCTCCTACTGAGGTACCGGGACCTGGCACAAGCCACCGAAATTACTTAGCATATTATTAAAAATTAAAAAAGTATACGTACCTCCATTTAATGCAAATATAACATTTTCATCATAACCTTGTGATAACGTGATATTGGATTCAAATACCAATCCTTCAGTAGCATTATAAGTACCAAAATAGTGAATTGCACTAAACGAAAGAACATTTTCATTTATATGCTCATTTTCGATTTCAAGAATTATAGTAGCATAAACGGGTGCAGCAGAAGTGGAAAACGCTCCTAAATTTAGAACAACAACGTTATTATCTGATATAAAACCATCCGGCAATGACATTTGTAATGAGATAGTCGGGGAAGCTGAACCTTGAGTAACGGTGAAGTATTCGGACATATCTGAAAACAGAACACTTGATTTTTAACAACACGACCAATATTAAAATAGAATTTATGAAAATGATATGTTTTTTTTTTAAGTTTTACCTCCTGTTAGTTCAAACGTGACCGATTGCGAAAATCCTTGACTTAAAACTATTGGTTCTAAGACAACCACAGAATTATCTACAAGCTTGCCTACGTAGTTAACTCTCTCAAAAGCAAGAGCGTTATTTTCTTCATATTCTGGAATAAAATATAAACATTTATTTTACATTTATAAATTGAATGAAAAATGTTTTAAAATGTTACTATTATTTTACCATCTGCGAGGTATATAATGATGGTTGCGTGCGCGACATGGCTGTCTGGACGCTCCGCACTGATGGCGAATACCAATGGTTGGTTAGCTGCGATCACAGCTGGTGGTATCGGCTGCAATAGGACCAACTCAGCTGAGTTTCCGTTTACAGTTAAACCAAAGTAGGTTTGATCTGCAAAATTGAAATATGTCGATACATTTTAGTAAGGAGTGACACTATGTTTATTTAAAAACACTGTTTGCATTTGCTATCTTGTAGAAATATTCAAAATCTTACCACCAACTAGGTTGAACTCCACATTATTATTATAACCAGATGCCAATCTTATTGGTTTTTCTAGTTTTACTTCATTGTTCGAGAATATCCCTGTGTAAAAAGTTTTCTCAAAATACAGCAAATCTAATGAGGGCGCTTGTGCAACGTTTAGAACAATAGTGGAGCTTGCGGGAACATGTTCAGGAGCTGTCGCTTGGAGTTTTAAAACAATTGCTCGTACATCCGCTGGAAATTCCTCTTGAACTTCGGTTTTGAACATTACTGTCACATTGGGGCCATCCGACACACATTTAAAGAAACGTGAAAACTCTAAAAAATTATTAAATATAAGTAATTTTTACATAACTACCTTCCACCAAAAATCATGCAAAAAGACGGTGAAATAAAGACAGCATGTATACCTCCATATAGGAAGAACTCAACATTATTGGAAAATCCTTGAGTTAAAACTATAGGTTCTAAAACAACAACAGAATTGTATTCGAACATGCCCACGTAGTGCAATTTCTCAAAACTAAGAATATTCTGGTGATGTTCTGCAACAAAAAAAAAAACATTATCATCAATAGCTGGGACAAATGCCTCCTTTAAGTTTCTTAAAGTTCCTCGGCCCTGTGTTTTCTAATTACAATTACTTGCCTACGCTCTGTCGAGAAGATAGTTGATCCCCCTTGCAGTTGGCCTGTCTACAATCCGTGAACTTGTTCATGGTAGCACTTTACAGGGGGCTGGTAATATTCTGATATACAACACGTGGTCGAAAAGAGAGAATTTTTCAAATGTATAAACTCAAAAGATACATTATTTAATATTCTTACCATTTACGAGCGTTATTACAATGGTTGCATATGCGACATGACTGTTTGGACGCTCCGCACTGACGGCAAATACCAATGGTTGATTAGCTGCGATGACATCAGGTGGTACCGGCTGCAATAGGACCAACATCGCTGAGTTTCCGTCTACATTTAAACGGAAGTATTCTTGATCTGAAAATAGAAATATGTCGATAAAGTTTAGTAAAGAATGAGAAAGAGTTCAATAAATTTAAGAAAGCCTCTGTTTCGATTTGCCCTCTTGTAATAATATTGAAAAATCTTACCACCAACTAGCTTGAACTTCACATCATCATTATAACCAGTTGCCAAACGAATAGGTTTTTCTAAGGTTATTTTATTTTGTGAAACCGTTCCTGTATAAAATGTTTCCTCGAAAGATAGTACATCTAAGGTGAGCTGCTCTCGTGCATTTTGTAGAACAATAGTGGAGATTGCGGGAACGTATTCAGAAGCAATTGCTTCGAGTTCTAATACAACTGTTTGTACATTTGCTGGGAATGGCTCTTGAACATCAGTATCAAACATTAATTTCACATTGGGGCCGTCAGTTTCCAATTTGAAGAAACGAGATAAATCTGAAAATTAAGTAACAGTAATCAGTTTTTGAATTCCTTGCACCCGAAATATTCTATGACTCCCAAAAAGATTGACGAGGAAGTCAAAGTAATAGTAGTACGTATAATAAAATATATAGTCTGGCTAATGGAAGTAGAGACTGGAAAAACCTGGGGACTTGAAAAAATAGCATCACAATACATGGACTAAACAAACATGATACTTGATTCTTTCTTTGTAAATGTATCGTAAAAAATAACAAAATTGGTAATGTCCTACTTTTTGATGAGAAGTATATTATTAAAATGATAGGCAACTAGTATGAATCAGTTTTAAAAATAAAACAACAAAATAAAATAATTATTTTTATTCATTGTAATCAAAATCTGAATTCAGCAATTATATATGGAATGAATCGTCAAAGTCACTGGTATCACTGTTTCCTACATTGATTATGAAACTATCTAAATTTTCATTTTTATTATTCATTTTCAAATACAAAAATTCCAAAATCTCAATTACCAAAACTACCAACAACCGTTCTATTGACAACAGTTTCAACAAAAAAAAAACGACTTAAACATTCATGCTAATACTGCCATATAAAAAGTTTACGAAAATCCCCAGTCGCTACTTTCGTTAGCCAGACTCTAATTAAATTTTCATATAAAATAATAATGCATACCTCCAAATAAGAAGAACGACACATTACTGGAATATCCATGACTTAAAACTATAGGTTCTATGTCAACAACAGCGTTGTTCTTCAACTTGCCTACATAGTTCGATTTCTCAAAGCTGAGAATGTTGCTTTCTTCATATTCTGCAATAAAAAAATATAATATACGTCATCATCGTCAGCTAGGAGACGTCCACTGCTTTATAGGGGGCCTAATAGAATAATAAAATAATAAATAAAATCCCCATACAATCACACCAACTACATGGCCCCAAAGTAAGCATAGCTTGTGTTATGGGATACCATGTAGCGAACTAGGGGGAAACCTAGAATATAAATACATAAATAAATAAACACCCAGACACGGAACATTTTTTTTTGTTATTCTTTGCGGGAATCGAACCCGCAACCACTGGTGTCTGAGGCAGAAAGGTTTACCCCATCGCCAAAGTGACTCTGACCACATCGTCGGTGTACCTCGCAACATGCCTGTTTAGTAGGCTTATTACACGGAGTTGTGATATTAAATTGTATCAAGTAAACATTTATTTGTGATAAGAATACATTGCAGAATACGATGTCAAGGGACCTTTTGACATTACAACCACAAATAAAAAGATGACTGTTTAAAGTCATGAATTGGGGTATTTAAAAACAAATCATATCTTAACTTACGTAATACTTAGGACATAGAGTCTAACGGCGGAAACCAGCGCATAACCCCCCCAACCCCCATTAAATCATGTCGGTACAGTCAGCTTCATCAAGTGCATAGCAGCCAAGGCTACCAAATACTAAGAAGCATCTAAGAAGTAGTCATAAACATAAACTCATCCAAAGTGCTTAAAATTCTCAGACCATTCACCGTCCTCAAATATATTGGAACACACAAACGCCAAATAGTTCGTTGCATACAAGCCGCCGTTGGCATCATAGACACCAAAGGGTCAAAAATTATGGAACAAATTAAAATAGACTTTATTTACGTGCGTCATATCGTTCAATCAAATTGAAGTTCCTTGTCAATATAATCTTAAAGGTTTTCTAATAAAATAAAAGCCAAGTACCTTTATTTAAATTAACTTTATTTTAGAGAAAACGAATCTGTGAGCAAATAAGCTAAGAGAGCACATCCAAACACAGTAAACCGTAAGAGCGGACTGAGTAAGGGGCAGGCAAGGCCTCGACTCCTGCGACCGAGTCCTTTTCTTCTCTACCTGGCTATTTTCCATTGGTCATGATTTTGTGGTTTCTCAACTGATTTTAGATTTGAATACCTCATTCGATAAGTAATGACACGTATATATTTTTTAATTGTTTTCTACGGAATAACTGTAGGTGACTTTTTTGTAAGTCAATGTGAGCAAATCGACGTTTTAGAGGCTGCCGCCGTAGTTTTTTTTCATTTTACGTTTTTCTTTAACGATTTTCGGTAAAGATAATGACAATTTGACTATCAATATTATTTATTTCGAATATCTTTGTGCCCAAACAGAAAGTCAATTAGATAAGAAAATACAAACTTTAAGGTTTATCTTGGAAAGGGTTAACCTTAGGACAGTAGGTCCTTTAGTCATTTCGACTGGAACTAGCCTGTACTATATACTATCACTCTTTAGCGGCTCCGCCACTAATTATCAATCAACCTGTATATGATATGGACCAAATTATAAAGGGGGCATTAAACATATTGCCCGGGCATTATGATAAAGCCCAATATGAGTGGGCAATTTGATAATAACGATTCAAATAATCAAAGTGCCTGGACATTATATTATACATATAACCTTATTGGCAGAGTGATAAAAAACATATATAATTAGTGCTTTCTCATTTTTATTTTCACTTAAAATAAACGAATTTTTATTTTTAGTAAGCTATGATTAGATAAGCAAGAGTACTTAACAATGACTTGATATTATTTAAGTAATATTAAAAATAGGGAAATAATAAATAAAATTTGTGTGTCCACCTTTGCGGGAGTGGAAATTGATCAAGCCAAAAAGTTATTGTTTACAACTGTTAAGACAAAATAAAGGGGGTGTCTAGAAGGAAACAAAAAAGTAGAAAGACATCGACGATGTTATAACCGTGTTTAAAACTACTGATCCGGAATGCTTACCGATATATGTAGCGTACAATTTACATAAATTACCGCCCATCTCCTTTAATCATGTCATCGACTGATCAAAGGATGATCATACTAAGATGATCATACTTTCAGTTTGAAAACATGAAAAGTGAGTTGAAATTCGCAATCGTTATTTGCTTCAAATGTAAATACGAAAAGAGGAGTAAATACAAATTCGTTTGACAGCGGACCGTTTGGCCTGCAGCCGATCGTATCGCCAAACAAAAAAAAAACTGCGACAAATTTGGGTTGTCTGGTAGAGATCGCTCCACAGCCATTTTTAACATTGTGTTTTTTATTGTATTTTTCTGTTTTTACTTTGTGCAATAAATAAAGTGTAGATAAATAAATAATGATGAGATACTGTTTTAAAAGCTTCATAAATATATGAAAATTAGCAGAATAAAATATTAATAGTACGACTGTGTATAGTTTTCTTAGAGTTGTTGTAGATGTTGGAGCTTGAGTTAAACGCCACAGATAGTTAGATTGAGTTTATTGTTTTAAGTTACAGTTAAGTTAAGAAGGATGCTCGTCTACCCTGTGGCTGGTAAGATAATGCACACTGAGTATGTTAAACGTATGGTATTTATTATGTTAGGGCCACGTGACGCGTGTTCGCAGCATGTGACCAAATTAGGACAGCATTGCGCGATAGACTGTACGGTTAATGAACCGTACATGTTCCCGAGGGAAAAGGTAAGGCTCAGGGAAGATAAGCATCCTTTACAAAGAAATAAAAGTATTAAAATAATTAATCAAAACTAAATCTTTTCTTGGAATGTGATCCTGTGTTTTCTATAACTCGTAGCTCGATGCCATGTTGGTTTTCTTGCTCAGGCTTGCATTTAATTTTCGCTACTGGGCTTCTTCTTTGTTGACAGCGCCTCTTGACGTAGACATAGATAACCACCGCTAACGCTCCTGCCACCAGCAAAATAGAGATGGAGTAGTGGGTCATATCATGGGCAGACAAAGTCCATGAGCTGGTCGGTAAGTTCTCGCGCCTCTTTTGGTATTCTTTTGATTTTTCTATTTTGTCGATTTCTGTGGCCGTTCGCTCTGCTGTGAAGTTAAGTTGCGAATTATGCCAATTTGTATGAACTACGCTATTGATGGTTGAGTTAAGAGATGGAATCTCAATATTAACTTGTAATTCCATTTTGCTTCCAAAGTGATTATAACTGTAAATAGTCGAACTGTCTCTTTGTATCATGCATCCCGGCTGTAGTGAGATAAGTCCGTTTCCTTGAAGCGTTATTGCACTCACTATAGTTCCACACATAAGTCGTATTAGGTACTTATCACAGGCAACGTAGAGCCATAAGTTAGGCCTTTGCAGTTTGACCCAGTTATCTTGACAATAACCTTCATTCACGGCGCACGATAGTGAAGACTGCTGACTGAACATTTTTGCTTCGCACGGCGCATTGTTATCGTTTAAGTTATATACAGGCTGTTGCCAAGTACACAGGTAATTTTCATTGCCATAAAATATACAATTTTGTATGTCATGCTCGTCGATAATTATAAATTTATTTTTGACGAGATCGATTGCTATGTTAATTGTTTTCAGTTCCTCTTTGTTTATGAATGGCAGTGGTATCACGTGATAGATTGCGTAGTCTTCATATCGAATTAACGGTATACTCAATTTAAATAAGAAATATTTTTCTGTGACTCTAACCTTTGTATATACCATCTTGTAGATATCTAGAACATCTTCTTGTATGTTTTTAATTGGTAGAGATAGGCCATTAGGGAGTCTCCCGGATATTATGTGAAGTTGTTCTATAAGTTGAGCTTTTGAGAGCAAATGAATGTCCAAATGCCCCCTGTATACGTCTGATAAGATGTTTAATAACATATCTTGAATTTTATGTAAATTGTTTAATAACAAACTTGCTGTCAATGACACTGAATTAACATCATTTGAAGCAAACAAGGCTTGTACTCGGGTTTCGATCTTTGTTAGTTCAGCATTTTTTTCTTTTAAGTATTGATGCATGATTTCGAACTGTCTTTGTGTTATGTTTTCATTTTTCTTTATGATGTTATTTTCTGATTCAATAATGAGAGTTTGATTTTTTATTAACTCCAATAAATAATTTTCATTCGAATGGAGTGATTCGATTTCATTTTCGTATTTTTGTGCAAATTCGTCATCCAGAAGAGCCTAAATCATAACTCCGACCGTGTTTCTCCGATTGTAAAATCTCCGAATAGTCGTATCGCCGATGGTCATTTGAACGTGCATTCGTTTTTACATTTAATATTTCTACGATCACTCGTATCGCCGACGGTCATTTGAATGTGCATTCGATTGATAAATTAATAGTTCTACGAACACTCGTATCGCCGATTGTCATTTTGAATGGTATTCGTTTCGCTGATAACTTGTTTTGCCGAGAGTAACTTCACATCTGTAACCCTCTCTTGAAATTATATTCTTTAAAATAAGTTAAAAACGTAGCAGTAAGTTATATTTCATACAAAAACCTGCTCAAAAACCTCATCTTATACCTGCTATGAATTATCTTGGTGTAAATAATTGATATGTTGAAAAAAAACAGCTGTTTTTAGTAATTAATTAAATATTTATTACGAAATGCAAGTAAAATACTTTGAAACGTTATTTTTATTATGAGGACAATCTTATCTTCAAAAAATAAACGAAATAAAATTTTACACCAACAGAAGCATTATATAATAAAAACTAGTGAAAAAAGGGAATCTTTTATTTTTTTATAATATGGCAAATATGTGCCAATCCATTTAGAAATTGCAACAAATCCATCTCCGTTTTTCGTGACAGGTGCCGATTCAGTCTTTCATTGTAGATCTGAACTTGGACCCGTCTTCTTTTCGGCATCGGCTCAGAGGAAAAAATACGTTCAATAGTCAATATATTGTGTTTCTGTTCTTTTTGAAACTCTTCAACAGTTTTATAGAAATTCCATTTTTTTCTATTCAAAAGTGTAGCCCAACGCTCATGCCAACTTTCTAATGCATTTTGAGTCTGTGGAATCGAGCACAAAGGGCTGTCGTAAACCGACCACATTTTTGGATGGAAAATTGGCGGCTTTTGTTAAATTAAAGTTTTCGATGAAGATGGGTCACGGGAGTCTTTCAGTGTAAATATTCCGTGTATATAATATTTTGCAAACCATTCTAACAGAGGCAATGCTTCATTTGGCATAACTATTTCTTTGAGCTTATCAAATGCTTCAGGGATTTCAGTGGGTTCTAGAAAAGCCAATGCCTCTAAATGGCGCAGTTTGTAAGCAAATTCGCTGTCGTTGCGATATTTAGTTGCTAAATTTTTGGCTTGAATTTGTCGCCAGATATTCTGTGTGAAATGAAAAAAAAAATGTGTTTGCAATTTGGAAACGCTTGTTTTATAGCAGCAATAGCCGTTATTTCGAAGTCGCTGATAATGGTTTGAGGATTCAAGTCCACGAACAGATAATTGATTACAAATCTTTTTAATAGTTCAAAAAAAAATAGGTAGCAAGTTTTCTTTTTACTTGACAATAATTTGTATATTTGACAAAAAGGTTTAGGACACGTCTTGAACGTACCGTCTATGAGCCAATATGCTGATTCAATTAATAACTTTATGTTTGCTAAATATTAACATACATTCATTGCCATCATTATAATGTGCAATCAGAAATTGTTCTCCATCTATTTTGCAGAACTCTTCGGGTATTACCACATCATGTAATCGACGTGGCAGTGCTGGCCAATCTTTCTTTCTAATGCGATTGATTATGCACCGGAAAGCGTTATCATTCGGTACATGGGGGGCGCTGGTACTAGGAAGATATTGTGAACATTGCTGGATAATTTGTACCGGAGATTCCATTGTTGTTCTAGCTTTATTCTTTATTTTTAAAAGATACCCATTAATTGCACCAAGATCACACATACTATAAGATAATATATGCAGTTTTTGTATTTCATACATAATAATTACTTCTACGGTTTTTTAACTTATTTTGTTTCAAGAAAGGGTACAGATGTGAAGTTACTCACGGCAAAACAAGTTATCAGCGAAACGAATACCATTCAAAATGACAATCGGCGATACGAGTGTTCGTAGAACTATTAATTTATCAATCGAATGCACATTCAAATGACCGTCGGCGATACGAGTGATCGTAGAAATATTAAATGTAAAAACGAATGCACGTTCAAATGACCATCGGCGATACGACTATTCGGAGATTTTACAATCGGAGAAACACGGTCGGAGTTATGATTTAGGCTCCATCCAGAATGCCAAACAGTGTCCTTGCAAGGTTTCCAATACCATTTATATATCCTCTTTTTCGTCGAGACAGATGTTTAGAAAGTAGAAGGTCGTTGTATTCCGATAAGTGAAGCAACTCGTGACGTAATTGATTGACCGTCGACTCGCATGGTGGATGAGTCATGCGCTTGCACAGTCCTTCTATATAGTTTATGTATGTGTTTAAGTTGGATGTAGCTTGCCAATATAGAGTTAAATTATAATAAATTAGTAATGTCCATTCATCATGTACTATATGCATGTTTCCGACTTTATCATAGTATATAGGGTGATCCTTTTCTATAGGAGTAATTTTGTAGTTATGTGATTGTTCAGTCAACACGCCCCCAAAGAGCGTTAGGACTGTAATTACAGTAAACGTAAATAAGCTGAATATTGATTGTTTTCGTGTTCGTCGGGTATGTTTCAACTGTGGCTGCTGTACTGTTTCCTTTCTGTTGCTTGGTTTTTCAAATTCGTCTATAGGTTCGTAGGCAATGGGTAGTGGAGTTAATTTTGTTACAGGTCGCTTGAGCTCTCCTGACTTAGTTTTTAGGGTTACGACACGGACATAACCATCTAATCCAGGGTGTGTTTCGAGAATTCTTCCCAAGGCCCATTTACCTGGAGGTAAATTGTTTTCTTTTATTAAAACGAGTTCTCCTTTTGACAAGTTTTTGTAGATAGTTGCCATTTGCTACGTGTTTGCAGCTGATTTAAGTATTCACTTGACCATTTCTTCCAGAAGTGAAGGTTCATTTGTTCTATGAGCCGCCATCGATTTCGCAGATCATATTGATTAAAGTTTTGGTCTTCACTTGGAGGTAATGACAGTAACGGCCCGCCGACTAGGAAGTGCCCCGGCGTGAGAACTTCCAGGTCATCTTTATCTTCGGTTAGTGGAGTTAAAGGTCTTGAATTTAAACAGCTTTCTACTTGTGTCAGTAATGTTGTAAATTGTTCAAAAGTTAATTTTTGTTCACCAAGGACCCTTTTCAGATGATATTTCATAGATTTAACTGCACTCTCCCATAATCCGCCAGAAGTGGGCCATGATGGGCAGGTGAAGTGCCATTCGATCTGGGAGTTTGTCATTTCATCTTGAAATTCATATGATGTAAAGGTTTTATATTTTTGAAAGTCTAATTGTAATTGCTTAGCTGCGCCGATGAAGTTTGTTCCATTATCTGTATACACGTGTTTCGGTTTTCCACGACGAGAACACATCCTTTTGAAGGCCGCTAGGAAGGTTTCAGTGCTGAGATCAGACACTAACTCGATATGGACGGCTTTAGTTACCATGCATATGAAGATTGCTATGTATCCCTTACAAGTGGACACGCCCTTTCCTTTATTTGTTTTCACCTGAACGTGCCCTGTAAAGTCTATTCCAGTATTCGTAAAAGGCCTGGATTGCGTTACTCTGACCTTCGGAAGGTCAGCCATTATTTGTTCATTTTTATGTGTTTTAAAACGGTGACATTTTACGCACTGACGCAATTGTTTCTTTATAGTGTTATTTCCCCCTAAAATCCAATACTGTAAACGGGTCTGAGCTAAGGTTAAGCGAGCTCCCCCATGCAGCGTTTTCAGGTGGGTCTCATCAATTATGAGTTTTGTTAAGTGGTCAGAGCTGGGTAGAATTATAGGGTGTTTAGTTTCTTCGTCTAGTAAAGAGTGTTCCAGGCGCCCCTTCACACGCAGTATTCCCTCTTGATCCAGGTAAGGTGTTAATTTTAAAAGTTTGCTCTTTGTCGATACTGTTCCATTTTTCCTTAAGTGTTTTATATCTTCGATGAAGTGTTTTTTCTGCACATCCTTTATTATAAATTTAGTTGCTATCTTCATCTCGATTGTAGAGAGATTTTTATGTAAGTTGTGAGTTGTTTGTTTATGACGTAAATTATTAATAAAACGAAATATCCAGCCAATTACTCGTATTGCACGTTGAAACGAGCTATATTTATGTAAAATGATACTTAAAAGGCTGACCTCGCTCGATTGCGTAACTAGGCAGTTCATTAACTTTTCTGTTTCAGTTTTATAATTATGTTTCATTTTTTCGTTGATTTCTATTTTCTTAGATTTTAACCAACAAGGTCCTTCCCACCACAAGTTGAAAGTCAGGATCTGAGTAGGGGATAGGCCTCGGGTTGCACAGTCTGCTGGATTTTCTTGAGATTTTACGTAGTACCACTTGTCTGGCGCTACTATATTAGTTATTTGAGTAACTCTATTACTTATGAACTTTTCCCATTTATGAGGTTTGCTTTGAAGCCAAGCTAGCACAACTTGGGAGTCAGTCCAGCAGTAGACGTTTAGGCTCTTTTCACCGAGACTAGAAATAATCTTTTGAATAAGTTTTGCAAGTAATAGGGCACCACATAATTCCAGCCGAGGTATTGTTTGTTTTTTATTTATAGGCGCGACCTTTGTTTTTGCCGTTATTAAAGTTATCGTAATATTGCCGCTTTTATCTTGCGTGCGACTGTATACAGCGCATGCGTAAGCTTTTTCACTTGCATCGCAAAAGCCATGTATTTCTAATTGTTTATCAGAACATTGTAGCCATCTTCTTAATGATAGTTGCGTTATATTAGGTAGGTCTTCGCGTAGATTTTGCCACTCGGCTGCTATGTCTAGGGGTAGTTCTTCGTCCCAGTCGGTTTTACAAGTCCATAGCCTTTGAAATAGTAGTTTAGCTTTTAACACGACTGGTGCCATCCATCCAATGGGATCATAAAGTTTGCTGATATCTGAGAGTAGGCTGCGTTTAGTAGCTTGTTTTTTATTTTCTGGTAGATTCCAATTAAATACAAAGACATCTCGCACAGGGTTCCAGCTTAAGCCCAAGGTTTTTATGCTCATCGATGACTCGGAGTCTAAGTTAATTACTTGCTTGTGACATTTCATATCTTCAGGTAAATCTTCTAGGATAATAGGTTCATTGCTTGTCCATTTACGCAACTTAAAGCCGCCTTTGCTTAAAAGTATGATTAAATCATGTATAAGTTGTTTCGAACTTTCGATTGAATCCTGTCCATATATTAAATCGTCCATGTAAAAATAATTCTCAAGGACATTTGCTGCGCGTGGGTAGAGGTGACCTTCATCCAAGGCAAGTTGTTTCAACGTCCTCATAGCCAGGTATGGAGCAGCTTTCATACCGTAAGTGACTGTACACAAATGTATTTCTTGTACGGGTTCTTGGTGCATGGCACCGTATAGTGTCTTGGTATTATGGGTATAATTGCGCCATAAAATAGTTTGCAGGTCTCTTTGATCTGTATGTAGCCAAATATTTCTATACATTTTTTCTATGTCAGCTGTAAATACGTATTTGTAGGTGCGCCAATTTAAAACCAGTGATAAAATATATTTTTGTAAATTAGGGCCCTTGTACATAAGATCGTTGAGGGATAACTTGTTATCTGATTGCATGGAGGCGTTAAACACCACACGGAGCTTTGTAGTGCTTGATTCTGCTCGTACAACCCCGTGATGAGGTAGATAGACTCGGAGGGCGGTTTTGTTTTGTAATGTGAGTGTAGGTATCATATGTCCCAGGCTTAAGTACTCATTTATGAACTGTTTGTATTGTGATTCTAGTTCAGGATTTTTCTGTAACCTTTTTTCAAGTTGCAGAAATTGTGAGTATGCTCGTGACCTTGTATTGCCTAGTTGGCTTTCATAGTTCGGAATCAAAGGCATTTTTACAATATATTTTCCGTCGCCTCCCCTTTCGGTTGTTTGCGTGTAGTATTTTTCACAGATTTGTTCTTCATGTGTGTGTTCTTTAGGGTCCATAATATCTTCCGACTCCCAGAATTTTGTAATGTCTTCAAGTTGAGTTAACGTAATAAAACAGTTGAATGTTTTGACATTTCCGCACAAAATCCATCCTGCGTGGGTTTGCTGAGCTACGGGGTAGTTTTTGTCACCTTTGATGATACCCTCCATTATAAGGTTTGAATATATGTCGGCCCCTAATAATATGTCAACGGGAGCGGAGACATTAAATGTTGGGTCGGCCAGCTTTAAGTTCTCCAGGTATTCCCAACCTTCGGCCTCAAACGACTGGCTAGGTAATTTGTTAACTAATTTTTTGATAACGAGTGTATCGGCAAAGAAGGAGTAGTTCGAATGTATTGATTTACACTCAAGACGTAATGAACCTCTGCAGCTGCCAGATAGCGATCCGATTCCGGATACAACTGCGTTTAATTTTTGTCTTGGGATTCTTAGTTGTTGAGCTGCGTCTTCGGTTATAAGATTGACTTGTGATCCTTGGTCTAGTAATGCGCGCAGAGTTATATATTGCCCTTCCAAAGTCTTGACCTTAAGTAGCATGGTAGTTAAAAGAACTTCATTGTCTTCATTCATTACATTATTGACTTGTTTCGTGGACTGACATTTTTGGTAGGTCATATTGGTACTCGTAGATGGAGTTTGAGGTTCAAAAGTTTGTTTCGATTTCAAGTTTATAAAATTAAAATCATGTAAAAGTGTATGATGCTTTTTTCCGCATATCTTGCAAAAACGCGTCGAATGACATTGTTTAATAATAAACACTTTATTGTACACCAACATGGTAACATAGGAAAACTTAATTAAATTTTACAAAAGAACTATTGTACAAAGGTGGCCTTATCGCTGGTGAGCGATTTCTGCCAGGCAACCTACGAATTATGGGAAATTAAGGTGGATGGGGTACACGGCTTATAATAAATAAACTAATTACTAATAATTACATACATAAATAATGATAGCATAAATGTTAATAAATAAATATATACATACATACATATATAATACAACCGATATAAAATAAATATATAGATATATATAGATAGTTAAGATTAACAGTGTTTCACCTGGTAATGTCGTTTAAGCAATCGTTTAAAACTTCGTGGCGTGCGTGCTAGACGGATTTCAATCGGCAATTCATTCCATAACGACACTGATCGGACAAAAAATGACTTACTTAAAAATGTGGAGGTATGCGATGGCGTCGCAAGGAGTAAATTAGATGAAGAGCGCAAGTTACGGTCGGTATTGTTGCACCGGTAGGCTAAGCGGTCTTTAAGATACACTGGTATCGCTTTGTCGTACAGAATACGGTAGACTAGAGAAAGAATGTTAGTATTCCGGCGAAGGCGAATAGGAAGCCACTTGAGATTAGTGCGGAATTCAGAAATGTGGTCGTATTTGCGTAATCCAAATACAAACCTTATGCAGACATTTTGGAGCCGCTCAAGTTTGTTGAGAAGTTCTTCAGTTAAGTCTAGATAGCTGGCGTCAGCATAGTCGAGAATGGGAAGTAGGAGAGATTGTGCAAGCATAATTTTAGTGGCAACAGGGAGGAAATTACGAAGACGCTTGAGCGAATTCGCCGCGGCAAACATTTTCCTGCTCAGCTCAGTAATTTGTGGTTTCCACGACAACGTGCGATCGAAGATAATGCCCAAGTTTCTTACTGTTTCGCTATATGGGATATTAATTCCATTGAACACTACTTGAGGAACTGAGCTCCAGTCAACTCGTGACATCATTTTGTGACTTCCAATTATGATAGATTGAGTCTTGAGAGGGTTGACTGTGAGACCATGATTATAACTCCAGTCCGATATCAGTTTTAAATCAGCGTTGTGTTGAAAAATAGTGTTTGGCAGATTTTCGAGACTGTTTTGTGTATAAATTTGAAGATCGTCTGCATACAAATGGTAGGAAGAAGATATATTGAGAGTGATCGTATTGATGAATAGAGCAAACAGGAGAGGAGACAACACGCCACCTTGCGGCACGCCAGCTTTAACATCACACCAATCAGAGAATTCTGACTCAGTGGATATACGTTGCCGGCGGCCGTGCAAGTAACAATGAAACCAGTCAATAGTCGATGGAGATATGTTAAAAGAACGCAGCATGTGCAAAAGGATGTCGAAGTCTACTGTATTGAAGGCATTGCTGAAGTCTAACAAGGTTAAAACAGTTAGTTTCTTCTGCTCCATGCCCATACGAATATCTTCAGTAATATTAAGCAATGCAGTGGTCGTACTATGCCCAGATCGGAAGCCGGATTGGAAGGGATTCAGTATTTTATGATCATTTAAGAAAATGCTGAGCTGTTGATGAATCAAGCCTTCGAGCACTTTGGAAAGGAAAGGTAAGATGGCAATAGGACGATAATCGGAAAAGGAAGAAGGATTGTTTTTTTTAGGGAGAGGTATGATGTGTGCATCCTTCAATGCATCTGGAAAGACACCATTAATAATACAATTATTCAGGATAGAAGTTATAACAGGAAGGATAATGTCAAGGATAGGGATGAGCATCTTACGACTAATGCAGTCTGAGCCCGCGGCATCGGAGGCAATAGAGAGTATTTTTCCTTTAACACCGCATTCCGAAAATTGACTTATTGAAAATGATGGAATATTTGGCATCGGTAAACTACCGGGTGCGGCAATTGAAATGTCCATATTAAAAACTTAAATATTTTTTTTTATTTTTAATATTTATTAATATATTTTTTACATATAAAAATAAAAGGCCCAAAGTTATATTTTTATTTATTCTAATCGAATACAACCGCCTTTAGCCTTCACAACAAGCTTGAGTCTCTTTCGGAATGAAGCACAGGCTGCTCGAATAACGTCGTCACTTAAAATGTTCCATTCTCGTGTAAGAGTAGTTTTGAGCGCCTCCACTGATGTTTGTTTTTTAGCACAGGCCTTCGCCTGTAAAATACCCCAAATACCAAAATCTAGAGGGTTTAAGTCTGGCGAAGACGACGGCCACATATCTGGGGCGATCAGCACAGGAACGTTCGCTTTCAACCAATTTTGCGTCCCAGATGCTCTGTGCGATGGCGCCGAGTCTTATTGGAACGTCCAACGTTCCAAACCAAATGTCTTGCGTGCTTACGGTATCAATGCTGTTTTTAAGACTTCATTTTGATAGATTTGTTGATTTATTTTAGCTTGGTTGCGACCCATTGGAAGAAAAACAAGCGGATAACGGCCTTTTTCGGACACCGCCGTCCATATCATGATTTGGTCGGCCCCTTGTCTTCGAGTGACTCTCAGTTCATCTGAATGATCGCTGACACGTCCTTTTAACCACACACGGTCATTTTGTTTGTTAAGAAACTGCTCAACACAGAAAGTAGTCTCATCTGAAAATACCAAGTTGGGAAGCTCGCCAGAGTCGAGCAAGCGAATCAGCTCCTTTGATCGAGCCAGTCGTTTGCTCCTTTGCAAAGCAGTGAGTTCTTGAGAAAAGTTTTTTTTTAACGGTTTAACCTTAAGCTTTTCCTTCAATATACGACGGACGCTGCTGTCGCTCACCTTAAGATCCTGGGCTAGCTGATTTGCTGAACGTGCTGGATTTCTGCGTAATCGATGTCGTACCTTTTCGACAACAGCTGGCGCCGTTGCAGTACAGCGTCGACCGCCCCCGTAGCGTTTCTTAACACTTCCAGTCTCGTTAAATCTTTGGATAGTACGACATACAAATTTTTCGTTCAATTGAAGATTTGGTAGCGCTCGACGAATTTCGATGTTCGATTTTCCCTCCAAATAAAGAGCAATAACTGAATTGCGTTTTATATCAATTATTTTAAAATTAGAACGTTTTTTCTCACGACCGAATAGTTTTGAAATAACAAAGATAATGTGTCACAGATTAGTTTTTCAAATTTTTGCCGCGTTCGATTCAGTAGTTCGAATTTTACAAAAGTTACAAGGAGACGGACAGTTCAATTGCCGCACCCGGTAGATATTCTATTCAGAGTATGGACTTTTGTGGCAGCGTCTATAGAGCTAGAAGAAGTGAAATGATCATTTAATGAGTTGAGGTTAACATTATTAAGAGAGTTATCATTCTTAGATTTACCGATACCTAAAGTTCTAAGAAATTTCCAAACTTTAGCTGAATCGCCGTTGGATACTGATTTGTGAATATGGCGTCGTTGTGCATCCCTACACATCGTGTTGCAGCGATTCCTCAAATTTTTATACACCAAAGAGTTAGCCTCAGACGGATTTGATTTCATTTTGGCTTTGGCACGGTTTCTTTTGTTCATCAATAGTTTGATATCGTCCGTCAACCAAGGAGCAGGAAGATGCTTAATCTTGACAGGGCGTAACGGAGCGTGTCTGTCATACAGGTTAGTGAGAAGAGTATTAAAGGTCGTAATTTGGTCGTTGACCGACAACTTATTGACAGCGTCTGACCAATCAATATGATTAGCGTCGTCAAGAAGCTTTTCTAAATTTATGCCATTAAAATTACGCCGCAGAAGGATTCTCGGCTTTGCTTTGGGTGGGCGAATTTTATATGAGAGAAACAATAAGTTGTGATAAGAAAACGCGTCCGCGTCTAACTGACCAAAAAGGGATACATGATCTAAGGAGGAGACAATAGCTAAGTCAATAAGAGAAGGAGAACTATGAGGATAATAATGTGTGGCGTTAGATGGGACAATATTGAGGTTGGTTGACCTTATTAATGACCGAAGTTTAGTAGATCTGAGGTCTGTTTTCAGCAAACAGGTGTTGAAGTCGCCCATTAAGATGGTGTGATCATACGATGGTACCAGCTCCTCCAGGATATGCTCTAAAGTAGAGAAATAATTTATATTTGGCGGGCTATACATGACTCCTAGAAGCACTTTAGTATGGCACAACGTGATCTCCAAAAATAAGTGCTCGACTGCACTAGTCGGTACAGTGGTTGAATCGTTGACCACGGTAAAAGGAATATGTGCTCTAAGATATATAGCCACGCCTCCACCAGAACGTTCTGGACGGTCGCTGCGGATTAGGCGAAAACCCGGCAATGCATATGAAGCAGAAGAGAGACATGGCTTGAACCAAGTTTCCGAAACAAGGATAGCGTGTATAGCTTTGCTATCAAAAGCTGCCAGCATATCGGGAAAGTGGGCTGGAATACTCTGCGCGTTAATATGAACGATATTGAAGTTTTTACGGAAATCTGAAAAGTGACTATCAAGCGCAATATTTAAAGAAGGAGTTAGATTGTGGTAGCTACCTGTACTCTGTGATGAAGGTGAGGAACATGAAACATAACCAGGCAAAGTTTTGTCATCTTCGCCATCCGAAGTAAACATAAATGCTAAATAAATATATGTATAATACTTAAATATGATATTAAACTACTTAATAAATACTTTACGTTAAAAATAAAATAAAATAAAAAACTAAAAATCATATCACAAGTAATAATAAATCAGAATAGATATGATTGTCAATATTATTGCATCAGTATATTGATGGTAATATAAATAGTAACACAATGTCTGCGGTAGCTTTCACTGACAGATAAAGAATGAAGCTTGACAAATTGACATTTGTTTGACTGAAAATCAATTTGACAACACAATATTCAGCGAGCGATCAGTCATATAAATCAATAAACTAAATAAAGTATAAACAAATGTTAGATCGTCGGAGGTAGACAAAGAAAGGGAAATATATATCTACACATACATAGCAAAGGCGTAAGGAAAGGAAAAATAACAGATTATTTACGTATTGGACGCCTAGTTCTTGCTGGTTTGGCCTGCTTTGACTGCTCCGGAGATTTAATTTCGTCAGCCTTGCCGGTCTCCATTGGAATTTCGTCGAGGTCAGCCATGGTGACGATCCGATGTCGAACATCATCCAGTCCCAGCACGAATAAGGAACCATCTCGGGTTACTGCCATGACTAAACAGACAATTTTTGCAAAGCTGTTTTTTCTTGACTAGGTCATGTCGATCATTAACATTGAGGTCTGTGAACTTTGTGCATTGCATTAAAACATGATCGCTTGCGTTGCAAATCGGGCACGTTTTGGTTGTAGTTATGTAAAAGGTATTTGATGATTTTGTCATATTGTTGTTATTTATCGACTTATATGAATTAACTTTCTTTGTATAATTATTAGAGTTGTGCTGGTTATTTTGATTATGATTTTTCTGGGACCTCATTCCTTCAAATCCGATGAACTTTGATTCCAGGAACAGGATAAATTCTTCTAGCTCGGCTGGGTCTCTTGGAGACTTCATATCCTTTATGTACTCATTATAGGTTTCCGTGTCTAGTTTCTGACATAATATATGAACAATAATCGGATCCCAGCCGTTAGTGTTTACACTAATGTTATTAAGACCGTTTAGACATTCCAAAGCTACGTCATGCATTTTCTTCATGTTAAATGCATTTGGCGTTTGTATAATAGGTAAATTAAGTATGGTGTTTAAGTATGATGTTGATAGAAGTCGCCTGTTATCGTATCGATGTGTGAGTATATCCCAACATGAGTCATAGTTTTCTGGGCTCGTAGTTAAATGACGTATTAGTTTTTCTGCTTCTCCTTTTAGTTTAGATTTTAAATGTTGCATTTTTTGTGCTTTAGGAATCAGTGGATTATTGTGGATTATTTCAGTAAATAGAGATTTAAAAGATACCCATTGGTTATAGCTCCCTGTAAACTCTGGGATCTCTATTCTTGGGGTAGTTTTTTCGTATTGGGTGCTGTTAAATATCTTCTCATGGATTTTTTCTCGTAAGTTATCGTAGCTTCTCTCAATTTCATCATATTGTCTTTCGTAGCTGCTATCAGGTTCATTTAATGAATAGTCTATTTTCCAGTTAAGTTTATCGATGGGTTCCCATTTTGATTTAAGCATGCTGAGAGCATCTTCTAGTTGCCACTTCGCCTGAAGGTGGTCCAGGTTAATTTTTTGTTGTAGCCTTTTAAAAGCTTTGAAGTTACAGGCTTGCTCACGAAGAAAATTTGCTATTTCGCTAGATGCTTCTTCTTGTCGTGTGCTAGGAATCTGCTTCGGTGTTTGTTTAGAAGTAGACGCTGAGTTAAGGCGATTTTCGAACGCTTCCTGTTGTAGTCGTTCTTCTTTTCGCGATGAAATGTCATTTTTTGTTTTCTCGTACATGTTTTTTACACGAGAATATACGTTTTCAGTGAAATATTCTATGTTTCTGTTTTCTAGTTTGTTCAAAACTGTATGGTTAGTCTCGAACGTCGTCCAAATGTCTTCTAGGTAGTTTAAACGCTTTTCTAAGTATTCCAGAGTCTTCCTGTCTGCACTATCCTTGCCATAGTTTGTACAGAACCTCTTGATATCTTCAAATGTTTGCTCTTGACGGTTGATGAGTTCTTCCGCGTTAGTTGTCATTGTAGTAAGTTAATAAGTTGTTGATTGTAGTTTTCGTAGATGATAGGTATTCCAAAAAAAAATGTAAGTGTTATCGCTGGTTCGTGACACTGGGCCTGCTAGTCCTGACACTCAATATATCACGCAGCCGCCACTGCAAAATACACGTCTTCTCAATTAGCCTGGGGGATCCCGCTGGTGGGAAGCCAGGTAACCGATACGCTATCACAGCTTAAGCTACAAAATATACCAAGTGTTAATTGTGAAGGACTAGCCGGTCGTAGACAGTCTTCTCAGATCCGCACGTCGTCTTTTGGCACAGTAGTAAGTCCCAAAATTCTTCAATTGGATGTGATCTGATGTCTTCTTATTCAGTTTCTTCGCTCGAAGGACCAAAAGATGTATAGTTTTCTTAGAGTTGTTGTAGATGTTGGAGCTTGAGTAAAACGCCACAGATAGTTAGATTGAGTTTATTGTTTTAAGTTACAGTTAAGTTAAGAAGGATGCTCGTCTACCCTGTGGCTGGTAAGATAATGCACACTGAGTATGTTAAACGTATGGTATTTATTATGTTAGGGCC
The DNA here is from genome assembly GCA_944452665.1 of Stenoptilia bipunctidactyla. Classification (NCBI taxonomy): domain Eukaryota; kingdom Metazoa; phylum Arthropoda; class Insecta; order Lepidoptera; family Pterophoridae; genus Stenoptilia; species Stenoptilia bipunctidactyla. Next base: position 21,877,639 of record OX101727.1, read on the forward strand.
ACGTGACGCGTGTCCGCAGCATGTGACCAAATTAGGACAGCATTGCGCGATAGACTGTACGGTTAATGAACCGTACAACTGTATTACTCAGTGAACGACAGTACAGACTTTAAAGTAAGTTTTTAAATTAAGTACTTGACCACAAGAAAACGAATTGGTTGGTAAGATGCGATGAGTGACGTAGCGACAAGGAGCAGTTAGATTGCATATACGTAGGCAAGCCGAGCGAGCTAACCTAACTGGCGCAATAAACCCTACAGTATATTTTTGTGCATTGTTTGTCTTGAATATCGTCTTTCGATCAAAAATAGGTCTGTCGTGCGACCGTTTGTCAATCCAAAGTTCTTTAACAATCAGTGGGGTCGTCAACATACCATACTATCGCGACAATTTTATTTATAATTACAAATTTTGCTTAATATTACATTGCCCAATTGTCGTGTAGAAATATAATAATGACCGGGCATAAATAATTAAGTTGAGATAGTAATTTATGACTTCGCCCGATACAGCGCGGACATAATGCATAATGCCCTTACATTGTGTAAAAACGCAACTTAATAATTTACAAATTAAAATGTCAATCATTTATATTTCTATTATTCGCAGTTTATTTTATATAATAATTGTTGGTAATTTATTCACACAGCACTATCCATACAAAAGTTTCTCGTAGGTACTTAATTTGAAATATCATGAGCAATATTGCTAAAAAACTTAAACAAAAAACCAAAATCAGAAAACCGCCGTTCAGATTATATTAACAAGGTACTTTACCATTGAACCATATATCACATGTAATAATGTCCATTTTCCTAGTTTGTTCCATACCTTTTGAAGCTTTGGTTGCTATAATACTAACGGCGGCGGTTTGGTTGTTATGATCCTAGCGGTGACTTGCATGTAATGAACAATTTGGCATTAATTTGCTCCAGTATATTTGAGGACGGTGGATAGCCTGAACAATTTGAGCACTTTGGCACTGTAAACTTTATGATTATTTGAGATGCTTCTTGGTATTTGGATGCTACACATTTAATAAAGCTGACCACACAAGCGCCAAACACCCTATATATTTCATATTATGTTAAATATATCCTTACCATCTACGAGGTGTACAATGATGGTTGCGAGCGCCACATGACTGTCTGGACGCTCCGCCCTGACGGCAAATACCAATGGTAGGTTCGCTGCGATGACAGCCGCTGGTATCGGCTGCAATAGGACCAACTCAGCTGAGTTTCCGTCTACAACTAAACCGAAGTAACTTTGATCTGTAAAATATAAATATGTCTTTATAATGAGAAATACTCCAATTAATATAAAAACGGAACTATTTTGTATTAATATTGAAAATCTTACCAGCAACCAGTCCAAACTCCACATCTTCATTATAACCAATTGCCAAACGTATAGGTTTTTCTAGGATAATTTCATTTTCCGAGAATATCCCCGTGTAATACGTTTCTTCAAAAAACAGGGTATCGAATGAATCTATGAGCTCACGTGCAACTTCTAGAATAATAGTGGAGCTTGCGGGAACATTATAGGAAGCTGTCGCTTGAAGTTCTAAGACAACTGTTTGTACATCGGCAGGGAATGGCTCTTGAACTTCGGTATTGAACAATATTTCCAAACTGGGGCCGTCAGATTGAAGTCTGAAGAAATGTGCTAACTCTAAAAGATAAATGTTAGTGAATATTTTTAACATCAATAATACTCAACTTTATAATAATAACGCGTAGGTAGAATACGTTTAAAACAGCCCATCTGCACGTGCGTACGCGTGTTGTAAAGGTGGTGATTTCGTTGAAAATTGTCATGAAGTCTGTGGCCAAGTACTAACGCTCCAGTAAAGATTTGTTCTTTTTTAGTCCTTTTCACTTACCATCACGTGATATTGAAATTAAGCAAGGGATTTGTATTCATTAAGGAACATCTTCATGAAAAAAATATGAAAAGTAGCTCGATAAAATAAATAGAAAGTAATCATGCATGCATGCATGCATAACTTCACGTCTGTATCTCTTATAGGGTTTGCAGAACACTAGATGTTATATGACCCATCCGATGTCACGTTTGACTTTGGAGGTATTATTATGATTCGAAAGAGACCATTGCAGTGATAAAAATTTACAATTATGAGTGGCCACAATAGATCCTTTTTATTTACTATGGAAAAGATTTGACGAATGCTTTGGCGTTGCTACCTGCCTCAGACGCCAGTGGTTGCGGGTTCGATCCTCGCACGGAAAAAGAAAAAAAAATGTTCCGTGTCTGGGTGTTTATCTATTTATGTATTTATATTCTAGGTTCACCCCTAGTTCGCTATATGGTATCCCATAACACAAGCTATGCTTACTTTGGGGCCATGTAGTTGGGTGTGATAGTCTGGGGTTTTTTTTTTTTAAAGATAAGTAAAAAATGATTTTTGATAAGTCATTATTCATACTCATAAGAATGAAGCCGTAAATAAAATACTTGCATAAAATTATGCCTTTATTTAGTTTTAAAATGAAATACATCAAGTGGGAAAAATTTAATAAAAGAAAACAAAATGAAGTTCTACTCTCCCCATTCCTATAAAATTTACTGGCTTTTTCCGTATGTCACAGTATGTTCGCCATACTTTGACACATTCCACTGGTGCAGTGGTCTACGACGCAACTAAGCAAATCTTGAAGGTTCAAATCTCGCACTGGATAAGAAAAAAAAATGTTCCGGGTCTGGTTGTTTATCTTTATATGTATTTATATACATTCTAGGTTCCCCCTAGTTCGCTACATGGTATCCATTTATCACAAGCATTTCTTAATTTGGGGCCATATAGTTAGTGTAATACCTGAATGCTATTTTTCCGATTTTCTTGGCATTAGTAGATCCTTAAACCTTAAAGTCGAAAGACTTCTGATCATGAAAAAAGTTTAAAAAAAACATTTCACTTCAATAAAGTATATGTAAGAATAATAGTAAACATAATTTAAAAAATCCTACTGTTTTAGTTTTAGAGATATTTGGCTTATATTATACTATACATTGCCACTGAGTCAAACAAAAAAAAAATATGAGAATGCATATAATATGATATTCAAAGTTACAGATACAAACTAAGATTTTGTAAATATTTTAAAGGGCTAAAAATTAAATACAATATTTTGACACATTAAAAATGTCAGCCTATCGCCTAGAAAAAGCCAATAAAACTACTGTGACTTAACTGAATTTTACCGTATGCACGAGAAGATAAGCAGCTGGTACATTTCATGTTTTTCATTCTCTCCTAGTCCAGCATGGAAGTAAATAAAAGGAAAGGTAAATCCCCAGACAATTAAACCAATTACATTGCCCCAAATAAAGCAGAGCTTGAGATGTGGGACCATTGGGGAACCTAGAATATAAATACATTATAAAGATAAACTTCCAGATACGGATCATTTTTTTTTCTTATTCAGTGCGAGAACCGAACCCGCGTCACTGGCGTCTGAGGCAGACAGAGTTACTCTATCGACAAAGTGGTCGTCATAGTAGACAGTAAACATACCTCCGAATAGGAAGAACGTCACATCGCTGGAATATCCTTGACTTAAAACTATAGTTTCTAAATCAACAACGGAATTGTTTTCGATCCTGCCTAGGTAGTTCGACTTTTCGAAACCAAGAACATCTTCAAGTTCTGAAAATCAGAAAATCATTTACAAAGTTTATTAATTTCAAATAATATATATTTCATAGTGTGCTAAAAATACTTTTTACCATCCACGAGATATATAACAATGGTTGCGTGCGCGATATAGCTGTTTGGATGCTCCGCCCTGATGGCAAATACCAATGGTTGGTTAGCTGCAATGACAGCTGGCGGTATTGGATGCAATAGTATCAACTCAGCTGAGTTTCCGTTTACAGTTAAACCAAAGTAAATTTGTTCTGCAAAATGTAATGTAGTCTATAAAAATTACTAAGTAGTGAGAAAATGTCATAGAAAAAAAAATTACTTTACTTAAGATTTGCTATGGTAATCTGGAAAATCTTACCACCAACCAAATGGAACACGACATCATCATTATAACCAATTGCCAAACGTATAGGTTTTTCTAGGGTAATTACATTTTGCGAAAATACTCCTGTGTAAAAGGTTTCCTCAAAATACAGAGCATCTAAGGAGGGACTTAAGGAGGACTCTCGTGCTACTTCTAGAACTACAGTAGAGCTTGCGGGAATATGTTCAGAAGCCCTCGCTCGGACTTCCAAGACAACAGTTTGTACATCGGCTGGGAATGGCTCTGGAACTTCGGTATTGTACAATACTGTCACATTGGGGCCACAAGATGCAAGTCTGAAGAAACATGATAAATCTAAAAAAATAGTAACATTTATCAGATTTTAAACCAACCAAAATAATCTATCATTCTAAATAATATACTAAGCGACGGTAAATTAAAAGACAATGTGCGTACCTCCTAATAGGAGAAACGTCACATTACAGGGACATCCTTGAGTTAAGAATAGTGGTTCTAGATAAACTTTATTACATGTACAATCAGAACAAATTTCGAGCTTGCCTACGTAGTTCGGTTTCTCAAAACTGAGAATGTTGCTTTCTCCCTGTTCTCCATTTGGTGCAACAAAAAATAAATACATATGCAATGTATGGGACCGGGAACAAAATTAAACTTGTTATATCACAGTTTACTATTAACAAAGTTGACAGTATATTGGTCTATGACATTACACCAAAGTCATTTTACTAGTAACAGGCATAGATTTTCTCATTGGTAACAAGACAGTGCACTATATTTTTTTAAAGAATCAATTTTAGAGCTTGTCAGCACCGTACAAAGTCGTTAATACTATGAATCTTCACGCCACGCGTACACAGGACCAGCGAGAGAGCATGCTTGTTTGTGCATCCTTGTCTAAAATGCCATTATAATATTAGTAGAAATCTTGAAGAAATCTGTCCTTAATATTTTCAATTCTTATTTATACATTTAACATAATAGTAGATATGTATTGAAAATTTTCGATTTTAATAATGATTTATTTGATATTTAACTATGTTGCAATGTACCGAAAATCCATAGCTACGCGAAATTCATACTTTTACCGTTTATATAGTTATTAACAGGGAATTTTTAGATACTGATCTTTTTAATATCTTCTTGAAACATTATAAAAAGAAACTAACAATGAGTTTTATCTGAACCTTGATTCCTATTCCTGTATGTTTGTATGGGACATTGCATATGTATTTTATTTTTGTTGTAGCAAATGGAGCACAAGGGGAAATCAACATTCTCAGTTTTGAGGAACCGAACTACGAAGGTAAGCTCGAAATTTTTTCTCATAGTACATGTAATAAAGTTTATCTAGAACCTCTATTTTTAAGTCAAGGATGTTCCTGTAATGTGACGTTTTTCTATTAGTAGGTATGCACATTGTCTTTTAATTTACCGTCGCTTTTTTTTAGAATGATAGAGTATTTCGGTTTAATTAATTTAAAATCTGATAAATGTATTTTTTAGATTTATCACGTTTCTTCAGACTTGCATCTTGTGGCCCCAATGTGACAATATTGTTCAAAACCGAAGTTCCAGAGCCATTCCCAGCCGATGTACAAACTGTTGTCTTGGAACTCCGAGCGAGGGCTTCCGAACATATTCCCGAAAGCTCTATTATAGTTCTAAAAGTAGCAAGAGAGCCTTCATTAGCTGCTCTGTATTTTGAGGAAACCTTTTACACAACAACATTTTCGAAAAATGAAATTACCCTAGAAAAACCTATAGGTACCTACGTTTGGCAATTGGTTATAATGATGATGTCGAGTTCAATTTGGTTGGTGGTAAGATTTTTAATACTTTATACCATAGCAAATCTAAACAAAAGTTATCTTATTTGTTATGACTTTTTTGATGAATTTTCTCACTGATTAGTTAAATTTATCGACCAAATTACATTTTGCAGAACAAATTTACTTTGCTTTAAAAGTAAACGGAAACTCAGCCGAGTAAGTACTATTGCAGCCGGTACCAGCAGCTGTCATCGCAGCTAACCACCCATTGGTATTTGCCATCAGGGCGGAGCGTCCAAACAGCCATATCTATAGCACACGTAACCATTGTTATATATAGTATATCATGGATAGTAAAAAGTTTTTTTAGCATTTCATAGTATACAGGGTGACTGGTGGGTCACTTTTGAAATTCGAGGACGTGATAGTTTGAGATCATACATGAAGAGAAAAATTATAATACAAAATAAATATAAATTATTTACTGAGTAAAAAATAACCGAAAGAATTGATTACGCAACGCATGGTAACGCTAGCTTTTTCAGCGATCCGCGTGCCAGGTCACGTGACGCGATTGACTCAGGCGAAGGTAAGTAAAATGAATAGTAACAAAATTTTATTCATTTATAGGGAATTCTAGTGAAAAATTTAATACCTACTTTTATTACATAATTATGACTAGAATCGACAACAGAATGCTCTGCTTCAGTAAGATTCTAAAATTTTTCACCAGTCACCCTGTATATAAACTTAAATAAATTACATTCATTATTAAATACTTAGCTTTTAGTAAGTTTACTTTTAAATAATAAAATAAAATTCTTAAAAGCTAAGTATTTTGGCAAAAAATAAGAATAGGATCGTAATAGCTTTATGTATTTAGTAGAAAAATGTAGCAATTTACTAAAAAAGCTCTATTTTTTGCATTTTGAAAACTCGGTTAGGACCTACTTTAAAAAACACACATTAATCATATGGTGTTTAACCAATAATAATTTAAAACGAAACACAATCAAAATTAACAAATTGTAAGTCTTGTACTTATAGGTGTTACCAATGTTACAATTAAAAGTCAATATTATAAAAATATTTAAAAAAATATGGTACTATTGATAGGTCTTTTCATCCTACGCAATGAGTTTTTAGTGGCCAGACCTTTATCAGAAAACCCGCGATTGACCTCAGGTACAAATGTATCCCGTTATACCACATAAAAATATATAATTAAACTAACTGTTATTCAGATTGCACACACAATACCAACTATTTACACTAATTTCACCCTTTATATACAAATATTATGCTCTAAAACGTTATTTTAAAACTAACTTTACTATTATTCTTTAAAATAAAACGTATTTACAACCATGAAATATAATTGAAAATAGCCGAAATATGAAACGCACCAAGCAATTCATACGAAGACCCGGTTAAACATTTTTTTTTTTAAATTGTGTCGCACATAGAACAAAAGTGTTCAAGAATTATACAAGGCCAATTTATTAAGATAGAGATAGAAATAAAGAACGAGTTGAAAAGTCAATGTGTTAAAAAAGGAAAGATATGGTCTTGTCAGGATGACGCAATAAGCCGTTTTATACCTGCGGGCAATACTGTATTTTTACTAAAGCCGGCGCGGCGAACCTTGATCCCTATGACACTGACAGTAATTTCCACAACACAACCTTGTAGTGCCGTCACCGTTACATTAGAATCGTATTGGAGGCGTATAAAAATGGCATTTATTTATTTTACTAAGCTATATTCCAATACAATGATATTCAGTTGAAATTATAACAATTCATAACATTTACAATAAATTATCTCAATCACACATCACGTTTACGTTCTGCAAAAGTTACTTCGTAGGGTAAGATTTTATAAATACCCGATACCCGGTTGTGTTGTGGAAATTACTGTCAGTGTCATAGGGATCAAGGTTCGCCGCGCTGGGTATAGGTATAAAAAATACCCAGAGGCAGAAGAGCGGTTAAGATCACATTTGACAAATAATAATAATTAGTAAACAGTTAAATTTGCACGAAAATTTAATATATTTATTTTTGTAAGTTATATTTTTAGTGTTTTTAATCACTGAGTTCTTTTTGATTTATTTAGTAATCTCATTAACTTTATTGTTGTAAACGTAACTTGAGCACTTGTTACAGGTTCCGGTAATAGAGGTGCTGCCGAACATAGGGAGTCAGCGCGAAAAATTGAGTTTTCAAAATTGGCTCATGTCTGGGTGTATACCAAGCTACCCCTCAGTACTGATGTGCGGTCTCCATAAAACAAGATTTAAAAAACTTACTTGGGCCTACATAGTATTGTTTCAGTAAGTGTAAATTATCAGTTTAACTATCGCATTTCAGGAGCGTTTTCCAAATAATAAACGTGCATTGATTGCACAGAATGGATTAAATATATTTTTTGGAATTGTAACCCGAATTTCACACATCGCTTTGACAACGTCATTGAAGAAAAAATATTGCACCAAAAAGGTTTATTTTTTTCTAAAAAGTTTGGTTTTAATTACTTTTTAAAAAATAAACTTTATCAGAAAGAGCTGTAGTCTGAGAGAGTAACTTCTCGCTCGGACGAATTTTTCTGGTTTAGTGCGCATTCTTGTTATTGGTTAAAATTCTTTGCGTTATACCCGGTCCCTCAGAAAGTTTTGCAAAAAATGTTTTCATGTATAAGACACTGTCCACTTGTAATTATTTTGAAACTTCGATTATTTAAAAATGAAAATCTCACTGTTCGATTTTATAATTTTCCTGCGCATTATTTTGAGAGCCAACAAATTTTCTTGTCTTATAAAAAAATGCATCTGCTCAAACATTTTCATGCCATGATTTTTTATGGTTTCAAATGGGGCTTAAAACCACCTTACCTTGAGTCATTTGATGGACCTCGAATAGCTTTTATGGATGAAGGAATTTCAAAAGGAACCATTAACCGCTGGTATAGCGAGTTCAAACGCAATCGTTTTACTTTGGGGGATGAACAGAGAAGTGGTCGTCCTATGACAGCTTTCACCAAAGAAAGTGAGCTGGCAATAAAATATTTTGTATTATATTATGTATATCTTACTAATTGTATAATAATAGCGTTTGTTGTTAATGGTAATAATTGTGTTGTCTAGCTTTTGTAGGTATCTCAATGTCCGGTCTACGTCGCGCCCAACCTGTCATGTCAAATTGATTTTAAACATCATCTCTAATACCGTGTCTATTTCATCACGTGATACTGGCAGTAATAGCACGTCGCCTAGTATCGACGGCTGGTTGCCATTAAACTTAAAGAAGAAGAAGAAGAAGAAGATTTAATTCAAAGTATAAACCAATCACAATTTTTTGTAGGTTTTCTTTTTGGTGTTATTTGTAAAGATTTGTAAAAAGTCGTAGAACAAATGTTGTTGGGATTGATCTGCCCGCAAGAGGCGATGCGTTAATATTTATATTTTTTTTTATTAATATGGGTAATTCTATTTTATAAATCAGATGCAGGAAACATCAATCATGTTAAAAAAAAGAACATACACTTTATGTGGATATCACTAAAATAATATAATGTTAACAATAAGTTCTTATAATTCAAGTATAGGTAAGTAGGCCGATGAGGTGAATCTGTTCCGGGATTCCGCTTTTACTACCTAACGTCTGTGCATTTTTTAACCAGGGGAAATCCTAATGGATTCCCGGTCAAGGACGCCACTATAGGTCAGGGATCGGTGAAATCACGCGTTAGACCAACAGCCGAATGCCTCTGTATAAAATCTTTTTACATGACTGATTCAACCCAATTGTACAGAAGGAAGCAGATCAAGCGTTACAAATCTGTCAAAAAAATGTAATTGAATCTGCACTCTATGCCCTCAATATTAAGTTAAAAATTGGTTGGAGAAATTTGACGAATTTGTAACACTTAGTGTGCTGCCTTCTGTAAATAAATATAAATAAAGATTTAAAAGAGACTTTATGAAAGTAAAATGATCAAACCAAAACTAAGTCATCATAACACCTAATTTGAAAACTGGTATCATTATCATTTCAATAACTTCTGTGGGTAGGTTTTCTTTACCTGCGCGAAAACAAAATCCTTTTCGCTATAAAACGTTCTCACAAACAAGTCTAAATATGAAATATGAACCTTTGATATAAGTATTTAAAGGCAACATGATATTACATTTTTTTTTGAAATAGTTAAAATATTTAAGGCAAATTGCGAGTTTTTCGTGAGTATTCAGCGGTAACGCGTCTTTGACCAACCCCCCATGCTTTCTCCTCCATGAGAAAGCATGCTTATGACAATAATGGTGTATGACCCACCATAGACCATAATCCTTCAGATACAGGTACTACATACCTTATACATAACATCACGCCTGTCTCTTTAGGGGAGGGTACGACAAGGGAACGCCAATTGCTACGAGCGATACAGACAAACCCCTTCCGCTTCCTCCACGTTCATTAATTCATACATGATCGCCGGTTACGGGTTTTTATAACTAGGCCCTTTTTAAGTATGTCGTCAATTTGGTCGACATACTTTCAATCTTACTACGTCTTCTATCAATCCATATCTCTTTCAATTTCACTATTGCGCACCCTATCATTTTCACAGTTTCACTTTACAAATGCTCCTCAAAGCTCTCATCTCCACAGTATTAATCTTGATTTCATGTCTCTTCTGCCACACCCAAGATTCACTACCATACATAGGTGTTGGCGCCAAAACTCCCTAATATGCCTTATTCGGTATCATTTTGCTATTCTCGAGAATAAGGCGTAATTACCACTACTTCCTGCTTTCCCCCTCCTTTCGAAATCGCCTCATACTTCCCATCTCTTGTAAACATGGACCCCAAGTACAAACTTATTCGCTTGATCAAACAGTCCGTCGACCTCACGACCAAGAGGTCGACGGACCTCATGATCAAACATGAACTTGAAAATTTCTTAAAAGTTTAAATTTAAATAATATATTACAAATATTTACCATTTACGAGGTTGATTACAATGGTTGCGATTGCTCCAAAACTGTTTGGACGTTCCGCACTAACGGCAAATACCAATGGTTGGTTAGCTGCGATGACCGCGGCTAGACAGAGACTTCTCCCAAGCTTCTTCAAGACACTCGGAGCTACGTTACCTACCTACAGAGTTTACCAGTGACCTAGACCGGATTGTTAGTCCACCGTACTGGGCTTTGTAAGCATTTCGTTGGTCCTCGTTACGGGCATTTCAACAATTCTTAAACCAGCTTGTCGTTGAACTTTTTGGGGAAGCTGCCTATATTCTGTCTCCCAGTGCATGATTGGAACTTGAGAATTTCTCAAATATTTCAATAGAAATAGTTAATAATAAAATATTTATTCTTACCATCCACGAAAGAAATAATAATGGTTGCGAGCGCGACATGGCTGTTTGGACGCTCGGCACTGACGGCAAATACCAATGGCTGGTTAGCTGCGATGACAGCTGGTGGTATCGGCTGCAATAGGACCAACTCAGCTGAGTTTCCGTTAACGGTTAAGCCAAAGTAAGTTTGATCTGCAAAATAAAAGTATGTTGATAAATTTTACTAAATAGTGAGAAAGATTCAAGTAAATAACCTCGAAAACCACTGTTTGGATTTATTTTCGTAATAAAATATTGGAAATCTTACCACCAACCAGATTGAACTCGACATCTTCATTATAACCGGTTACCAAACTTATAGGTTTTTCTAAGGTGATTTCATTTTCCGAGAATGTCCCTGTGTAAAACGTTTCCTCGAAAGTCAATATATCTAACGAGGGCTCTCGTGCAACTTCTAGAACAATAGTGGAGCTTGCGGGAACATGATCGGAAGCAGTTGCTTGAAGTTCTAAGACAACTGTTTGCACATCTGCGGGGAATGGCTCTTGAACTTCGGTATCGAACAATATCGTCACAATCGGGCCGTCAGATTCATATTTGAAAAATCGTGACAAATCTAAAAAAGTAATAGTTGTAATTTTTCAATTATTAATATCCAAAATTTTGTGTAATTACCAAAACTATAAAAGGATGAAGACGAAATGAGTAGACAGCATGCATACCTCCAAACAGGAAGAACGTCACATTGCCTGAATATCCCTGACTTAAAACTATAGGTTCCAGGTCAGCAACCGAATTGTTTTTAAGCTTGCCCACGTAGTTCAATTTCTCAAAACCAAGAATATTGCTTTCCCCATATTCTGAAACAAAAAATTAAAACAAACATCATCATCATCATAAGCTGAAAAACGCCCGCGGCTAGACAGAGACTTCTCCCAAGGTTCTTCAAGACACTCGGAGCTACGTTATCTGCCTACAGAGTTTACCAGTGACCTAGACCGGATTGTTAGTCCACCGTACTGGGCTTTGTAAGCATTTCGTTGGTCCTCGTTACGGGCATTTCAACAATTCTTAAACCAGCTTGTCGTTGAACTTTTTGGGGAAGCTGCCTATATTCTGTCTCCCAGTGCATGATTGGAACTTGAGAATTTCTCAAATATTTCAATAGAAATAGTTAATAATAAAATATTTATTCTTACCATCCACGAAAGAAATAATAATGGTTGCGAGCGCGACATGGCTGTTTGGACGCTCGGCACTGACGGCAAATACCAATGGTTGGTTAGCTGCGATGACAGCTGGTGGTATCGGCTGCAATAGGACCAACTCAGCTGAGTTTCCGTTAACGGTTAAGCCAAAGTAAGTTTGATCTGCAAAATAAAAGTATGTTGATAAATTTTACTAAATAGTGAGAAAGATTCAAGTAAATAACCTCGAAAACCACTGTTTGGATTTATTTTCGTAATAAAATATTGGAAATCTTACCACCAACCAGATTGAACTCGACATCTTCATTATAACCGGTTACCAAACTTATAGGTTTTTCTAAGGTGATTTCATTTTCCGAGAATATCCCTGTGTAAAACGTTTCCTCGAAAGACAATATATCTAACGAGGGCTCTCGTGCAACTTCTAGAACAATAGTCGAGCTTGCGGGAACATGATCGGAAGCAGTTGCTTGAAGTTCTAAGACAACTGTTTGCACATCTACTGGGAATGGCTCTTGAACTTCGGTATCGAACAATATCGTCACAATCGGGCCGTCAGATTCATATTTGAAGAATCGTGACAAATCTAAAAAAGTAATAATTGTAATTTTTCAATTAATAATATCCAAAATTTTCTGTAATTACCAAAAATATAAAAGGATGAAGACGAAATGAGTAGACAGCATGCATACCTCCAAACAGGAAGAACGTCACATTGCTTGAATATCCCTGACTTAAAACTATAGGTTCTAGGTCAGCAACCGAATTGTTTTCAAGCTTGCCCACGTAGTTCAATTTCTCAAAACCAAGAATATTGCTTTCCCCATATTCTGAAACAAAAAATTAAAACAAACATCATCATCATCATTAGCTGGAAAACGCCCGCGGCTAGACAGAGAACTTCTCCAAGGTCATTAAAGTCATTCGGAGCTACGTTACCTACCTACAGAGTTTACCAGTGACCTAGACCGGATTGTTAGTCCACCGTGCTGGGCTTTGTTGGTCCTCGATACGGGCATTTCAACAATTCTTAAACCAGCTTGTCGTTGAACTTTTTGGGGAAGCTGCCTATATTCTGTCTCCCAGTGCATGATTGGAACTTGAGAATTTCTTAAATTTTTAAATTGAAATAGTTTATAATTAAATATTTATTCTTACCATCCACGAATGAAATAACAACGGTTGCGAGCGCGACATGGCTGTTTGGACGCTCGGCACTGACGGCAAATACCAATGGTTGGTTAGCTGCGATGACAGCTGGTGGTATCGGCTGTAATAGGACCAACTCAGCTGAGTTTCCGTTCACGGTTAAGCCGAAGTAAGTTTGATCTGCAAAATAAAAGTATGTTGATAAATTTTACTAAATAGTGAGAAAGATTCAAGTAAATAACCTCGAAAACCATTGTTTGGATTTATTTTCGTAATAAAATACTGGAAATCTTACCACCAACCAGATTGAACTCGACATCTTCATTATAACCGGTAACCAAACTTATAGGTTTTTCTAAGGTGATTTCATTTTCCGAGAATGTCCCTGTGTAAAACGTTTCCTCGAAAGACAATATATCTAACGAGGGCTCTCGTGCAACTTCTAGAACAATAGTCGAGCTTGCGGGAACATGATCGGAAGCAGTTGCTTGAAGTTCTAAGACAACTGTTTGCACATCTGCTGGGAATGGCTCTTGAACTTCGGTATCGAACAATATCGTCACAATCGGGCCGTCAGATTCATATTTGAAGAATCGTGACAAATCTAAAAAAGTAATAGTTGGCATTTTTCAATTATTAATACCCAAAATTTTCTGTAATTACCAAAAATATAAAAGGATGAAGACGAAATGAGTAGACAGCATGCATACCTCCAAACAGGAAGAACGTCACATTGCTTGAATATCCCTGACTTAAAACTATAGGTTCCAGGTCAGCAACCGAATTGTTTTCAAGCTTGCCCACGTAGTTCAATTTCTCAAAACCAAGAATATTGCTTTCCCCATATTCTGAAACAAAAAATTAAAACAAACATCATCATCATCATAAGCTGAAAAACGCCCGCGGCTAGACAGAGACTTCTCCCAAGGTTCTTCAAGACACTCGGAGCTACGTTATCTGCCTACAGAGTTTACCAGTGACCTAGACCGGATTGTTAGTCCACCGTACTGGGCTTTGTAAGCATTTCGTTGGTCCTCGTTACGGGCATTTCAACAATTCTTAAACCAGCTTGTCGTTGAACTTTTTGGGGAAGCTGCCTATATTCTGTCTCCCAGTGCATGATTGGAACTTGAGAATTTCTCAAATATTTCAATAGAAATAGTTAATAATAAAATATTTATTCTTACCATCCACGAAAGAAATAATAATGGTTGCGAGCGCGACATGGCTGTTTGGACGCTCGGCACTGACGGCAAATACCAATGGTTGGTTAGCTGCGATGACAGCTGGTGGTATCGGCTGCAATAGGACCAACTCAGCTGAGTTTCCGTTAACGGTTAAGCCAAAGTAAGTTTGATCTGCAAAATAAAAGTATGTTGATAAATTTTACTAAATAGTGAGAAAGATTCAAGTAAATAACCTCGAAAACCACTGTTTGGATTTATTTTCGTAATAAAATATTGGAAATCTTACCACCAACCAGATTGAACTCGACATCTTCATTATAACCGGTTACCAAACTTATAGGTTTTTCTAAGGTGATTTCATTTTCCGAGAATGTCCCTGTGTAAAACGTTTCCTCGAAAGACAATATATCTAACGAGGGCTCTCGTGCAACTTCTAGAACAATAGTCGAGCTTGCGGGAACATGATCGGAAGCAGTTGCTTGAAGTTCTAAGACAACTGTTTGCACATCTGCTGGGAATGGCTCTTGAACTTCGGTATCGAACAATATCGTCACAATCGGGCCGTCAGATTCATATTTGAAGAATCGTGACAAATCTAAAAAAGTAATAGTTGTAATTTTTCAATTATTAATATCCAAAATTTTCTGTAATTACCAAAAATATAAAAGGATGAAGACGAAATGAGTAGACAGCATGCATACCTCCAAACAGGAAGAACGTCACATTGCTTGAATATCCCTGACTTAAAACTATAGGTTCCAGGTCAGCAACCGAATTGTTTTCAAGCTTGCCCACGTAGTTCAATTTCTCAAAACCAAGAATATTGCTTTCCCCATATTCTGAAACAAAAAATTAAAACAAACATCATCATCATCATTAGCTGGAAAACGCCCGCGGCTAGACAGAGAACTTCTCCAAGGTCATTAAAGTCATTCGGAGCTACGTTACCTACCTACAGAGTTTACCAGTGTCCTAGACCGGATTGTTAGTCCACCGTGCTGGGCTTTGTTGGTCCTCGATACGGGCATTTCAACAATTCTTAAACCAGCTTGTCGTTGAACTTTTTGGGGAAGCTGCCTATATTCTGTCTCCCAGTGCATGATTGGAACTTGAGAATTTCTTAAATTTTTAAATTGAAATAGTTTATAATTAAATATTTATTCTTACCATCCACGAATGAAATAACAACGGTTGCGAGCGCGACATGGCTGTTTGGACGCTCGGCACTGACGGCAAATACCAATGGTTGGTTAGCTGCGATGACAGCTGGTGGTATCGGCTGTAATAGGACCAACTCAGCTGAGTTTCCGTTCACGGTTAAGCCGAAGTAAGTTTGATCTGCAAAATAAAAGTATGTTGATAAATTTTACTAAATAGTGAGAAAGATTCAAGTAAATAACCTCGAAAACCATTGTTTGGATTTATTTTCGTAATAAAATACTGGAAATCTTACCACCAACCAGATTGAACTCGACATCTTCATTATAACCGGTTACCAAACTTATAGGTTTTTCTAAGGTGATTTCATTTTCCGAGAATGTCCCTGTGTAAAACGTTTCCTCGAAAGACAATATATCTAACGAGGGCTCTCGTGCAACTTCTAGAACAATAGTGGAGCTTGCGGGAACATGATCGGAAGCAGTTGCTTGAAGTTCTAAGACAACTGTTTGCACATCTGCGGGGAATGGCTCTTGAACTTCGGTATCGAACAATATCGTCACAATCGGGCCGTCAGATTCATATTTGAAGAATCGTGACAAATCTAAAAAAGTAATAGTTGTAATTTTTCAATTATTAATATCCAAAATTTTCTGTAATTACCAAAAATATAAAAGGATGAAGACGAAATGAGTAGACAGCATGCATACCTCCAAACAGGAAGAACGTCACATTGCTTGAATACCCCTGACTTAAAACTATAGGTTCCAGGTCAGCAACCGAATTATTTTCAAGCTTGCCCACGTAGTTCAATTTCTCAAAACTAAGAATATTGCTTT
This sequence comes from Stenoptilia bipunctidactyla, assembly GCA_944452665.1. Classification (NCBI taxonomy): domain Eukaryota; kingdom Metazoa; phylum Arthropoda; class Insecta; order Lepidoptera; family Pterophoridae; genus Stenoptilia; species Stenoptilia bipunctidactyla. The sequence continues at coordinate 21,894,331 of OX101727.1, forward strand.
CCCCATATTCTGAAACAAAAAATTAAAACAAACATCATCATCATCATTAGCTGGAAAACGCCTGCGGCTAGACAGAGAACTTCTCCAAGGTCCTTAAAGTCATTTGGAGCTACGGTACCTATCTACAAAGTTTACCAGTGACCTAGACCGGATTGTTAGTCCACCGTACTGGGCTTTGTAAGCATTTCGTTGGTCCTCGTTACGGGCATTTCAACAATTCTTAAACCAGCTTGTCGTTGAACTTTTTGGGGAAGCTGCCTTTATTCTGTCTCCTAGTGCATGATTGGAACTTGAGAATTTCTTAAATATTTCAATAGAAATAGTAAATAATAAAATATTTATTCTTACCATCCACGAAAGAAATAATAACGGTTGCGAGCGCGACATGGCTGTTTGGACGCTCGGCACTGACGGCAAATACCAATGGTTGGTTAGCTGCGATGACAGCTGGTGGTATCAGCTGCAATAGGACCAACTCAGCTGAGTTTCCGTTAACGGTTAAGCCAAAGTAAGTTTGATCTGCAAAATAAAAGTATGTTGATAAATTTTACTAAATAGTGAGAAAGATTCAAGTAAATGACCTCAAAAACCACTGTTTGGATTTATTTTCGTCATAAAATATTGGAAATCTTACCACCAACCAGATTGAACTCGACATCTTCATTATAACCAGTTGCCAAACTTATAGGTTTTTCTAAGGTGATTTCATTTTCCGAGAATGTCCCTGTGTAAAACGTTTCCTCGAAAGACAATATATCTAATGAGGGCTCCCGTGCAACTTCTAGAACAATAGTGGAGCTTGCGGGAACATGATCGGAAGCAGTTGCTTGAAGTTCTAAGACAACTGTTTGCACATCTGCTGGGAATGGCTCTTGAACTTCGGTATCGAACAATATCGTCACAATCGGGCCGTCAGATTCATATTTGAAGAATCGTGACAAATCTAAAAAAGTAATAGTTGGCATTTTTCAATTATTAATACCCAAAATTTTCTGTAATTACCAAAAATATAAAAGGATGAAGACGAAATGATTAGACAGCATGCATACCTCCAAAAAGGAAGAACGTCACATTGCTTGAATATCCCTGACTTAAAACTATAGGTTCTAGGTCAACAACCGAGTTGTTTTCAAGCTTGCCTACGTAGTTCAATTTCTCAAAACCAAGATTATTGCTTTCCCCATATTCTGAAACAAAAAATAAATTCAAACATCATCATCATCATCAGCTGGAAAACGCCCGCGGCTAGACAGAGACTTCTCCCAAGGTTCTTCAAGACACTCGGAGCTACGTTACCTACCTACAGAGTTTTACGTCGACCAGATTGTTAGTCCACCTGGCGGGGCCTTGTAAAGCACTTTGTTGTTCAACGTTACGGGGATTACAATACTCCTTCAACCAGTTTGTCGTTATACTTTATGGGGAAGCTGCATATTCTGTCCCCCAGTACATGATCGGAACTCGAGATTTTTTTGAATATTTAAATTGAAATTATGTATTAGATATTCATTCTTACCACCCACGAAAGAAAGAACAACGGTTGCGAGCGCGACATGGCTGTTTGGACGCTCGGCACTGACGGCAAATACCAATGGTTGGTTAGCTGCGATGACAGCTGGTGGTATCGGCTGCAATAGGACCAACTCAGCTGAGTTTCCGTTAACGGTTAAGCCGAAGTAAGTTTGATCTGCAAAATAAAAGTATGTTGATAAATTTTACTAAATAGTGAGAAAGGTTCATGTAAATCACCTCAAAAACCAATGTTTGGTGTTATTTACGTATGAAAATATTGAAAATCTTACCACCAACCAGTTGGAACTCGACATCTTCATTATAACCAGTTGCCAAACTTATAGGTTTTTCTAAGGTGATTTCACTGTCCGAGAATGTGCCTGTGTAAAACGTTTCCTCGAAATATAGTAAATCTAATGAGGGCTCTCGTGCAACTTCCAGAACGATAGTGGAGCTTGCGGGAACATATTCTGGAGCTGTCGCTCGAAGTTCTAAGACAACTGTTTGCACATCTGTTGGGAATTCCTCTTGAATTTCGGTATCAAACAGTATTGTCACACTGAGGCCGTCAGACTCATATTTGAAGAAGCGGATTAAGTCTGAAAATATTAAATTTTCTCGTTTTATGTTTATTTTCTAGAATAAAATATAATGATAGTGGATTGAAATTTGAAACAGCTTACCACCATGAAGAGATAAATTAACTTCTGTTGAAAATCCTTGACTCAAGAATATTGATGGTAAATCTATTGTGGATTCGAGAATAGTTCCAACATAATTTGATTGTTCAAAACTGAGAATTTTAGTTTCCTCTGCCTCTGAAATAAATAAGATTGATATTTAATACTATAGGAATGTTTTAAACCAGCAAAGCATGAGCTTAGAATTTATTTATGTACCGTACTCTTTTGCATACTTAAACTCACTTATTTATTTTGTAAATACACACGATTGATTTAAAAATCTTGCTGAAGTCTCGAAATTCGTTTATGATACATGTAGCTGTGTATTACTTTTTAAATTGAATTCGAGTATTACAAGACTTCACCTCACTTAACTTATAATCACGATCATCCTCGAATTGTTTGCGTAATAAAATAAGGGCATTCGGAGGCGGCGGCGGATGGAAAATTGTATTTTCAATTTTACGATTCTGTTAAGTTGAACGATTTCTTTAACCTCTTACAAAATAAAGTTTTAGTACTTTTGATCTTTACTTGACCATATTCAAAAAAGGTTTTGAATTAAAATTAAAACATACATATTAGCGCATATTTCATAATAGGATAAAATAACAAAATAATATTTATCTAGTCGATTCGACTATTTATCGATGGTTGCATGCTAGCCCTGCTGATCAACATTATTAACACAATTTTTACGAATGAGTTTCACATTAAGTACCTACTTGAGTAAGTGTTCAAAATGCAAACCTACCATTTTTTTCCAGGCAGAGTTTAGCACTTTTTAACACATTTTTATTGATATTTAGCACAGAAGTGTCACTTTTTACTTTGTCAAATGCACATACTATTTGGTTTTTTAAATCAGAAATCAGATCTTCGTTCTGATAAACGATTCCCTATTTGTAAACATTATCGATAGTTAGAGACGACTCACTGTCTAATAAAGACACGCGGCGAGGGTTTACGCAAACATCCGTGAAAAAAAAATAACTACCTACTTTTTTTTTGCAGAAATGGTTTCTATTAATGATACTTATTACGTAAAAAAAATTTGGCCGATGTTGTCAAATGAACCCTGTATATTTTGTACTATTCAAACCAATTTTTAAATCCTTGCCTAAATCATGCAGAAGAAGTGGCGTTTTGGTTTAGTTACTGAAGGATTGTAATATTTTTCATTATTGGCAATAAATACCCAAATAAAAAAAATAACTTCAAATTCTACGTGGTTGGCAAAAGTTCTTCATCAATATGTATAAAACTGTTCTGTTACTGAATTTATTTATTTATTTATTTATTCTATGGAAAACAAACAGCTTATATAATACTTATAATTAAATAACATTAGTTAATACCTAAGCCACAACAGTTTCCACTGGTAAACTATACATATTTGCGGAAAAAAAAACGAGATATTTATACAATACAAATTTAAGATAATATATATTTTAAAAATAAAAATTATAAATAATTACTTATCAACAGTGTTATATAAGAAAGAAAGAAATAATCAAATTAATCAAACAAAACAATGTTAATTATGTTTTGCAATTTTTTTTATAGATTTAATGAAATCTTTAAGATTGCAATTAAATACGTCTATGTTACAGTAATGCTGATTGTGAATGGTGCAAGCTCTGACCAAAAATCTATTTTTGGAATAATTTGTTCTACAAATAGGAGGTGAAAATACTGCATTGGAGCGGATACTTGATTTTGGACATCTTATTGATATACGACTCAACAGAAAAGGAGAATCGATATGATTATTAAGAATTTTATATAAATATATCTGATCCCTATGTTCACGACGTATACATAAAGATTGTAGTTCAGTGGTAGTATTTCTAAATCGATAACCTAATCTTTTGATAAATTTGTTCTGAATTCTTTCAATTTGATCAACGTAAGTAGCATATGCAGGGTTCCATACCGTAGAAGCAAATTCCAGATGGCTTCTTACTAAGGAGTTATACAATATAATATAGGTGTTAATATTCTTAAAATCTTTGCACTGGCGGAAGACAAAGCCTAACACTTTATATGCTTTTGATGTGACATTATTTATATGAGTAGCAAAGTCTAGCTCACTATCAAGGTAAACCCCCAAGTCTCTCACCCCAGTCACTCTTTCAATCGGCGTGTTACAAAATTTATAAATATATTTAATTGGATTTTTTTTTCTAGAATATGTTATGAGATGACATTTGGCAATATTTAATTTTAGGCTGTTTTGTGCACAATATTCATAAAAAGTATTTAATTCGTCTTGAAATTGTTGACAATGATCTAATGATTTTACAAAAGTAAATATTTTTGTATCATCAGCATATAATAACGCTTTTGAATGATTAAAACAGCTCATAATATCATTGATGAAAATGTTAAAAAGAAGAGGACCTAGATGAGAACCCTGGGGTACACCAGAGGTGATAGGAACAAAACTAGATGTATAACCTTTTACAGCTACCGCCTGAGATCTATTTCGCAAATATGAGGACAACCATCTCAGAAGATCACCGTGCACACCGATGTTTTCCAGTTTTCATATTAACATATTATGCGAAATTTTATCAAATGCTTTGGAAAAATCGGTGTACACGGCGTCTACCTGGTACCCTTGTTGCATGGCATCTAAAGTTAAATCTAAGAACTCACAGAGATTAGACTCAATTGATCTCCCACTAATAAACCCATATTGATTAGAAATTATGACTGGTCTAATTATAGGAAACAGAGAGTCATAAACTATCTTTTCGAAAAGCTTCGGTACAACTGATAGCTTAGAAATACCACGGTAGTTAGAAACATCGTGTTTATCACCATCCTTAAAAATAGGTACAATAATTGATTTTTTCCAAGCTGTGGGCATAACACCTGATTTTAAAGAAATATTAAAGAGTATTGCTAGAGGATAAGCAATTTGTTGGCAACAACGTTTTAAGAAAACTGGGTGAACACCATCGGGGCCCACTCCTTTGTTGACATCGAGTTGTTTTAGATATTTTTCAACAATTTTGCTGTCAATGTTAATCGAATTTATTAAACAATCATTATTTATTTTGTGAGTGGATACGTTCATATTTGATGGAGGCTCAAAAGCAGATTGGAAAAAGGAATTAAACATATTTGCAATTAGCTGACCATCCGATGCATGAGTTTCACCAAGGTACATTGTATCAGGAATGCCATTACTAGAGCGTTTAGAATTGATAAAGGACCAGAAGTGTTTAGTATTGTATTGAATATTTCTTTCTGTATTGCTAATAAACTGACTATAACAAAGTTTTGCCAAATCTTTGGCTTCACGTCGCGCATAGGAAAAATTGTCGTAATCACTCTGCCTGCCGTAAATTTTCCACTTTCTGTGGAGTTTAAGTTTCCTATTAATGAGTTTAATTAAACGTTTACTATACCAAACTGGATACTTAGAGTTACTTTTGATAATTTTTTGAGGAACGTGTTTATCAATGATTTCATTAACAATGCAATAAAAATTTGCCACAGCGTGCTCAATATCGTTTTGATCAAGACTATCTTTCCAGTCAACATTTGATAAAGCAAGGTTTATTTGTACGTAGTCAGCAGCATGAAACCGTCGAACCATTCGAGATGCTGGGCACAAGTATGAAGTATGATTAATATATATGTTGATAGCAAGAGAAGGATGATGCCCATCCTCGGGTAATGACATTGGTTTGGTCCTTTCGACTGAATATTCAGAGTCTGAAATAACCAGATCCAACTGTCTGTTATTTATGTTCTTAATATTATTATATTGAGACCAGTCATTGAAGCTTAAAAACGCAAATAGCTGGGATGTAAGTATATTTTCATATGGGTTTTCGAGGCGTAATTTAGAGGAGGAGTTGCAATACGAAATCCATCTAGCAATTCTTATGTTGAAGTCGCCGACTAATAAAAATTTATCGTCTGGAAACTCAATTCTTAGATCGGAAATATATTCATAAAAAACCAATTCAGCTGCAGATTGGAATTCATTTTGTGGAAAATAACAGCAAAATATGCGTAATCTAGTCATAATTGGTGAAGAATTTAATAAAATATTGACACACGTTACTTCAGCTCCATACATATAAGGTAATATTCGCGCTCCCTGCATAGTAACACTTACCTCTCGACGAACTGCGATGAGGGTACCGCCACCTTATGAGGGTACCGCCACCTTTATTATTGAATTTGAATTATTGAGTAACTGAATGACTGATAACATACAGCCTTAACTACTGGGCGTAGAGAGCTTAAATTCATTTGTTAGGGTGCACTAAGGATGAAATTTCCGAAATTCTCATGGGAACGGGAAATTTAGGACTAAGTTTGTATGCAAAATCTAAATCCTTGAGTGCACCGTTGTGAAAGTTGGTGAAAAGGTTCTTCTCTGAAATTCGCACAGGAGCGCTAGTTATAGCACTTTTTGGTTAAATATGAGATGGTATTTGAAGAAGAAAATAACCTATTGGAAATATTAATCCGGTGCAGCAGTCGCAGGCAAGCATGTTACCATATAACTATATCTACCGCAGGCAGACAGAAATCGCAATGCAGATATTACACCCAAAATAATTTCCCAACAAATTGAAATTGACCAGCTTGCCAGTATTTCATAAAATGTATTTTTGTTTCATTATTACCGACATATCAAGTAAACTTTTAAACAGCACTTTTTCATGTATTCCCTCGTGTGTAAATACCCAATATTAATATCTTTTCAGAGACTTTCATTGAACAGTCTTTGAGCTACTGTTACATTGCTGATTAATTTTTTTGTGAATGATTTCAGTTGCTGCACAAATGCGAGATTATTGTGATTTAATATTTCACTAAACTTGGAGATTCTTTGATCAATTATTAGAATACAAAACCATTTTATCTCAAATCGTTTTTTGTTTATAAAATTCTTATAAATAAATACTCGATAATATTAATACTTAATAACGTCAGCTAACTTGTCTATTTAGTAAGTGGTAGTAGAAGTATATATTATTAAAATGTTTTTTTTTTTTAATTAAAGCACATAGCATAAAAAATCGAAGACTGTTGGCTGGCTGTTTATTTGAAAGGATTTTGGAAGCCGCGAAACAACTCTACTTGGCCAAACTTTTCTGTATTAACCATACATTTTTTGGAATATAATCAGATTAATATTGCTTGCTCTGGTATATGTTAGACACCTTAAATAAAATTAGTAAGAGTGTATTTTGGATCACGTGACTGAGTTTTTGTAAATAAGGGCATTTAGGGATATTAAAAATCCAAACTTTAGAACTTGAAAGTAAAAATATACAACTTCATTCAATGAAATACTAAGTAAATAGTATAGCTGCGTTTTGATGCGCAGTTGAAGTCTAGCAAGTGGTACATATAAATCTATCCCGATTCCGTAACTTTTAACATTGTATACGGGGACGTGTATGCCTAGTGGCATAGTATTGGCAGAATATTGACCAAATGTCACATGTTAACATAATGCACCTTTCAATCACATTATGTTAGTCATGTGGTAGTTACAGAATCAGGGCCCTGGTTATGAAACTGCAAATAAGCTTGGGATATAGAAACCACATAGTGAATCTGCTTGCTTACATTTGTAAGAGTAAACAAGCAAATTGGCTCTGAAAGTTTACATATTGTAAGTTTCAAAGTTATAATTCTCATTGCAAGATTAATTTCCTCTGTATGAGATTTAATTAAATGTATTGTTTTAATTGCATAGGATAAAAAAATCAACTTTTGTAAAAGTTTGCAACTGTTGTAAGAACTATAAAGGAGGAAGAAAAATCAGCACGTGTTTTTTTAGGTAAAAAGAAAGTAGTGGTGACGGTGATTAGATAAAACAGATAAGTACAGTTTTCAAGTTTTTGATATACAGGGTGACTGATGACAAATATAATATATGATAGTGAAGGAGAGAACTCTGTACTCGATTCTGATCATAATTGTATAATAAAAGTAGGTAGGTACTTAATTTTTCACCAGAACTACCTATGAATAAATAATACTATGTTACTATTTACTTTACATACAACTGAGTCAGTCGCGGCACGTGACCTGCCACGCGGATCGCTGCCAGCGCTAACGTAACCATGCGTTGCGTAATCAATTCCCTACCTTTCGGTTAAGTTTACTCAGTAAATAATAATTAAGTATTTTTTTTTATTATATTTTTTCTCTTCATGTATGATCTCAAACTATCACGTCCTTGAATTTCAAAAGTGACCCACCAGTCACCCTGTATATCCATAGTCAATTATAGTTAGATTTTGTGTTTTTTCTTGTTTATATACAACTAGCTTTCGCGCGGTTTTACTAGCGCAATTTTGATTCCCACAGGAATTTCAGGATGAAAAGTAGCCGATGTGCTATTCCAGATTGTAGTCTATCACTATGCCAAATTTCATTAAAATCCGTTTGGCCGTTTTGTCGTGATTGAGGAACAAACATCCAAACTTTCACATTTATAATATTAGTAAGATTCGTTAGAAAATTAATGCAAATTACACAAAAGATTGTTTGTTATTCCTTAAGTATTTTCTAAAACCTGATCGTTGTATGTGTTAATTGAGCAAGTGCTTTTATTCGCCCTATACCTATTCGAGTCCCGATCCGACCAACTTTGAAAATGATTTTAATGTAGATAATGTGTTAGATTGTGTGATAAGCAAAAGAAGGACTATTGTAAAGCCAGCCTCTCCTATGACCTTAAAGATTTCAATTTGCAGATAAATCATTGCATAGTTAAAGCCAATAATCAAAAATTAAAACTAATACTAAGAGTATGTTCTTGTGGATAGTAAAATTACCTTTTGGTAAATCAATAACTATGGCAGCATTTGTGGGTTCAAAGCCAGGTTTGCTGGCTATGATAGAAAACAAGAGGTAATCATTGTTTGCCAAAATATCTGCTGGAATTTCGTTCAAAGCCAAAGTCACTGATTCTTCATTTTGAACTAACTCAAACCAGGAAACTGCCTCTGAAAATTAAAATGGTAAAATTACGCTAATATTTAAAATATGATATTATAAATGTTAAATTGATTGTCGTTTATTACCGTTTTCGAGAGAAAACTCAACAGAATCATCATATCCTTGCGTCAGAGATATAACATTGTCAAATTGTAATTGCTCTTCGTTGTATACACCTGTGTAATATGGTTCTGCAAATAATGGTTGTATTATTGGTCTTTGTTTCACTTCAATGACAATACTAGTAGTGACCGATACCGCTCCATTTCTAGAGGCTTCAATTTCCAACACTATAAATGGTTCTCCTTCAAAAACACCTTGATCCACATTTTCCCCCAAAGTAACGTTAATGAAGTTTTGGTCGATAGAAAGTTGAAAATGCTGTTGATATCCTGAAAAAAGATTAAGATTTATCGTTTTGTTTCATCTATTTAGAAATCGTAAACGCATGTTTTATGTCTTACCGCCAGAAAAGCCAAAAGTTGTGTTTTCTTTATACCCGGAGTCAAGGACTATGGTTCCCAAAGATAAATTATTGTCCTCTATAATGCCGACGTAAGTGTTTTGGGAAAAGGACATTATTTCTAGAGTTGTTAGTTCTGTAAAAACACAAACAATATCATAATTTTTATTTATTATACAAGACTCTGCTATTTTTTTCTACTTATGTATTATATAAAATGGATTATTTTATTCATATCTGTTGTGATTTTAAATTTTGGCAGTGCCAGTAATTGTACTTTTTATAAGATTGGCAGTGCCCAATGATTGCACTTTGAAGGTGCCAAAAACTGTATTAGCTTTGATGAAATTATAATAGTCATGTACCTGGGTTTCACCATATTAAATTTACTTACCTAACTAATGATTTTAAACGACTACGTGTATTTTGAAACAGTTTTTTCAAATACAATTAAGCATTTTTTAACGAGATTTTGTAGAAGCCGCCCTAAGTCATTTGTCATAAAGTTATGTTCATCACTTTTTTGTTTTTTTTACTGTTGTTAAATTGGCATGGCAATTAGTTCCAGTTTTGACGACCACTTTGGCGATGGGGTAAACCTATATGCCTCCGACGCCGGTGGTTGCGGGTTCGATTCCCGCACGGAACAAGAAAAAAATGTTCCATGTCTGGGTGTTTATTTATTTATTTATGTATTTATATTCTAGGTTCCCCTCTAGTTCGCTACATAGTATTCCGTAACACAAGCTATGCTTACTTTGGGGCCATGTAGTTGGTGTGAAAATGATTGACTTTCTACAGGCCTTTAAAGTTGCAAAATTGCTTAGGGTGCCAATGATTGTACCTATTACCCTACTTAAATAACTTTTTTTGAACCGTGTCTGTCCAGTTATTGTCTACTACCTGAATAAAAATTATGTGCAGAAAAAAACATATTTCCACCAAACAAGTACATTACATTATAGTTTAGCTCTATTTCAAAATGAGGGATAAGTAGTTAAAAAGTAAGCAGTTTTATTTTTGTAATAACAGGCTACGTTTTATGCAAAATTAAAATAGCTTGAATGGACTAAGGTTATCATTCATAAAGTTGTTTTAGTACTACCTACTTAATTGGAAATACGTACCTTCAGGAAATTGAATATTTATAGTAGCCGTTGCGCCAACAGTAAGTGGCTTTTGGGCAACGATGCTAAACACCATAACTTTTTCTCTGAATATGATTTCTTCAGGAATCTCCGATTGTATATTCAAAGTAATGCTATTCCCAGAATTCACGATGTCAAAATATTCCGAGTTATCTGAAAGAAAAAATAATGAAAAAGTAAAAATAGATAATGTTGGTTTGTTAAATTTTCAAATGCCATAATATTATTTTAACTAGCGAAGTTTGTCAACACTGACAGATTTTTTATTATTATTTGGAAATGCCGCCTGATCTCTAATATCTTGATAAGGAAATAATTTTTCACTAATAATAAAATAATAATAAATCACTGATGAATATAAAATATAACGTATGAATACCAAAATTGAAGCATTTGCGATGTTACCGAATTATGCATACAATGCTTGATTTAAATCGAGCCTTTTAATTAATGAGTGAATGGAATGGACCTTTAACTTCCATAACAATACATTTTTGCATCCTTGTGTCACAAGTGTTGTATCCCAAAATAATCGATAATGTAAAGTATTCATAATTTATATTTACACGAATTCAATAAATGAAACTAATGAAATATACTTTGACCAAACTCATGTTGTTTTTAAAATAATGATGCCAGGTTTTTATTGGTTAACGATTTTCATATTAAAGTTAGTGGCAAACAATAACAGAAACAATCTTCTTGGGGATAGAGTTTGAGATAAACACGTATATAAAAACTAAACAGATTTGTGGCTTTATTTAAATAAATAAGAATAACACAAATATATCGCCTCTTTTCAGTACCCTTTTATCGATTTTTATGTGAATATCAATGATTTTTAAAAACATTTGAATGTATTCAATCCAACCCTATACAAAAATAAGAACTTTACTGCGTAAACACTCTGTTTTGATGCTGAACATTCAGGATTTCCCATACCCGTGTGAACAATGGTTAATGAAAATTATATCGTTTTGATGGCGATGGTGTAACGACCACGTGATACAAGTCAACAGCACTGTTCCAACAACATTTATTAGAGAAATATAAAAACTTATGCTAAATCTTAGAAAAGAAGGCGCGTGCTCTTATATACGTATAGTGACAACTAGCGGTGGTTCAGGTAACTAAATATTAAAAAGTCAAATTTGTTGAAAAAAAAATGCTCAGAATTGCAACATGTTCAGAATTAAATCTACCTAAAAAGGTTCTGCAAAGAGTTTTTAAATGTCATGCCTAAAACAAACCATTTTAAGTTTTACTTTAAGAACATTTAAGCTCATATAGTTACGCTGTTATAGTCTTAAGCATAACTAATATTATGCAAAGCTGTATTTATATACTTTAAATTATGCAAATTATCGTAAAGTTTACTCACCCCCTTGAAGGCTGAACGTGACGGTACTATCAAAGCCTTGCCTCAATGAAATGTCCTCGATATCTATATTATTACTTAGTAAATAAGTTCCAACATATATATCTCGATTAAAAACGGGCGTCGATAAGTCATCTTTTATTATTTCTATTAATAATGTTGCCGTGGCTGGTAAAGTATGTAATCCGAGAGCATTAACTGAGAGGCTTAAGAAACTGTTCTCTAAGATAACACTGTTCGGTAAATTGTTAAGAAGACTGATAGAAACTTGATTTTGTATGTTCGTTATTGCAAAGTATTCTTCATAAACTGAAAAAGAAAGGAATTGTTATCATGTTATTTAGTAAACTAAGACTAAGCATTAAGTTGGTGAAACTATTTTGAATAAAAGTCGAAAAGGATCGCGTTCGCGGTTTCAAGGAAAATTATCTATACATATAATAAAATGGTAGGAAAGTCAAAACTGTACATTGAATATTTTTTTAAAAGAATACTTGGGGTATGATCTACAAACGAAACAGAAACAAAAAATATAGTTTTTAGAATTTTTGTCTGTTTGTCTGTTTGTCTTTCCGGGATAAACTCAAAAAGTACTGCATGGATTTACTTCAAATTTGGCATGAAGATAGTTAAGAAGTCGGGTCAACATATAGGCTACATATTATCACGCTAGCAGTGTTATAATCGTAGGTGCGTTTGGTGCTGCATAGCGTTCACGCAGACGACGTCGCGGGCAGCAGCTAGTTAAAAATAAAAATTACTTTGACTGCAATAGTGTACTAGAGTCCTACCCAGCTCGCCCAATTTCGAATATAAACCATTATTACACAGACTTGGGTCTGGCTATGATATAAACTGATGATTCTATATTAATAAATGAGTTACAAACCATTCAGATATATCATCCGTATCCAAAATATTAATTCAACTACACAGAGTTTTTAGATTCGATGTACAATTAAATTGAACATCGAATCTAAAAACTCTGAGTGCTTGCATGCCGACTACTTACTTTATCGTTGACGAGCATTTGCCCGCGACTTCGTACATGCATAAACCAAAAAGTCCTATTTTCCGTTCCCGTGGGAATTTCGGGAATTCCTTCCATTATACAAAAAGACACTTATTGAGGAACCTTTATACCAAGTATCATATCTTTGCACTCAAAGAATAAGATTTTATCATACGAACATATTCATATATTTTCATATATTTCCCGTTCCCGTGGGAATTTCGGGAATTCCTTTCATAACACAACCAGTCTCTTTTTGAAAAACTTTTATGCCAAGTAGTCATATCCGTCATATCCGTGCACTCAAGGAATAAGATTTTTCATACAAACTAAAAAGTCCAATAATTCCCGTTCCCGTGGGAATTTCGGGAATTCCTTCCTTAGTGCACCCCTACATCCCTACAGTAGTTACGGCTGTACGTTGTCTGTCAGTCACTCAGTAACTCAGTCAGTAACGGAACAGTTTTATATATATTGATTTAAAATAATATATAGGGGTAAAAGCGAAATTTGTTTGTTAAATTGTTGAAATGTGGTTAATTGCTGAATGTAAATAGTTCCATATTAATTCAGATTGTGTTGAAGGTGGATTTAGACGCAAGTTTTTGCGTGAATAATTTATATAAGTAATACGAACACATAAAAATAATATAACGATAAACTTTGTTGCATCATCAGTTAATTAAAATTTTCTTTTATGGATGTAAATTGAATATTCTTTCTTAAGAAGACACATTCAACACTTAAAATTTGTCGTGCATTTTACTAAACATGTCAAACTGCGCGGGAAGCTGACCCGTTTTCCTACGTGAACGACAAACATGACTACGCGACTCATAAAAATAGCAAAGTACCATAAACCAAACAGCATCAGCTATCATTTTCAAACCTAGTTTGAATCACTTGGTTGAATCTTGGTCAGCCATCTTTAAAGGGCTAACTTTCAACACTCCATGTTGTAAACTATCGGCCTAGTCATTAAATTGAATGGCAGCATTCAATCAATGATCTAGGTATCCAATTGACTGGCTAATTTAACCAGTTGGCTACGACAGTCAACGTCGTGACAAGGTCTTTTACTTCGGCCAAAAACTTTGCGTAGATGCATACTCTAATCAAGGTACTATTAAGAAATCTTACCTCCAGAGAGCGTATAATTGACGTCATCAGCGTATCCAACGCTGAGAGATATGGGATCGTGCGTTAAGACTTGGTCTTCGTTAAGTATGCCTCTGTAGGAGGAGGCATCAAAACTCAACTGTCTCGCTGCAAATAATAACATACATAATTAAATATTTATTTTTGGATTTAGTTAAAAATGATGAAAAATCAGTACACCTCAATCACAGACAATAAGTTTATCAAATATAAAATAAGTGTAGCAACAAGAAAAACATACAACATGAAAAACTACAACATTAGTAAGATAGTGCTGATTTAAATATTTTACTGTAAAATATTTGTGGTGTTCATATATTGCAAAAAAAATTGAGCAATTTTTGAGCACTGGCTTAGGAAGAAATTGGTACTTCATAAAATATTATCGGAACATGTCATCTGCACTAAAGCAATGCCATTTAACGGAAAATTTAATATGGTGTTCGTTAGCCAGCCCAGCTACGTCCTCTTCAGGAGCTAAGCCCAAGTGGGGGCCGTTGGAAACGTCGGCTTTTGTGACACAGTTATCCAGGGCCAGTAGAACTATTCCAAGCCAACCCTGCGCGGTTCATTCTAATTTTATTAATATTCCACTTAAAAAGAACAAGTTTGCCAAATTTTTCTTTTAGAACAAAATTACATTCTGTTTTGCAGGTATTTTAATTGATGACTGCTTTTTGATTACTGAGTAGCATGCTGAGCAATAAAAAAAGAACATTGTGATTGATCTTATCGTAGCTTGGCTCTATCTGCAACTATTATGAGATGATTGAGATCTTACAATTTTTTACTGTAAATTTTAATTTGTTGGTGCCTGTTTCAGTGTATATCAGGAATAGTAATGGAGGTTTTTTCTTAAAAGAAAAAAAATATCGGATTTATTGTGTACAATAATGGCGGGGTCAGTAAAAACATAGAAACCTCGAGTTAAAATGTAAAATATATTCGTTACAAATCCGGATAAAAATTGTTGTATTTAAGATTATGCGTCGCGAAAACTAATTAATATTTGATATTTTTCTTTAAATAATATTGATTGCTATTCTGTATAAATGTCCGCCACGGAAATAACAAGTAAACAGATGCTTAGAAAAATATAAATAACAGTGCATTATGTCGACCACTTTGGCGTTGGGGTAACACTGTCTGCCTCAGACGCCAGTGGTCGCGGGTTCGATTACCGCACGTAAGCAGAAAAAAAAAATGTTCCGGGTCTGGGCGTTTATCTACAAGATGTTCCTGTTGATTTCGTTGGCGACCTTTTATCAATTAAAGTTTATGTGACAAGTCTATGATCTGAAGGGACTTGAATTCATATATAAATCTATAAAGACCTCAAACTTGTTATATCTAATAAGAAAATCCGCACTAAGGACAAGGGTACACTATTTTATTGGTGTTTCTGGCGTTGGTTTTATTCTATTTTTGTTAAAGCAGTAGATCTAAAACTACTTCAAGTAAAGTTAGGGTTTATGCGGTGGCACTGCTCTCCTTTCTAGTTTCAACGACAGCTCTACTAAGAAAATCTTTATTTAGCCCCTCAATACGCTAATTGACTTTTTATTCATTTTTGTAATGTTAATGTATTGGTGAAGTTTAATGTTTTAATTCTGGTACTAAAAATATGTATCAAACTTTTATAGCATCAACAGCGCCGCTTTACCCCAATATTTCGCTTAAATGGGGCTACTTATTTTTAATATTGTAACTTTAAATTTAGTATAACAACGCTGCTAGTAACCTAAATAATATTGAGATACATTATTTACTCTTGTAAAAATATAACCAACGTGTTCAAGTTTCTGAGAGGTAACGTTCACATTACATGAACAGTTAATAACTTACCTACTGGGAGATCAATGGAAACAACGGTAGTAGCCCCAACGGTCCGCAACTTTGTGGCCCTCACCGTAAACAGTAACTTTTGTTCAACGAATACTTCTGTGGGAATTTCTGATGCTTCTAAAGTTAGTACAGCTCCATTTTGTATTATACTAAACCATTCGTTGTAGCCTGGAAATAAAATTTAAAAATAAAAAGTTCGGTTCCCTCAATAATAAGTGATTTTTAAGGCACTGTCGTAGACGAAGGAAATAACTAGTCACCGTAGCTATAACGTTCGGCAGATATTCAGGTAAACGTTTTATTTAAAGGTTGGATGGAAGTAACTTAAGATCTTACTAGTAAAAAGAATACTTGAAAAAACGATTAAAAATAAATAAATAATAATAATAGAAAAAGGAATAAGCAGATATTACCCGAGGGTGCTTACTGAAGGAAACTAATGAAGAATACTTTAACATAACAGAATTATGGGATCCAAGAAGTTTTATTCATAAACAAATATGTACAAATCGCTTCTCGGCCTTTTGGCTAAGATCAAAGTATAAGAAATATGTACAAATTATGTGCAGTAATAGATGTAAATTATATTTTTTAAGTCTACTAACATTTGATAAGCAAAATTAACGATTCAGGACATGTTACTGATGCATTAATTAAATAAAAATAATTAGAAACACAACTAAAAAAATATAAGAGTTATTCGTCAACTGGCACCTCTGAAAGTGGCGAGTTCGGGCCAGTTGGCACATTCTGATGAGTAATACTATGTTATATATTTAAATAAATGATACCTTCTAAAGACACATTAGTAGAGTTATCGTATCCTTGCGCGATGACGATTGCTTCCAAATTCAAGCCTGTCACAGGATCATAGTTGCCAGAATACAATGATTTTTCAAACACGGGCGTGATGTTATCGTCCTTAATTATTTCTAATGATACAACCGTTATCGCAGTGCTTCGACTAGTACTAGCTATGACTTGAAGCAACAAAACATTGTTTTCGTCAATAATATTCTGATCCAATTCAGACATATTTATTGTAATAGCGTTTTCTTGTAAGTTGTAGCTGAAGAAAGCAGTGTGTTCTGAAAATAATTATTTTCTTAGTTAGCAAATATTGTTGTTACAAAGTTGGTACAACTACAAATATAATAGTATTATATTTGGTGTTCCTTTATTTATTTTTAAAATACATACAGAGCAATGTTGTATATTATAATTATTAAACTCATTAAGAACGTGTGGGAATAAAATTAAATGTTATATTAGGTAATTGGTTGGTAATTGCTGAGTATTTATCACGCAAGTAACCTAGTTGGTTAAACAAACATTTTAATATAAAAAAAACGTAGAAACTTACATATTTTTAGTAAATATTTTTTTTTCTAATAGCTGAAGTAAATACTTTTCTTTAAAAGAGATATTTGCAATTGTACACGGAACGGAACCGATTTGGAAAACATTTCTCCGAACATAGCTTTGGTGAATTTTTAATAAACTCGTGAGGAACTAAGCTAACCTGAATATTTAATATACGAGAAGAGCATATTTACTGTCACTTATTTTATAATGTACATTTATAAGAAGTCCGCTCAGTTAGAGGTAATAATAAAATATGTTACATCGTTATGTCTGCTATACGCTACGTAAGTTCATTTATTGAATAGTATGTGACTTATATTTAAGGACTTCATAATTCTAACTCTTTTCGGATAAACATATATTAGAAATGTGTAAAGTTCAGCTTTCAGATATTCAAAAAAGAACTTCGTAAAGTAGATGTTCGCTTCATTGCTATTGAGGCTAAACTTACAATCCACATATGAATTAAAACTAAGCACTTAGTTCTGGCCTTTTTCTTGTGACTGTACTGCTGTATTTTTTACTGACCATTGAACATTTTTGTCTAGCATATTGTTTTAAGTTTCATACGTCTGTATTAAAATAGTCACCCGCATAGATCCTGCTTAATCATAGAAATAAATTAGGATAATAGTTCCTTAAATTTTCAATAAACACTGGAAGACACTTCGTTATCCTTAAACCCTCACTATATTATTTTTAATATCCTAAACATAAAGCCCCTGCCAGACTGTTTAAAACCAATGCTTCTAACCAAGGATAACTAAGGTTAAGTTGTTTACAACCAATTCCGAGTATCATCCAAACTGTTATAAACGGTGGTTGTAAACAAGCCTCCAACCAAGGACGCAAACCAAGGTCACGTTAAGCCACGCTTCAAATTGTCAGTGTGCTTAGATCTCTCGCATCGGCAACATCTTCGCGATGGCAGTTTTTAATGCAATTGAGGACGTAAAGAAGGAAAGGGTGAAACACAGCCTAAAAGGCAACAAAACTCGAGTCATTTATAGTTTTACTTATATAGTAAAATATACAATAACGAGCGTACACACTGTTCTAAACACAGACATACGTCTACATCGATAATGCAAATGCATGTACTTTGCTTGTACAAACCCCGACCAAGCGTCAAGGTTGGTCACCGCTAGATTTAGCCCGCTTGTATGTATGTATGTCTGTTAGAAAATTGATTTCACAATATCGATATCGTTCTTAATAACCGATTTCATCGGCGGCATCGGTGTCTTTGAATCTGTTTGTATTTCCCAGTAATAAATATCAACTGTGATGTCATAGTAGGTCTTAAAAAGTTTGGTTTCAATTCTAAACACCGCCGTTTACAACTAGCTCCCACCAACCAAGGTCCCGCCAAGGTCTTGCGAAATTTGGTTGTAAACAGACGTTGTAAACTAGCTAAGTCACCTTGGTTTGATGCTTTGTTTTAAACAGTCTAGGTAGTGCTAAAGCTTCATGGTCTTATCTTCGAATAACGATTTTACCAAATAACATTTAAATCTTATAACGAAGCATAAAAGCCTAACAGACAGACAGAGTTACTGACACATTCATAATAGGCAAGTATGGATAAAGAAATTGTAGCGTCAAATTATAATTTACAATTTTATTGAAGTTTTAAAATACGAGTGTTACTTGTTACCGCGTTGTCTACTCATAGGGACCGTAAAGTCGAGTCCAAAAGTATGATTCATATTGTTTTCCAACCCCTGCACCCTATACACATTTTGTTTGTCTATTAAATGACTGATAATAAAACATATTTTTACCATGTTTTCCCCTCGACAAACCAAGATAGTCACTATGTTTATCACATGATTTACTGCTTACTATAAACCATGTTTATTTTTATAGCGATAAAACTAAACGAAAATGATTTCTGTTCTCAGAAAGTGTAGGTGGTCGGGTGAGCAGAATTAGTTTTATTGATTACTCATGCGTGTGTAGGACATAGGAAATTGTTTTGTTTTTAATAGCAAATATTTGCGGTTAATACGGTATAAAGAAGTAATTTTATTTTACGTCATCACAGTCAAGTTTCAATCTTTATGTTCATCATCATTAATATTAGACTTTTAGTAACAGTTCAGTCCGTCACAACTTAATGATAAAACGTTACAATTGTCTTTTTAATACTTTAAACATTGACAAGGTCACATTGATAGTTAAATTAGTATAGCTGACTAGCATTTTGATGCTTTCTTAATTCAGATCTTATTATTACCTTATGGTAAGTAGGCATAAGGTCGTACAAAGAGCACTCGGGTTTGGCCAAGCTATATTTCTATTACCTATATACCAATTAGAATAGCTGTTTTATAGTCTCTTGACATCGATTCCGTAGTAATTTCTGATAAAACATAAACTTTTAATTTAATTATGAGGCTATCTATCAAGTACTAATCCTGTTGAAAAGTTTAGGGATAATCCAGTTTGAACAAGAAATTTTATAGACTCTAAAAACTATCAATCATATAAATATTATAAATCTATAGAGCATTTTTGTTTATACTAGATTATCTCGATTAATGATTGATTATTAAATTTTATGTATGGTCGCCTTTGGTCATAGAGGGGTCATCTACCTCCAAGAAAAATATAAAAAAACATTCGTAATCGACAGATTTCCAAAAGTTTTTTGTTTACCAATGATTAATAATGCAACCTTACCATTTTCTATGAATACAGTAATCGTTTCACCCTGGTATCCTTGTTTGAAAACAAGAGCTGGTAAACTAAGTTGATTATTCTCAATTCTGCCTTCGTAATACGCCTGTTCGAACTGTAGTGGAGTTTCTGAAAGGGATCATATATGCATAAATATGTTAGTGCTTAATGTGTTTCAGTAACAAAGGATTTAATTGCTGTACCTATACAGTCTGAATAGCATTTATGGTTAGAATGCTTCGTAGGGCTTAAAATTTAGATGTGTTCGTAATTTACATAAAGTCTTACGTAAGTACCAAGTTTTACCTGAAAGCTAAGGATCGCGTATATTTAGAAAGTCATTCATGTTACTTGAAAACATATGATGAGATAATAAAAGTATATCTGTTATATTTATTTTAGGACTATTGAAGATTTGTCCTAACGTTGCTTGTTGATTTTTTTGTACTTTTGTATTTTTATGTACCATTGTATTTATTAATATTTTACCTGATGACAAGTATAGAATATGAGGGCGAAGATGTCAAATACGGATTTAGAAAGGAGCTGGTTCTTCACATAACATTAGCGGAACAAAACATAGTCATATACAGGGTGACTGGTGGGTCACTTTTGAAAGTCAAAGACGCGATAGTTTAAGATCATACATGAAGAGATATAATAAAAAAATAATATTAATTATTTACTGAGTAAACTTAACCGAAAGTTAAAGAATTTATTTAGTTACGATAGCATTGGTAGTGATCCGCGTGCCAGGTCACGTACCACGCTTGACTCAGTTGTATGTAAAGTAAATACCTAGTAACATAGTAATATTTATTTAAAGGGAATTCTATTGAAAAATTAAGTACCTTCTTTTATTAAATAATTATGATCAGAATCGAGTACAGAGTGCTCTCCTTCAATATCAAAAATTTGTCACAAGTCACCCTGTATATTTTTTTTTAATAATTTGGCGGCAGACTTTATATGAAGGGTTCGCTTGTAAGGTTTTTTTTCTTTTTTCAAAAGGCTAAACCCAAAGCAGAATCACCAACCAAAATTTCACAAATTAAAAGATCATACTGTTTTCAATAATTAACGTAGACTATACCCGAGCCCGAATAAAAACCCAGTCCCAAGCGTCGCATTCCGCCGCAGCAGAACACCCGACAAGATATGCATGGACGCCTTTAGCGATATTTTTTTAGGAACTAAGGCGGGTATGATTTCTGTAAAGCTGACTGCAGAACTTAAATCAAATTACCTATACAAATACGAAAGTGATCTCTAAGAAGCTTGAGTGTAACTAGTACCTTCTGGTAATTGCAAAATGATAGTGGCAGTCGTGTCTGCGGCCAATTCCCTTTGAGCTCTTATTACAAGGAGTATCTGATTTTCATTTTGAATGACGTCGGCGGGTAGTGGCTGTTTCACTACAAGCGAAACGTTGTTTCCATTTGTTGTTAAATCTAAGTACTCGCCATAGCCTGAAAACAGAGAATCGTTTATGGTAAGTTATATCTGGGTTGAACAAAATTATGAATTTACGATTTAAAAACACTTATATCTATCCGTTTTTTATCGCTTATAACCGATTTAAAAAGTCTCCCATGTCAGACTAGCAGGCATCAACTCAAAATAAGCTTACTTGTTTAGTAAATAATCAGGGTGAATCGATATTTTTTGTCCCTTAGTTAACATAAGTTGGTTTACATAATATTGTTAAATATATGAGTTCAAGAATTTTGCTGTACTTATACAAAAACAATAAGTGCTTCATGTGCGATGAAAAACATATCAAATTTTTAAGATAAGAAATAATTTTTTAGATATTGTTTTTTCTGCGTTGTCTCCCTTCGGGCACTTTATGCTCAAAGTAACAGGTCACACATATATAACCTCTTATTGGGTTCTAGAATCTGACAGCTTTACCACTGATATTGATATTCAGTACATGGGCGCTTTACATGTCGTCTTAGTATTTCATGACTACAAGATGTCTGTTTATTTTTTCTTATAACGCAAGCTTTTTAAGGTTAAGGAATAATTTTAAGTAGGTACTTTATAATCTGTTTTGCTTTGCAGGTCCAGTTATTGGATAGGTACGTTCAAAATTACACAGAATGTTAAAACTTAGTCTAAAAAATGAACCTTGGCATTCAAATATTTACGATTAGGGAAAATAATGATTAGCATACATATACTAATCAACATACCTGCACAATGAAAAAACTATTTTATCTTATCAAAATGAGCGTATTTTATTCCACTCACTAAAACTTACCACTTTCTAACAAGAAAATCACTTCATCATCGAATCCTTGTGTTAAGGAGATCTGTTGATCCAGGATTATTTCATGATTATCACTATAGACTCCATTGTAATAAGTCTGAGAGAAAATAAGATCATCTGGCAAAAAGGGTTCATTCGAAATTATATCAACTGTAGTGTAAACAGTTCTTGGAGGATCACCAGTGTTGTCTACATCCTGAAATATATTTCAAAACAATATTTTATAAAGCTGGAAACGTTAAGATTTTCTTTGTGTCTTCTAAGGCGGTAATCTAGGATAAAATTCGGTCAAAAACCTCATCATCATCATCATCATTGAAAGAGCATTTTTGAAATTTATTCCCAATACAGATCTGCTTGGGTGGATCACCATGTGCGAATCATATTCATATTTAATTTATTTTTCGTGAAAGATCCGGGTGACCCGATACCCGACGTTACCACTAGCCATGCCGCCTGAGGGAGCATGACGTTCTTGCTGTTGTCTTGATAAAAAAATAAGTGAGTGAAACAGTCACCAGTATGCCATATGTATACTGCACAGCCAAACCGTAAACAAAATTATTAAGTAATTAGAAACTTTTAGAAATATCCTGTTGTGCTTAATCCCATGCCTTTTTATCGTCTAAGTAATCTTTAGTTTTATAATAAGCTTTTCGAGATAGAGTGTTTTTAATGATTGATTAAAATTTATTGAATGTCAGGGATTGATTTTTTTTATAAAATTTTCTTACCGTAGCACTTATCCTTAACGTCATGGGTTGGGGCAAATTTCTTATAAAAACCTTTGTTTCTATTTTCGCTGAAAATTGTTTTGTGGCAGGATTTCCATTATAATCTATTTGAAAGTATTCATTACCATCGATTATTTCAAATTCGATTCTGCTTGTAGTAAGATCGATATCTCTGACCATAATTTCGTTGAGGCAGCCTGTTATCGCAAAATTTTCTGGAAGTGGCGGAGTCACTGTAAATTCGTATTTGTTTTCGTTCGGGTTGTATAAAAATATCGGATCATTATTATTTGTGTCTATGACGAATATTGAAAATACCTGAAAAAGAAAGAAAATAATCAGTTTGAAGTTACAATAATTGCAATTTTATATTTTATCATCATAGATATTTTAAACGTTGAATTAACGTCTAATAGACATAAATATAAACTAAAATAAACTTTTTAACCGGATTTATTGCGTATAATTTACATTTTATTTTGACGTTTCGGTGTCTTCTTTGCAGACCCCGTGGTCAAAAATATGCACCTTACAAAGTTTAATGTAAAAGTCAAGTGAAGGAAAATCGAATTTTAAATATAACATAATAGTTACAAGGTATTTGACTACTATATAGACGACTATTTGACGATGGGGTAAACCTATCTGCCTCAGACGCCAGTGGTTGCGGGTTCGATTTCCGCACGGAACAAGAAAAATCAATGTTCGGCGTCTAGGCGTTTAACTATAATGTATTTATATTCTAGGTTTCCCCCTAGTTCGCTACATGGTATCCCATAACAAAAACAATGCTTACTTTTGGGCCATGTAGTTGGCGTGATTGACTAGGGAAAGCAGGTTCCAATTTTTTTTGTTTGTAATATAATTAATATAATATAGGAAAGTTAAAAATATAATTTTTCCGTTTCCTGCTAAGTTTTATGTTGACCCTAGGCCAATAAAGTAAATACAGTGACTATATATTTGGAATGGCTAACTTTTGGCGAATTTAGGCATTTGCATATTTAATAAAGCCCTTGTACTGAGCTGTCAATCCCAATAAAATGCTGACATTGTGATCTATACATATAATAAAATGGTAGGAAAGTCAAAACTGTACATTGAATATTTTTTTAAAAGAATACTTGGGGTATGATCTACAATCGAAACAGAAACAAAAAATATAGTTTTTAGAATTTTTGTCTGTTTGTTTGTTTGTCTGTTTGTCTTTCCGGGATAAACTCAAAAAGTACTGCATGGATTTACTTCAAATTTGGCATGAAGATAGTTAAGAAGTCGGGTCAACATATAGGCTACATATTATCACGCTAGCAGTGTTGTAATCGTAGGTGCGTTTGGTGCTGCATAGCGTTCACGCAGACGACGTCGCGGGCAGCAGCTAGTTAAAAATAAAGCTATATGTTTAATACAACAAAAATTCTCATTTTAATGCATATTTAAAATGGGTGCTTGTTTTATACTAAAAACCCTGTAACAATGTTAACTTTTATTATTTTTAAGGATGACAATGTGAAAATAAAATTAATCAATGGTCACGTGTATTTTCACCTATACCAGGTGAAAAAGTCGGGCAGTATATCAAGAAGAGACAGTCGTTGGGATTCTTCGACCTTATTCGGGAGATCTGGGTTCAAGTCCCAGCCGGGATTGATTTTATTTGGTATTTTTATCTATAAAAATAAGCATTATAAAATGCAAAATAAAGGTTTTAAAATATTTATCATCTACACTTCATCTACACATCAGGTGAGATGGAAATTTAGCGCGGGTTTAACATAAAAAATGGAATTAATAGATCCTGCGGCTTGCACAATTTAGGGTTTAATAATATTCAAACTTGTCCAAATCCATATCTGGACCACAATAATAATAATTAGCTTAAATAATTCAATTCAACAATTAGAAATTCATCCACTATCTTTTATACAGTTGCAGAAAGCAGTAATAATGAACACTTGCTGACTCGTACGAAAATTTATCTCCATATAATTTAGCGATGGGCACCATGTCTTAACCAAAAGCTCGCATCGGTGACCCATTCTCAACACTTAGGTAAAACTAAGGCGAAATTAAAGCTTAAAAACATAATAATTCAAAATAATTAGCTTTTAAATAACTTATAATTCAATAACTTATAAACAATATATTAATCTGAATAAAGATGTTGGCATATTGGCAATTCGAGACGTTGAGTGATTGATCGACGCATTGCAAATTCTAAAAGTATGTACACATCTTTGACAAATATTTGGATTTCCTTACTTTCTTATTAGACTAGCAGACACCCGGATGTTTGTGTACTAAAAACCAAATGTACCTAGTGCCTAATTTTGTCTATAATAGATCATAGTTAAGGGCATGTCTGTTAGATGGCTTCAAACCTTAAAATAGACAAAGGCAGAGTCATTGTCTTTTATAGCACCTATTCAAACATTTTAGCCACTCTATTGAATCCAAGATGAAGCTTTCCTTATGAAAAATAATAATCATTAATTTCTTACCACTGTTCCTGTTTGTCCCGCGTCGCAGTTATAATTGACTGTTACTCCGAAATTACTAATGGTCTCGATTTCTTCATATTGTTCGAACATTTCCGTCGTACTTATCTTAAGCATTGAGTCCTCGTAGGTTACATTTACATAGTTAGTGTTGCCAACTGTTGTTACTGAACTAATACCTGAATGATTTACAAAAGAGATTAATTTAGACTATTGTAATTATTCATTTCAAAGATCATAATATTTAAGGAAAAGAACCGCAAAAGTTAACGTAGTACTTAATTTCTACTGTCGTATTATTTACTGTTTTTTTATACATTTCATGGACACTAAAATTTGAACAATGTTGTGAGCGGCTTTCAAAACCTTCGAAATTTTAATTTCCAAAATTCTATACCATACTTAATTCAGTTAGTCAACTTATAGTTCGGCCGTTCAGAGAATGCGTTCCTGACACATCGCGATTGAACTGACGACGTAACTTTGTAATGGCGTTGCAGTTACGATCAAAAATATTTTTGCTGGTTGTTTACCGTTTTAACAATTGATGAGCATTAAAACAACATTATTATATCAATAATCAATGAATTTTTTATTTTTGTGCCAAACTGAGTGTCAAATAACTTGGTAAACAATATTTTTCAAAATCTATACTGCGCTATTACAAGGTTATATCAAAGCTTTATATTTGTAGTGCTGTGCTAACAATAACAGGCTATAACAGTATCGTAATCTGTTCTTAAACTTTATGAAATAATACGTTTTGTTTTTCTTTTTAAGAATTTGAAAATAATGGACTATAACATAACTTTTATTAAATTAAAAAATTAAACTATGACCAAACCGAATGCGCGAAAAAAAGTTGGTTACAAGCAAAAGGCATTGACGCAAATATGCAGATGCTAAAAGCAGAGCTAATTAAATTAGTTAATGAAAATAAAGTGGCAAATGTGCGATACGAAATCGATGAACTGGCTCTGGAGTACGGTCATCGCGTTCTAAGAATTCCATCGTATCATTGCCAATATAACGCGATTGAGCTAATCTGGGCTCAAATAAAAGGTTACGCCGCCCGCCACTATACTTCCCCGCCATTCAGCACGAAAAAAATGATGACCCTATCAAAAGAAGCCTGCGGGGAAGTCACTAGAGATGACTGGGCAAAGGTTGTTGAAAGACTAAAAACCTGATTATGGAACATTTTGACCGAGATATCAGGATTGATTCTGTTATTGATAATAAAATAATTATACATGTAGGCGAAGATGATGATGAAGACACTACCTCCTTAAGCGAATCGGAGTCTGGTTAATATTCTGTACGCACATTTAATTAAATTTACTTTATTGCATAGAAATACAGATTGTAACTTTGTAACAAAAAATAAATAAAACAGTTTTATTATATTTATATTACCTTTTTTTGGTTTCCACTTAAATTACTAAAATATAAATTTTAAATGATTCCGCCAATTTAAAACGAAAATAATCTTAAAAATAACGCGGCGTTTCGTTTTGGAGGAACGGTAACGAACTCAGTGTTATGTTGTGCCCATCACTAGTCGTGACTAACTGATAGGTGTCAGGAACGCATTCTCTGAACGGCCGAACTATAGTAGTGTCAGCTTTAGAGAAAAGTCTGTTACGTTACGTCAAAGCTTTTTTCCAATATTGGCTAGCAATATTTATTTTAAAATCTGGATCTAACTAGGCTTTTGTTATTTTTGCACAAAATATGAAATAGGCAATGAAGTAAGGGTAAAAATTCTAAAACCTTTATGTCAAATTTACTGGCGAAGTAAGGGCGAAATAGTGACCAGCGGCTGGTGTAGTTGTTTACGTTCTTTATATTCAGAGCTTTTAAATAAGTGAAAAAGATAAAAAATTTGCTCTTACCTATAACATTCGTCGTCTCCCTTTCATGGAAAGTTCCTCTGAATACATCCTGTACAGGAACCACGATTGTAGTTCCCGGAAAATGGCCGGCCACGCTACAAGCTAGGAAAAAACAATAAGAACTGTTTATTTTGACTTAAATAGGTCAAACATCTTATCATATAATACTATAATACTAAAATAACAGAATACATTTTGGCAAGTGCACGAATATTTTACGCAATTTGAACGTTTACTTTTTTACGATCAGATTATAAGCAGGCTGTTGTATTATTTATTTCTAGACAAGCTAGGGAAATTCAAAAGATTAAAGGTGCGCTTATGTGAACCAATGTGTCGAATGAACTATTCGTCCATATCATAATAGAATAGTACTTATTCTGGATTGCTTAGGTCAATAAGCATATTGTAGATAGAAGTATAATAAATTCAGTAGAAGATTATAAATTCAGTTACATAATCAGACGCCCACTGCTAGACAGAG
The DNA here is from genome assembly GCA_944452665.1 of Stenoptilia bipunctidactyla. Lineage (NCBI taxonomy): Eukaryota > Metazoa > Arthropoda > Insecta > Lepidoptera > Pterophoridae > Stenoptilia > Stenoptilia bipunctidactyla. The sequence goes on from OX101727.1 coordinate 21,922,450, forward strand.
ACAAAGAATCAAGGTACTTCTCATTGCTCTATCCTGCGCTGCCCAAATCTAGCGATTACCAGCGCCTAGCCGGTTGGTCCACCTTGCGTGAACCTGTCGTAGTCTATTGCCACTTCAGATCTCAAATCCTTTCAGCTATGCCGATACTTCTAGTTTTGATTTGGTAGTAATGACGACCGGCTGGTGTAGCGGTAACATACATTGCCTTGTATGCCAGAGGTCCTGGGCTCGAATCCCGGCGGCGGCGGATATTTGTGTGATGAACACAGATATTAGTCGTCAAGTCATGGATGTTTATATGTTTATTTAAGTTTATTCTAATAAAAAATATGTATTTATTCAATATGTATGTTTATATATTTCTTAAGTGTATCAGTTATCTAGTATCCATAACACAAGTTCTTTAAGAAACTTAATTTGGGCTAGATAATGTTGTGTGAGTGTCAGAAATATTTATATTTATTTATTTATTCCCTGAGACTCTCCTCATTGCTGTTTCAATTTAGCAGGTAAATTTCGAGCATAGCCTTTTCGATTGCCCGTTCAGTGACTTTAAACTGGTTTTTAATATTGTAGTTAATGACTAAGAGCTAAGCATTACTGGAAACAAACATTGGTCAATAATCTTAGTTAAAAATCTAAGAAGCAGATCTTAGAAGACGGAACTTCCCGAATGCAGCCCAGCCAAGTGGATGCGATGATGTACCGTTTCCTCGGACTTATCTATCTAAATTTCTTGCCGTAGATATACATAATCGTCTATAATTTCAACCTCAGAGCAACTACTGATATAGTTGGGCGTGTAATAGGAGGGCGTGAAATATAGACGTTTCACATGATTCATGATTTTTCCATGTTCTAATTAAGATCTACTTGCTGCGACTTGTAGTTTTGCATTGCTGTTTCGTACATTATAATATTATTTTTATATCGACATACCATATATACTAACTGTAAATATATAGGTATATTCGTGTTGTGCTCAATGCATTGGAGCAAGCCGTTTAGCTGTCCCAAAATTTTTAAGTCTTAGAAGCGACTAATTGGAGAGGACCAACAGTTCATTAAATATTGGTTTCCAAAAATAACTGCATGCAATTTAAATTTAAAACAGTCCAACTTTATAAAAAAATTGGTTCTCTCCTGAACGTTCGAGCTTCATATTCAACCACATCGATACCTTTGCATGCGGTGAAATTGTGATCAAACCGTACCATTGCTTTTAACCGAAATATCCTGTCTCAGGTCTTCTACGTCTATATGTTCATATTTAAAAAAATATGTTAAGTAGGTATGCGCTTTTTGGTGCTTAGAAATAATAATAATTTAATTATTTTTTGTACTAGCTTTTGAGAGACTAGAGGACCTCTCTTAAGTAGCTGACCGTCTTTCTGTGTAATAAAACACTAGACAAGAAGGCTTTGGTGCAACTATTTCTTTTGACAGTGTCTACAACATAAGGGTGTAAACAACAGGGCTGGTTCAATACACTTAATATACCACGTGTAACAAAATGGAGAGATAAAACTTAAGGGTTAGCTTATATAGCATAAGTAGAATATTCAGTAAAAAAATTAGCATGATCAGTGCTGGTATAGACTTTCATACAAAATTTAATTATTTTACAACAAAATATTTTGCCACCTCTAGTCAACCTAATAAGGTACAACAAGACTTGTGCCGCAGTCAGTGTCCTTATAACCTTTCCCGCACCGGCTGAACTTTGTAGTATCTGTCTTAGTTACCAATCGCTTTATTTTTACGCCATCTATTATCGAATAAATTTCATTAAAAGCTAACAGCTGTTTTTAGGGTTGACACTTAGATATTTTGATCTAAACTTTGAACTTGTTTTTCGGCCGAACCGTAAGGATAGCAAATTTATGTTACTTTTACTTATAAACTACATCATCAAACATACAATCCCTTTAAGTATTAGCTCTTCATTATGTTACACGTTGTATAAAGATAAGTGTTTGATTTATTTATGAGCTGAATTTACTTCTGACAGAACCTAAAGAACGCTCTATAAATAAAAAAACCGAGATCGATGTTTTACGTAACATCAAAACGGAAGCTCAAAAATGATCTTACTAATTGGATGCCTGGCATCGCGTTGGATGTCACCATCAACGTACTGACTGGCTAAAATCCTCACGCAATACTTCATCTGACATACATGGAGCTCAGTCATATTGCCAGTGGCATTAGATTTCAATTTAGCTTTTTTTTTCAAATTATTAGTTTTTCGCATTTCTGGTTCAACTTAGACTTTAAATATATACTTTGAATATCCACTTTGTAAATATAGCTAAGGTAAATTTAAAAATATACTTATTTTCGTAGAAATGATAGCTAGAAGCTATTATTATCATGCCAGTCTTTACAATATTAAATCCAACAAGTTGCAAGAGCTAAAACTCAAGCCACTATCGATTCCTTTTTTGTTAATCTCGAAAATTAAGCTCTTAGACTAAGAAAGCGACGTAGGAGTCCAATAATTACTATAATGGTCAACATCATTTACTTGTGATTTATTTAAGTTCGATATTTTTTTTTGTAAAATGTTATTTATATAATAAAACTGCAGCTCTAGAGGACCAAAATCCAAAGGACCAAAATCAATAAAATTGCTCAACTATGTCTGAGATAACTCAAGGGCACTTTCTTACCAAAATATTTTATTGAATTAGGTGTCCAGTGTAAATTCATTTTGATATTTTAACTTTTTTATGCAACATTGTGCAAGACTATTATTGATTCGGTCTCCGTGGTGCTCTAGAAGCTATTGGGCCAGCCTTGAGGTCGCGGGTTCGAATCCCACACGGAACGAAAAAAAAAAGTTCCGTGCTTGTGCGTTTATCTACTTATGTATACAGGGTTAGTTTTAATTAGCACATCACCTCTTGCAGGCAGCCTCTCCACATCAATCCCAACAACATTAGTTCTACAACTTATCAAAATTAATAGTTTAAATTTTTTTTATTCCCATACATGAAACATTCATAGCCTCGGTTTAGTGGCGTAGCTTTTTTTACTCTGAGCGTAGGTAGATCCCGCACCTTGAGTAATAAAATATCGCTTGAAAACAATAATAGGCACTTCTTGCAAAATGTAGAGTTAGGAGAAAAGGCTTTTCTTTTTTTAAATTTTTGTGTTATTTTTCAAGATTTGTAAAAAGTTGTGGAACAAATGTTGTTGGGATTGATGTGGAGAGGATGCCTGCGGGGCTAGCATGCTACCGACAACGATAAATCGGGCATTTTATCGATATTTTCTTCGAATATGGTATTTAGTGTATGTAATTTATTAAGATTATGACATATTTGGTTCTGTGGTCTTAATCATGGTATCAAATCGAGTAATTCTATCTATTATGGTGCGCATATTAGCTTACATAATAGGATAAAATAACAAAATAATATTTATCTTGTCGATTCGACTATTTATCGATGGTTGCATGCTAGCCCTGCTGCAAGAGGTCATGCGCTAATTAAAATTAACCCTGTATATTCCAGGTTTTTTTTTTTATATTGTAAGGATAGGACGTTTGTCTTCCATGCCACCATTTATATTTTAGGTTCCCCCCCTAGTTTGCTACATGATATCTCATAACACAAACTTTGCATACTTTGAGGACATGCAGTTGGTGAGATTTTTTACGGATTTTATTTTACCATTCTTTGAAATAGTTATGCAAAGACTGACACATTGCAGAGACTCAAGATAAAAAGTATAGCGTCATACAATTTGATAATATCTTAATTCATAACGACACTTCACTTTGTACTACAACATATTAAGTAAACAAGACAATTACTCAACTTAGGAAAAATGTTTTAAAAGTTATATATTATTAATTCATTCAAATAAAAACAGGTTAAGTTACAAAATATTTATTTCTGTCTAATTTCTTTTGATTATGTTGACATTTACATTAACTAAAAATAATTAGTATGTCCTGTGAGAGACTTTCAAGTCATTAAATAATGTTAAAATTCAAACGTATTGTATACATAAATCCTGCTTATATCTATTAAATTCGATTAAATTAAGCTTATGACAAAGTAATAAATAAAACGTGTGACAAGAACTGGATAATACAATCTGAATTCAAGTATATGGTTGTTTGAAAGGTAATCCAATAACAAAGTATAAGTAAACACTCGAAAAATATATTATAAAGGGTTGTTTTTACTTACCTCCGCCATATTTCACAAATATTATTAGGCAGATAAAATGTATCAACCTTTTCATCTTTGCTCTATTATTATCTTCATATTTAAACAGCTATTTAATTCCGAAGAAAACTCAGGCACCGCACTATTTCAAAATATTTTTTCTATGGTTTTTATGGTCTTTAATAATTATTTCACAATTCACAACATATAATTATTGTCGTGAAAACAACAAGACTGACCAACAATTACGCTATACTTAAAACGTCTGATGCTATCAAAATAAATGAGCAGATTTAGATTAACTTTTATCGGTAGATTATTATCGTTTATGAATAATCAAGTGCGCCGAAATTGATAATTGGTATGTATTTTTCTTTGTTTATCATGATATGCATTAAAAGTATTTGACACTTTTTAATTCTTAGGTGCAGAACTAACTAAGCCCTTAAGCTTGACCCCAATAGTATCACTTATTCTGGGGACTTAAGGCGAGGATGTAGCGTCTTTACACTTTTTTGAACGATAATATACCCAGTAATGTAAAGAAAGTAATGTTGTTTTTGTTTGTGTATGAAAAAAAATATTTACAAAAATTTACTATATAACCAACCGCTGTGTAGATAGAAACACGATTAATGAAAATTGGCTCGATAAGAAAAAGTCACAAACATAACACTAATTTACCATTTCAAATGGATATTGCTACGGAATCCCATAATGAATTTATGAAGAAGTTACATAAACAAATACAAACGGACTTCTCTTAACCGATGGGTACAGCAAAATTTTTAAATAGTTATAATTTTTGAAAATAATCCAGTGAAACGTAATGTCGCTTGCTCACGGCGGCGAAATTATCAGGGCGGGAAGTATGGAAATACGCACCGCGCTTCAAGAGGCCCTTAAATAGGATTTCATTGTCAAAGTGCTGAAATTGTTTCGATTTAGTTTTTGTTTTTAATACGGACGGAAAAACCTTTCGTTTTGTCACAAATGACCATTCATTATTTGACAATCAGAATCAAGTCGCAATCGCGTGTTAACAGCGTTATTAGATACCTGTTTCCGGCTTTTGATTTCAGTCTCAGATAAGGAGCTATTTATTAAGTCCTTGTTTCTCCACAATAAGCAATGTATTAAATTATTCAAGTTATATTTCGTTGAATAAGTCTATTTTGGTGGTGAATTACACCGCCGGAAATGTACATTTTCAAAGGTATATTAAAAAGACTGTCAACGCAGTCATAGCTTGTCGAATCCCTCAGAAATACAATAATAGAATGGCAGCCATTTCTAAACGGATGATAGAAATGTTTTAAACACTAGAAAATATTAAAAATTTTAAGAACAAAAAGATAATACCTAAATGATAAACTTACCACTCCAAGACTAACGTTTCGAAAAAAAAAAAAACAAAAATCTTAGTGGATCGCGCTTGGTGGTAAGACTCCTTTAGAGTTCGCTTAGGTAGCGACTATCCTTGACATAAAATATGTCACCAAATTTCACCTTTGTGAAGTATTTCATGAAGTGCCACTTCCTTCCTAAACCCTTGTGCCATCTTGGACCTCATCACTTACCACTAGGTGAGATTGGGGTCAATCACAGGTTAAGTAACCGACAAAAACAAAATTTGATATTGCAAGGTATAAAAAAATAATTATTTCTGACACTCACACAACATTATCTAGCCCAAATTTAGTTTCTTAAAGAACTTGTGTATATACTTAAGAAATATATAATATAAAATATATAATATATAACATACATATTGAATAAATACATATTTTTATTGGCTGACATAGTCATTTAGAAGGCAACTTAGATTTTAGAGGGGCATAATTTTAGATACTGAAGGAGAGCACCCTGTACTCGATTCTGGTCATAATTATGTAATAAAAGTGGGTACTTAATTTTTCACTAGAATTCCCTATAAATAAATAAAGTTTTGTTACTATTTACTTTACTTACGCCTGAGTCAATCGTAGCACGTGACCTGGCACGCGGATCGCTGCCGATGCTAGCATACCATGTAACCATGCGTTGCGTAATCAATTCTTTGACTTGCGGTTAAGCTTACTCAGTAAATAATTAATATTTAATTTTCATTTCAATATTTTCTCTTCATGTATGATCTTAAACTATCATGTCCTCGAATTTCAAAAGTGACCCACCACCCTGTATAGTGTCTGGGTTCGCAGTTCAGGAAATCTCATGACGAAGATTTATTTTCTTATCCTAGGGATTTGTATTATTGTTGGGTTTAGGTTTCACTGGAATATATTTTTGTTTCCTTATTACATAATAAGGAAACAAAATACAGGCGTGACGTACATAACGTCACGCCTGTATCCCTTATGGGGTAGGCAGAACACCAGGGGTTACGAGACTATTTGATGTTACGTTTGACAAATTTGGGAGTATTATAAAGATGGAGAGAGACTACAGACCGTTCACTATAAGATGTCCCCTGCCTGCTGATGTTGGCAGCATTGTGGCAGCAGTGTTACCAATAATATGTGTCCATTTTAACCCCGTAATCTAACTTTGTTTATACCTACCACGAATAAATATATGTTTAATTTTCTGATTTGTAAATAATAAACAACTATAAGACTAGGAAGGTTTTGAATGACGACACAATTTATATTATACGAGGGCGAATCAAAAAATTCTTAGAATGAATACAAAAAAAAAAAAATTAAACAAGAATATTTTATTTTTCTACGTAATCTCCTTCTAATCTTATACACTTAGAATACCGCCTCTCCAACTTTATTATTCCTTCCGCAAAAAATCATTTTCTCGACTATTAAAAAACTCCTCTGCGGCAGTCATAACCGCGTCATCATCGTCAAATTTAGTTCCACGAATATGCTCCTTTAATTTTGGAAATAAGTGAAAATCACTCGGGGCTAAGTCAGGAGAATATGGTGCGTGATCAAGGACTTCGAAGCCAGCACTGCGGATTGCGGTGAGCGCAACTTCCGAACGATGAGGTGGAGCGTTATCCTGGAGAAACAACACGCCCAATGACAATTTCCCACGACGTTTTTCTTTAACCGCTTCACGTAATTTCGGGATTAAGTTTGCATAATAGGATCCAGTTATCGTTTGCCCTTTTGGCAAGTAATCAATAAAAAGGATTAAATCACTATCCCAGATAACGAAAACAGCTTGACAAGCAATAGTGCCAACATAACGGCAGGGGACATCTTACGATGAACGGACAATATTAAAGTGAATAGATCTAGTTGTGACAGTTGAAATAGTTTTATTATTATAATTTTTTTTGTTATATTGTTAGGATAGGACGTTTGTCTTCCATGCCACCTGATGGAAAGTGCGCATGAAGACTATGGTGTTACACGTCCATCCACGAGAAACCTATTCACTCGAAACTTAAAAGTTCCAGGACTGTAGTGGTCAGGAAAAACAGACGCAGGCAGATTGTTCCACACCTTGGCAATCCGTAACAAAAAGGAACTATCGAAGCGTTTTGTTCAACTTCTTGGTAAATCCACTATATAGGAATGGAAATTCTGTCTGCTTCTGGTAGTCCGGTGGTAAAAAGGGGTGGGTTCAATTTGGTCAAAAAGAGCACTCGCACACTCACCAAAATGTAGCCGATAAAATACTGTCAAACAAGCAACCTTACGACGAAGCTCCAGCGTCTGCAATTTTTTATTTGTAAGATTGTTGTTATTTATGAGTTTACGGGCTCTTCGGTCAACAGAGTCTAGCGCTTCGAGCAGGTATTTGGCAGAACCATCCCAAAGGTGACTACAGTACTCCATGCACGACCTCACTTGGGCTGTGTATAAGTTGAGCAGTCGTTCAGGGCTGAAGTACCGCCGGACCTTCGAGATGATACCCAATTTTTTGGAAGCCGTTTTTGCCATAGACTCAATTTGTTGATCGAAGTTTAATTTGGACGTTATAGTGACGCCCAAAAGCCCTAGTTGGTCGGTGATGGGCACAGATACATTCTGGAAAGTGGGCGTAAAAGTAAAGGTGCTCTTTTTTGCGGAGAATAGACACGCTTGTGTTTTGGAGGCGTTGAATTTGACCAGGTTAGATTCATAATATTGTCTTAAGTTTTCGCGATTCATACTATTAAATAAAACACTTTTTAACCGGATTTATCGCGTATATTTCCGCGTATATTTACATTTTAAATTTTGACTCGACGTTTCGGTGTCTTTGCAGACCCCGTGGTCGCTCGTGACCGCGAAATATACGCGATAAATCCGGTTAAAAAGTGTTTTATTTAACAGAATAGATTCGCCCCAATCGGACACATTCCGCAAGGTCGAATCAATGCGCTCAATCATAGACTCTCTCAAAACCTGGATTTCATGGGCGCTCGTTCGCGCATTGGATATATATCTCTCAACAACAGTGCTGTCATCAGCATATCCAATTAGCCCATTTTCCCATATTTTGCCTCTTTCTGCTATATTATGACGATTTCCTTGGCGTACATTTTATAATGTGCATTGCTGTAGAATAAAAACAAAAACATTTTATATTCTTGTTAATGTATTTATTTTCCACCATTATTACTGAAATGGAGTGCTGTAATAGTGTTATCACAGAAGCATAATAGAAAGATGTTACAAATTAAAACTATACTAACCAGAAATGTATTCACTAGTTTAATACACTACTGAAGAAAGAATTAATTTCCATATCGGTAGAGATCCAGCCAATCGGGTCCCCTCTCAAATTTGATATTTGGAAACAAAATATCAAACCAAGGTGACTTTGCTAGTTTACAACAGTGAAGACGGATGTTGACAACCAAATTACGCATGACCTTGGCGGGTGGTAAACGGCGATGTTTAGAAACACAGACATACATCTACATAGACAACGCAAGTGTCACGATTTGTATTGAAACCAAGCGTGCCGACTTTTTAAGACCTATTGTGACGTCACAGCTGATATTTATTACTGGGAAATACAAACAGATTCAGCGACACCTATGCCGCCGATGAAATCGATTATTAAGAACGATATTGATATTGTGAAATCTATTTTCTAACAGACACATATACGCGCGGATAAAATCTAGAGGCGACCAACCTTGACGCTTGGTCGGGGTTTGGACAAGCAAAGTACATGCATTTGCGTTATCCATGTAGATGTATGTCTGTGTTTAGGACAGTGTGTACGCTTGTTATTGTATATTTTACTATGTAACTATGACTATAAATGACTCGAGTCTTATAGCTTTTAGCCTGCGTTTCAACCTTTCCTTCTTTATATCCTCAATTGCATACAAAACTAGCATCACGAAGATGTTTCCGACGCGAGAGCTCAAAGCGCACTGACGACTTGGGGCGTGGCTTAGCGTGACCTTGGTTTGTGTTCTTGTTTGTCTCCTTGTTTGCAACCACCGTTTGTAACAGTGTGGATGACTCGGAATTGGTTGTCAACAACTTAACCTTCCTTATCCTTGGTTGGAAGCATTGGTTTTCAACGTGTTTTCAACAGTCTGGCTGGGGCTTAAGTGAAACACCTGAACAAAATGTCTCGCAACTACTTCAAAAGGGATTAGATGTTTGGCGCGACTTCTATGAATCTAATTTTCATAAGTGTCAGCCACTATCTGCTCTCCAACATGATGACACTTTTGTTCACTCTTGGGTTACTGATAAAATAATTGTAAATCAATAAATAAACAAATTGTTGCAATGATAAAATATATTCTCTGTAAAACCTAAAGCTATTACAAGCCATGAGGTTCTCTGTTAAAAGAAAGTTTTTTTTTTAAATTCTTATTGATCAAAATTATCTACTAAGGTCACTCACTAACTTCACCACTAAGTAGGTATCTTGTCCTTACTTTAGATAATATGTCGAAACATACGTTGTACATTGTTGTACATTGAACAGAGAATGTTTGCGCTAAAAACTGTACTTAAAAAAGTGTGTTATATTTGTTTTTCTCATATCATACCTAGCTATCATACCTATTTAGATCAATTAATTTGCTACTGCAAATAAACATGAAATGCACTCGAAGAGGAGAGATATAACACTTATCAGTTGTCTTAGTAATCTAACAAGAACAAAACAATTTTGCATTTTGGTTATTAAAAAGTATTTTTTTATAGTTAAACAAATTTTTTTATAGTAACTGCGCAGAAGTTAGCTTATATCTAAGTTCTGCATTGGAATATAAGTTTAGTAGATCTTATGGCATTAATGGATACATAATAATAACTCAAAATACTTTTCTTGTGGTTGTTATCAATCTTGATTGTAATATGTTATCAGATAAGTATATAAAAGACGGTGTTGTGATTTGTGAACTATGCGTATATGTGATTACTATGTGATTAATCGTTATTTATTGTTGAAAGTGGCAAATTATATTCAGATTTGTGATATTAAAAGATTAAATTATATGTTAAAGTTACTGTGTTCATATTTATTTTTATTGTATACCTATAAGAATCGGAGTCAAACAAAGGTGATTCGGTATACATATCGTTATATTTGTTATACTTAAAGGAATTCTACAACAAATCATATTCCATTCTAAACTGTATTCTAGCTTGCATTGAATCTTAAATAATATAATTTGACCCTTAAAAATACCTGAATTTGAAATTATGTTATG